>NHOR01000333.1:600000-1157500 GCA_002287245.1 Trypanosoma congolense | reverse complement strand
AAAAAAGTTCGCACGCACAAAATTATTGGTGATATTTTTTTAGGAGGTCATAAATATAAAAAGAAAAGGAAAGGAAGGAAGGAGGGAGGAGGTTGGGCATCAAAAGATTACTCAATTCATATCGTCGAGGTTGGAGGTTCGTCGTCCTTCTCGCGGCTGTACGCAACCCAGGCCTGGCTTTGAGAAGGAGGAGGCGGCGCGGTTTTTGAGGATTTTTCTTCGAGTTTTGGGCTTCTTCATGAATCGGTGTATTTTTGAATTTGGTGTGCCAGAGGATGTCATAGTTTTATTATCTTGAGATTGTGTCTATAATCGACGCAAATTTTTCGTTGTGTTTTTCGCTATCGCCACTATCTCCCCCTCCCCGTACACTGTATAACTTGCTGTTTATTCTTTCTCTCACTGTGTCCGAAAAACTTTTTTAGCCGATCCTTGGGCCTTTCTGCTGTCCCATTCCAATCATTCCCACATATTCCGCTAGGCAAGCCGGTCAGTCTTTTGACTTGATTTTACTCGCATCATTTCTTCCCGGCACACTGCTCGATTTTCTGGAAGACTCGTTGAAGATGAAATGAGTTGGTCCATCTTTGATAGACCGAATTTGATTTGGGTCCATTTTGCCCCTCATTACTCCACGCCAACTTTTGGCGGCCAAATTTTTGGGTGGCATGGTCCCTCGCTCGTTCCCCCCTCCCGCGCACACACAAAAAGATCGTTGATGAGGGTTTTGCCGGCTTCTTTTTTATTGTTTCCACAACTATTCGCTACGTATTCTCATCATTAAAACACTGCTCCTTATTTCTGAGTATTTTGTAAGATTCTCATATTCTTTGGCACACTGTCACATGATTCCCGTACAACCCACGCCACTGACAGTTTGCCTCATTGATTTTTTGTTAACCTCCAGGTGATCTTTTTGTTCTCTTCAATTTCTTCTCCCCTCCTTAATCAGATTCCAATTTCGTTGTGGGCTTTTTCCTGTTCCCGACTGGTGGGTGGCGGGTGGCCTCAAAAAATCTTTGTTACCCACAAGTCTTTCGAAAGTCGTCCATTTGTCCGTGGTGGCTTGTAAGACCGTCATTTCTTTGATATTTATCTGCATTTTCATCGTACACGTAATCCGGCCGTACATCATGTTATTTGCCTCGTTAAAATCCTGCAGAATAATTAAACTCGGCGCGCTGGGGCGCGGCCCGAAACTCCACGAACAGCACCAGCGCCACCAGCGAAAGCTTATCACATTACTTTCCTTTCATAGAGATTAAATGAAAAGGCAACTCGTGCCAGATAATTCCCTGGTTTCCGCCCCATGACAAGCCAGGCCAGATTTTACATGATTCAAAAACGAAAGGAAAAAAAAAATTAACCACGACGGCCCTCCTTTCCACGTTGTGTCGGATCTTCCTCTTCGAGCTCCTCCTCGAGAGGCAGGTGGTTGGGGGATCCTTGGATAACTTTCGTTGCTGCTGTTGCGGTCGGTCTCATTGGAAGGCACGATGTGTGGAAGATGCGTGGAATACTTGGCTTCTTCGTAAGAGGAGGCGTTGTATTCGAGCAGCTCTAGCTGAGGAGACTGCTCTCGAGTCTTCCGCGTTGCGCCCATATCTTGCAGGTCCTGCGAGGCGTTCTTGAGATGGTTGACCCACTCGATGCCGCCATTGACTAGGCGTGCTTGTAGTTCACGCAGATGCCCGACATTGGTGGTGTTACAAACGTTTTCATTATTATTATTCACATACCGAGACATTCTTGACCTGGAAGCCTTTCTGCTCGCTCCAGAAACCTCGTGAAGTGCGCCACGAGGTAGTTGATATTTTGGGGTGTCGGGATGGGCGGGGCCGTATTATGCAGATGCGGTGTTTGTTCCAATGCCACACCGTCGTCCAGTTCTTAAAGTCATTATCCACGCGTGTAACACCATATTTGCAGATGCTGTGTCATGATGGAGTCGAATACGGAATCAAATATCCATTTAGCACACAGACAAATGAAATCGTTGATCAGCTCTTCCCGCTGGTTTGTCCCCTTACCCCCGCAGGACTCTGTAAAAGTGGTGCTGCTAAAATCTTCTCGATGGTCTCAGTTTTGTGTCCAGTTCCCCCTTCCCCTCGCCCGTATTCTCCAAAAATGACCTGATGCAAATGTCTTTTGCGGAGACCCGTTTCGACCGCCTTCCGGCGCAGGTCTCTCATATTTTCCATGATTTTTTGGCCCCTTCACAAGATCATTAAACTGCGTGATGAGAGGGCATCCCGTTGATCAGCTTTCCCGACGAGGGTGCGAATCTCCGGCCCCACCTTTCGATGCGTCGCATGATTTGTTTTCCCGCTCCTCATTCCGAAGACGAGCTTCGGGGGTCGTTTTCGGCCAGGAGACGAATTCGGCAAAAGAGTTCGGCTCACCGGCGTTCTGTTTATCTTTTGCCTGGCATGCCGGCATCCTCACCCAGAAAATAAAATAATAATAGTGACACTCCCTCCGCGGCATCTCTTTTTTAACTGAAAAGGTGGAAAAATCTTGTGATATGCAGCAATTCATCTTGGGCTCGTTACGTGTAGAGTGGGATAAAAAAACTTAAGAAAAGAAAGCAAAAAGATCAAAAAATGATGCCAAATATTTTTTCTAAACCCTTTATCTTGCGGCCAAAGCATGCTTCCGTGCCGCTCTTGCGATAGCTCTCTCGGCCGATCCTTGAGCTTTGATCATGCGGGAGAGTTGTTGGGCTTTCTTGACGTGTTTGTCCATGGTTTGAGATGTTTTTGCGCCTGGACCATAAATATGTACCACACAATGCCGTGGCGGTTGTTCAAGACGGTCCAGTAGTCCACGCAGACGGCATCTCTTCCCAGTGCAGGAGTTGTAATCTTGTCCATTTGCTTCACATACCCCAAAACAACCAGTCTACGGGACTCATTTTCGCGTCTGAATACCTGTTATTTTTTTTGTATTGTTACCTCCACAATTTGTTAAACTATCCAGACTTCTTGTATGCTCGGCGGTGTGTTGACATTTTCTCTAAAAACTTCCTTGCCATGCTTTCGGATATGGCCATCCCTCGGGACGTCACAAGCTTGTTGATTTACGTCAAAGAGGTCATCCATGTTGTATGGTTTGTCTTACAGCCCTTGCAACTTTGGATTACAAGATTATCACATTTGCATCCTTTGGCACCTTTACAACAACACGGCCCCTGATTTATCATGACAAACTGCCTTCGCATTCTCCTTCCCCACACACAAACAATAAAAATCGTTGATGAGCGTGAATCCCGGCCCCTCGCCCGTTGTCGCCCACATGTCGGATCTTTGGCACATCGTCGTGCACATTATCTTTTTGTTCCACCCCAGCGATTAAAAATGCTGGCTTTGCTGACATTTTTGAGCACCTCGTGATCTCCTCATCTTTCGGAAGCTCACCTACTTGGACGCCGTAAATTGCATGGCCAAATTATTTCTCGCCTGTGTGCGTGCCTTGCTCGCCTGAATTAATTCCTCTTCCATTAGATTGTAAAAATCTTTGGCTTTTTCCATCGCATGGCGAATTTTCTCGTTGGCTATTCGCCTCTTGACGGTGTAGGAAATGAATTCGGCGTCATCTTTGTCGGCGCTTTTTAATTGGATACTTTTTGGTAGGTGGCCATGGAGGTCTTCGTGGCACGTAATAATTCTCCAGCACGCTTCTCGTCTCCATAAACTTCTCTAATCCATCGGGGTTCTTTCCGGCTCGCCTTCCGCGACTCTCAAAATTTTGCAAAGATGTTGAATTCCCTTCATTGTGTGCTCCTTCACTCCCAATGCCGCCCAATAACCCCCATACACCACAACATTGTTCCAGTTCCTCATTTGTTCTATCGCCATGGGTTAATAAAAATTGAAAAAAAAGAATGGAATTAGAATTTAATAGCTTTTCTGTGACATTAGACAAAAGCATATAATGAAAGTAATTTCTAACTAAGTGCAAATTGATGGGTGAAGAGGTTGAGAGGATATAATCGTTGCGTTGGCACTCCTTGCACGGTATCAACTCCGAGAGCCTTTTGTCTAGTTTTTTTTTTTAATCACGATAACCACTTGGACTGCGGCTAATGGGACGGTTTCTTTTTTGTCCGGTCTCTGATCTTTGTGGTCCTTGCTCTTCTCGCTTATGAAATGTGTGGCCTTGAGTATGTGAAGCATGTGCTCGATGTGTCATCCGATACATGCATTACATTCACTAATTTTCTGTGATCGTGTAGAGGTTGTTGGCCGATGTCAGCAAGAGGAAAAATTTATGATGATCATCTTCAGGTTTTTTCAGGATACTGGATTCCTTGATGGGGATTGCGCTCCACTTCCTCGGTCAATCTTTGAGTGCAAAGCTTCTATTATCATATTGGATTCTGTGAGCAGTATATTGTTTTCTATTTACATCCAGTTTTTTATTCATGATGATTGTACACTATGTGGAAGTCGCGTAACTCTGAGCACAGGCTAAGGTGAACTTTGCGCCACATACTTGCGAAGTATTTTCTCCAGCACTGTAGTGCGTTGTATTATCGTCTCTGATGCTTTATAATATATTATCAGTGCTGCTTCCTTTGTAGAATTTGCGAGGAAGATTCTATCACTTGCATCATTCACTCTCCGGTTGAAGGTAATCATTATGTCGCTAGATGCAGTCGGCAATCCTTGCGTCTACTGCGGCGCTGATACCCACTTTCTTAGCTTCCCCATGCATTCTTTATTTCAGCATGGAACTGATAGACCTAAAGAATTCGGACTTCTTACAGCGACAACCTCTCCCCATAGGGTGTGAAGACTTTGAGCCACACAATATCAAGCATTGTTTGTGTTTCCCGATTTATAATCATGTTCTCCACGCGTTTTCGGAGAACTCACAGCTTTTAGCTTCTGCGCCATACAGCTTGTGACCGGAGGTTTATTATTTTAAAGCGTTATTCGTTCTTTGCTTTATTATTTTAAACCTTTCAAATGCTTTCTGGAATAATATTTGTACGCTTCAAAATAAGTTTCTTAATTTCAGTTTATTGATTATTTATATCTTTTCTATATTTTTAATAACAAATTCTATTATATTTCTCATCGAACCGAAGCGAATTTTAAAAGAGAAAAACCTAACCGAATGTCTTTGAATCGCATAGAGCCCCGCAGCTTGTAAAATATAGTAAGCAATACACACAAGCTTATGCCACCATAGCTTTTTTATAAAGTGATGCTTTGTATCTGTAAAGAATAGAGAAAAAAATATTTTTGCGTGTGTAGTGCAGAGGAAATTCAAATAGCTGTATATTCAATGTTAACATATATCTTTCATTCTTACTAATCAAACATGTCAAACGTTCATGTTTACGTTATTCATGAAAGCAAATGACTGAAATGACTCGGTATGTTTTTCTGCCCCTTTCATTCCCTAAAATGTCTGCGGTGGGTTTACTTTTCTCATTTCCAGAAGCCCTCTACTTTTCCTTTGATCTTATAAATTCTTTGCTGTACTTTATCGTGCTTAGCGGTCCAGTTATCCGACATTGTCTACGAAATTTCACATCCTGGAAGATTTGCTTGAAGTTGCTGTACCAACTAAAGAAGTCTTTCAGAACAGGTATGGCAGACAAGCCCATGCTTATCACATGATGTTTGTGTTATAATGACCGCTGTGCATGTCTCGAGTGAAGCCGGATGTATTACTTTAGCCGGTAGTTGCGCCGAAGAGCTTGTCAGCTCATATGAATTTTTTGTTTTTATTACCATCCCCAAGATAGCCTTCGCTGTTCTCCGCCAGCGAAAGGAGTGTATGATGATAATCCTGGCCACGCTCGCCCCGCGAGTCGCCGTCGACAATCTTCAGGTGTTGTCAAGAATGGTGGCCGTTTCGCTTGTTCCGGGTCGTTGGCGTCTTCCCCATCCACCAGAATGAAATCTTAGTCGTCGGACTCCTTGTCGTTCATTAAGTAGTTGACAAAGCTTTTCTTGTCGACTGGCTTAGTCCCCTCGCTACGGGAGCGGAAGCTGTATGTGTGATTGCACGTGGTCGAGTAGATCTAGGTGGTTTCCACGTACCAGAAGGCCTGAAAAGATTGGCAAACCGTTAGACGCACAATTCCCAACCCTGCTACTTCGACAGGCTTTACATCGGCAGTGACTACCTCATTCATCTCTTTCGTCATATCTACCTGACCTTTCGTGGGATTGCATGAAAAAGGTTACACGGTCGCACTCGTCTGATTCAGTGGTGTCCGCGCCGCATGTGTTAGTGCCAAGTTTGGGATTGTGTCAGCGTTCCTTTTTATTTCCCCATCTAATTTTTTCTTGTATTAACGTTTTGGTACATGGACTTGAGCAGCCTCGAGTCTTAGTGGAGCATAATTTCCGATCGTATATTGGCCATTCACAAAGAGGTACACGTCACCATGCACAATACGCTTGCGTTCAGATAATTTATGAATGGATTTTATTGCCTCCTTGAATGGGAATGAACAATCGCGAGACATGCTCCCCAAAATTCAGTTTAAATGCATCGAATATAACCGAAACGGAGACTCCAAGAACATATTTTACCTTTGGGAAACAGCACTTACGGATACAACAGCTGCCGGTACAGCCGAAGCTGTAATATGTAAACGTCATGGACGGTATTATTATTATTTATTATTATTATTATTATTATTTAGGCGAGTCATTTAGCGCAGTACATAATTATGTTTATTTCTTCTCATATCCTTGTGTAGAGTTTCAGAAGCATGTTAATATTTGTTTACTAATCTTTTTGCTCCTTCATCGCATCCACAGTTTACTTACTCTTACTGTTCTCGTTATTCTGCCGAACTAAAAGGAACCACACTCACATATCGTTGGAAAATTCCTTCAGTGGTTTCTCCTCACTGTGATCCTGTAACACAACATCAGCTCAGTTTGCGCAGTTTCTGAGAATTTTTAGCCGCGTATTTTTACCCTTTATTGATGGTTGACCACGTTTCGTTAATATAGCACCAAAGAATTAATCGAAAATGATAATACTGTAAAATCAGCGTTTAGCTTGTGAAACGCGACGTTTAATCATTTTTCATAACATGCGAAATATTTCCATTTGTTGAATACACTTGATTAATGGTTTGTCGAAAGGCGACAAGCTGACCATAAACAAAACCTGGGGTTTATCGAAGTACTTCAGATGAGAAAATTGCATCTGAATAATGAAAACCTTACCGGAAACATGATTTCATGTATCAAATTTTTGAATTTACTCCAAAAAACTGATCAATATACACTATATTTGATACTCTCAGTTATCAATAATACTCCGACTAAACCCACTACTGCAATGATTATTTGAAAAGGTCCCACAGCGTGCGAGAGGATCCATTTTGTACGCTCGTTTTATGTGCGCTGACGAAAATTATCACGAAGCTGTGAGTCTCAAATCACCACGTGTGGCAGGTATGAGAAATTAAATTTTCTGCATATTTATATCGCACATATGAAATGTACCGCGCACCAAGCCGTGCGCCAAGTCTAAACTTCATTAAATCTCCTTATATTTTAAAGTTTTCTTTAGTTGTATTAGCTTGGGTTTATTTTGCTAATTTTATTAGTTTGAGTTATACTTAGGATTTTCATTTTAACATTAGCACACAGCTATCCATTATATTTTTTAATAGAAATATAAATTGCCTGAGAGCTGCTGAGAGTTTTGTTCATCAACCCCCGTCGAAGTGTTAATCATATTGAGTTTCCAGGAAGGGGAATAAACTTATGAGATTATTATTACACGGGCGAGCGTTCCGTGCTGTGCCAGAATGTTATGAAAAATAACGCAATTAAACGCATAACCAAATAGCCTTCTTATCACTTCGAATTCTTGCGCTTTTCTGCAGCAGGCTTTGTTAATGAGTCATGGCACTTCTTAGGTTCAACGTTGCTTGGGAGTGCTCAGTTTGAACGAAGCCATTCGACACTGTTGCCAACACTGGTATTGCTTGTCGATAATTATATATTTCTTTCCCTCCTGTGAGATGTTTCATACCTCATAAAAGTTGAAATTCTTCCTTCTTTTAATGCACGCCAAGGGTAGAGTTAAGGGTTGTGATATGATGTTTCCTCACTTTTCTTATTGATATTTGCGTTTCACTGCTTTATCATTTCTCCATGTGCCTCTGTCTCTCCGTTCACGATCTCTCATAGTGATTGTAGCAACGTATCGCGGATTAGTCTTATGACTTGTGAAGCTCACGTTAACAGTGCCAAATGTCCTCTGCAAATTGCATGGGATACTTCGAAACCTTTGTATTAACATGAACACCTCAAATTAGATGCACAGTTACGCTAATGGATTAGATGTCTTACTAATTTGCTTCATAAAAGTAATGCGTTAGTTGCGACATTTACGAAAGACTCTCATGTTATTCTCATTAGGCCTCTTCCAGGTACTCCTTTCTGTTGTGACTTGTTATCATGTTTTTTTGTTAATGGCTTGCATATTTGTGACCACGTTGTTTGGCTTCATGGTGAGCGCCATCATACATGAAGCATGCTACTAATAATAGTGTGATTGGCTGCATAGAGAATGCCTCAATATCTTTCACCATGTGCGTGCAAAGCTCAAACAAAACCATACATAACGAAAACTTGCACCAGCGGGCATTGCATATGTCTCTGGTAATTTCAGCAACTTCAATTTCGGGAAACATAACCACCCCGCTCGCTTATAAAGAGTGTTGCAGGACGTAAAGTTTAGGCTTGAACTTTCTTACGTGTGGGCGTGTCTCTCGTGTTTTTCTTTAGGAATAATGTGTGATTCTGCTAACACTTCTGTCATGTGATTGTCCGTCTGTTTCACCTTACCAACTAATGGTCTCATTTGCTTCAATGCCTTCTCCGCTTATCGCAAATTTGCTTCTTTTTGGTGCGTTACTGAAGCCAGAGCGTAACACTTTTTGTAACATCTTTCATCAGCCGCAGTCAAGCATGCTCGTTGTGGGTTGGACTTTCCTTCTTTCTTTGGTGGGATACAGTCACCCATGCGACCTGCTCCGTAACTAGCTTGACGTTTCCTGTGGCTCCTGAAAGCACATTGTTTACGGAATCTTTGCATCACACTACTGCTGCTTCCGTCTCTTCCGAAAGCCTAGCAACCAACCCGCACACCTGAACGATAATTTGCCGAAAATGAATAAATTACTGCATCATTCCTCCCTGCTTGCTTAACTTGCAGGAAATTAATTTAAATGGCTTATAATTTCCATATGCGGCTTATATTTCTTCAGATAGAGACAACACAAGCCCCCAAAAGGGTGTTGCATTGAAACCGAAGATACCGCATTAACCAACCGTTTCAAATGTAGGGTTATGTTGTGAGCTTACTTACCACAGTCTTCTTTCTTACTCTACGAACTCTTTATCCCTATGAGACGGAAGGCAAGTTAACCCTACGTTCCATCAACCCTTCAAAATCTTGAAGTCTTGAGTGTGTGTCGCCAAATTTATGACGAATAACATTTTAGTTTTCGTACCTTCTAGCAACGGTGATCTGAGGTTAAATTGAAGACCCTAACTTGTGAAAACCCCCATTTGTACTTTGGGCTGTGTTCGCTATTCTTTTCAATCTTTTGCTACAAACTAACAAAGCGGAGTTCTCCTACACTGTGGTGCTTTATGCCGCTTAACCACACGAAAAATGTTTTAATTCGCGGTTTGAATTGCGGCCTTTACTGTGAAAGTTCTTTATTGCTCACTTCGTGTTTCGTTTTTTAGCCTCATATTTACGTTGGAGGCCATCGCTATCTCTTTACTCTCCACTTTTCATCTGTCACTTTATGGCGTTCACTTGGCCCATTCAGCCTATTCTTTACTCGTTTTACAAGGTGTGAAACTTGATAGCCACGATAATCAACGTATAGTGACGCAACGTGGCTTCCTCTTAACTTTTGCATTCCCGTGTTACTCACCCCGGGCCCTTATGTAATAAAACCTAATAACACGAGGTGTTTGCATCCTCTTTTTGAGGGTTTACCAACATTATTATTAGCTCCACTGCACAGTGGAATAAATTGTTTCCCGTGTGATTGAAGGGAGAGTGGCGAAGCCATGGTAATTTCATGGCATAATCACCAGAATCTTTGACCCTCCAGGGAAATCTTTAGACATATCGTTTCTTGATAAAAAGACAACAGTGTTAACACAAGCAACACTCACATGTTTAGCGCGCAAGTAGAACAATACAAATGACACACAAAGGAGCAACTCCTTTAAGGTCATCTTCCAGCGTTATCTTTACATGTGTCACGTAACTTCAACGATTTTTCACATTACATTTTATTACAAAAAAATGGACTATTAGAAAGCACTCATATTTATACGAACAAAATACCGTTAGCTGCAGTTTTTGCTCGAAATGAATTAAAAAAAGGAAACATAGGGCCAAACCAGAAGATTTATTTGCTCATATTAATGCCGCGGTGTTCAGCCCTCTTTCATTAAGACTGCCGCTTTATCGTTATTATTATTATCACTATTATTATTATTGTTATTATTACAAAATCAGGTGGTTACTTTCGATGAAAGCAGCCACTTTACGGTGTTATGGCTCATCATTCACTGATTGCACCGTAGCGCACGCCAACTCGGTGCTGTTTAATGTGTCTTATTCAAATCAGTGATGCCATTAGGCTTCCATAAAGAGAAAAATAGCTATTTTTCTGCTTATATATATTAAAAATAAATAAATAAATAAATAAATAAATAAAGCGGATGCTGAGTGATAGTGCTATTGCATTCGTCCGTTCCGTTTTAAATAGGCATGACCAGAGTCAAATTGCCTTCAAGCAATGGAAATAAGACACATAAACAAGCAAAGAAGAATTGTGTCGTTGGCAAATCGGCGAGCACTTTTTCCGCCCATCCTCATTGCAACCATGATCCTGAATTTCATAGATTTTTTCCCCTTCGGATGCCGTTAGCCTTCCAACCATAATTTTTCAATTCGACCATTTCAGCCTGAAATGTTTTCTCTCTGTTGTGATGGCTTCTTTTCTGCGTTATTGCTAACGGCACCTTAATTTTCCTTTGCCGCGGAATGTCATTTCTTCTTTTGAGATCTTTTGAGAGAGTGTGTGTAGTCAGTGCACACCTTTTGCTTCAATTGGCACTGGCAATCCCGACTATCATCCACGTCACCAAACCTGCGCTTTATTTCCCAGACATTTCTATCAAACTGCCGAATGATTAAATTCGCACTATGAAATGCGTCGTTCTTTTCCACCTTTTGCAGTAGACAGCAATTTAACAATTTGAACCACCAGCATTGCGTCCTTTTCAATAGCAACTTCCAATTTAAATGTGCCGTCACACGGATTCATAATCGTTTCACAATTCTCAATAAGGCTCAGTGCTTTTTTTGAAACCGTTTTGTACACTAACGGGGTCCAATTTCCCCCATTTATATCAGTAGTGCACTTAATACTGCGCAGTCAACCGTTAGAAGCTTGTTTTTCTCAGAGCGCTGGCTCGTGGTGCCGCGTTGAGGCGGCCGCCGCTTGCCGAAAATGTTTTCGAGCCCACTGCGGGTGAGCAGCGGTGGCTGCAACGCACCCAGGAAGACCTGCTGACCGAAAACGCCGCTTTCGCAGTGATTGGAACGGCTCCCACTTTGCACCGTCACTCGTAAGTTTTGGGAATCTTTTCGAGTATTGGGCTTGTTTTTTCTAACGCTTTCTCGTAATCCTCTCTGATTATTTCGCCTTCGGGAGCACGCATTTTTTCCCTACGCGCTGCGTGAATACCTTTCCTGTTGCTTAATCATCTGAACGCACGCTCGAAGACTTCAAGCGCTTTGATTTTTCTTCCGTAGGTTCGAACATTTTTTTTAACTGTCTCTCCGTGTGGGTCTTGCCGCTTTGGACGTTGACCATTTTATCGGGGAGGTTGGCATGTTAATTATTTTGCTCACCTGCGAAACTCGGCCTAAGGCGGATTTGTTTTGGTTGTGTTCGAGGCAGAGGCCCTGGTTGCAGATATTGCGTTGGGCATGCGCTTCCTTTCAATTTTCGATGGCGGCAGCACTCGCTGATTGTCCACCGGGAATCGAAACTAACATCGCACGCTTGGCGACAAAACTTGGGTCTGCTGCACATTATGACCCGGCCGCATAGAAATTTGTGTTTTTCGGGAATATGAACTGGCTTTTATTGCGTGCGCTTTCTTCGCTAGGTTGATATTCTGAAAACAAGATAACAATATGAAACTTCTTCGACTTGTCCATGCGGAGCAGTCGTACTGTTTATTATAGACTTTTTTTATTCTCATGACGGCAAGCTTAAAAAAAAAAAGAATTACCAATAATAAACGTTTTTAAGCACATAAGGCCACTACCTGCCGCTGCTTTTGGATTTCCCTTCATTTCTTATAAATATATTTGTCCATCCACCTGAGGCAGTTGTTGCTTCTGCTTCGTAGATTTGAAAAGGAAGTTAAAAGATAAAAAGAATGGATGTGTCTGCAGGAAAACGTCCTTCCACAAATCTTCACCAAATCGTTACAAATCATCGGCTACATTCCATGCACCTCCAATAACTTCCCTCCCCACAATGCTTCACCCGTCCAAATCATCTCATCTCATGGTTCCACAGAGCGCTCGAAAGAAGCCTTAGCACACACTCCACAAGTTGCAGTTCCCGGCCAGTCATAGCCGTGTGGGCGGAGCTGCGATCGTTGGCGTGGCGGTACAGGGCCGCACTTTTTATAACGTCACACTTCCGATGGGAATCAAACTCGATAGCGACGAGGTATTCCTCGCCCAACCGCACGCCCCGAGGTTAGGATGAGGCCTTCCTGAAGTCATGGCCTCATCGGGTCGTTCTGCGCTTGTTTGAACGCCATGAACGTTTATCAAATGAAGCGCGTAGTCCGGTTCGTAGGAATACCACAAGTTACGACGAGCGTTGGAGAGTAAATCCCTCCAATTTACATTTATGTGCAAAAATGGTTCCATAAAGCTATGGAGGGAAAACTTTACGCTCCGTGCATGCAGCACGCGCAAGCAATGCAAAGCATCACCCTCTTCGGTGTCTTCAGCACCATCTCCCGCGAAAGCATTCTTCCTAAACCTTTCCCACGCGAACTCAAGTTGACTTTGAAGTGCCTTTTCCGTGAGAAGGTTGAGAAGCGATTGCTTTGCTCTTAACGCCAGTCTGGAAAGGTAACTGTCGTGCTGCCTTTCACATAATGTAGCGTCACGCACGGTACAAATTAGCAGTAATAAACGCGATGACGACCAAAGCACCAGCCCACTGTATTGATACTTTTCCCCTGTGAATTCACATGTGAGCAAATCGCCCTCTTCAGGAATTAGTGCTTGCATGCTGCTTGCGCTGCCGCCAACATCTACGCCTTCCTTACTGGATGGAAGTCTTCGTATTCGGCGCAGGCTTGATTCATCCAAGTCGTACATAGCGGCCATATTGACACTTTCACGCGGTGGGTTTGGATAATATTTTACTAAATTTTGTACCGCGTCGGAGGTTTGCAGCTGCCCTGGAAGGTGCGTTGTGTACATCTGCACGCAGTGCAATAGACGCAGCACTGTCAGGTCGTACAGCACGCTGCTGAACATAATTTTCTTCTTAAACCATGTGGCGGCGTGAGCCGAAGTGCTGTCACAGAGCGACGAGCCACTCACCATGAACACGTCGAGTGCAAAATGAACAACCTGAAATCCTATTTCCACAATAAACAAACCTCCCTCCGGAAGCCTGCAGGGCATTGGAGCACCTTCGCGTCCACCAATACCCATTATTTTCAGCACGTCTACTATTGGCACCAGGACGTAAAACAGGTGCGGGACAAACGCTACTTCATCACCTTGCAGCCCGAACGTTTTACCGTAGCGGCACCGAAGTCGGCTCAGCAGAGTAGCATCAGAGGTGATCGCTGCATTTCTGGGATTTAAATCGATAACACGGGAGGCCTGGAAGACCCCGCAAATGTAGTGAACGTAGGACTGCAAGGCGGCGTTTATAGAAGGACAGAATTCTGAATGCAAACTGTTTTCCCGCGGTAAGGAGGGTGACAGAATGTCATAAGATGGTCTCCAATGCGTACGCGAGCGCATGGTGAAGTCCGGTACGCGAGAGCCGTATATTTGTTTACTGCGGCTCTGAAGAGACACAACCACCTTTGCGAGCACCACCTCGTTCTCCTGGGAAGTAGGGCCCCAAAGCATTTCAATTTGTCGTAGTGACTCGGTATTGCCCCTGTGCCAGTGTTGTGACTCAATGAGTTGGTGGGCACTATGAACGTGCTTGCGGAAGGCACAAACGGTCGCGACATCTTCTGATAAATCTATCGAGCCGTCATAGTAGAAACTGAGCATCTGGTCCCTTACCTTGACAATTCCTTTGCGTATCATCCCTTGAAGTACGTTATGACACTCCTTTAAGGAAAGTGTGGGACATTCGTTGTAGAGTACTTTGACGGCGTCCCCAACTTTCACTGTGTTCCTCGACAGAAGCCCGCGGTTGCACAAACCTTCGACAAGGACCGCTAGCGGGTCCGTCGATAGCGGAGGTTGACGTGGCAACCGTAAATGGCTTTTGGTCCAACGGCACACTCCACGGTGAATGCTCAGCCTCCCCTCACGCATGTCTGCTGGATCAATGCCGCCACACTGCTCCGCTACGGATGACTCCGACAAACACGAAGTGACACCGAATCCCATCCGCTGAACCGTAAGATCGTGTAACACGTCGGACTCCCTCTCCGCCTCAGCCAAAACATGCCCCACAAGGCGCAGCCAGACGTCCGAATTGTGAAGATCAAGCAAAGTTACTTCCAGCCCTGTGGTGAGGGAAATTCGGACCAAAACACGGGGCTCCATCCGCGTTGCGACGTCGGCGGCATGCTCTAGCAGGTAGGGGTTCTGTGCTACCACACTCGCCTTTCCAAGAGAGAGATCGGAAAGTGATACCCGCAAAGCTCGTGTCGGTTTGACGTGCTTGTCTTTCGAATCATCGCCTTCAACAAAACCTGGTAGCCGCATGTGATAATCAGCACCAGATGGTCAATATACGGGTCCGACTGCAGTTGCTCATTCCAGCACCATGGAAACCCCTGTAAAGGGTTCGGCAGAGTGTTAGGCTTGCACTCGAAACATATGGGACAAAGCGGCTCAAACACACCCGTAAGGCGCTCAATCAATGAGGGGAACACTGCGGGAATAACACGGTCTAGCGAAAATGTGCTGCACTGCAACGCCGCAGAATTCGCACATGCTGTACGAGCGCAGTAATCCACCATCGCATCCACCGCCGGCACAACCTGATCCAGTGTTAACTGGGAAAAATTCCGCGACATAACGAAAAAGCGCCAGCGTGAAACCCCAACGCCAATCACGTCGTCAATTTGTGAAAGATATAACTTCTCCGCTTCCCCCATGGTGCTCTGCTCCTCCGGTGCCTTTGTTACATATTTGTTGACACTTAGTTGCGCCTCAGCATTCAAAGACAATGAACACGAGACAAGAATATCCGTTGCTCCCTCGATCACTTTTACAAAGCGTAGCAAGACGCTAGAGGAACAGCTATTTTCCCTGTTACCCTTCAACTCTTCTCTACTTTCAAGAGTGCCACCGGAATTATTGAATTTGTCGCGTAACGCGTAGTGCTCGATGAAGTTACTCACTGCGGCTTGATGTCCTTCCTCCACTTCCAATTGCCTAAACTTTTTCTCCTTGAAGCCCAGAATAATAAGCGCTAAGGCAAGTTGCTCATCGCCGTTAGCTAGCGACTGGTCCTCATTGATTTGTCTTAAATCTACACAAGCTGACTCCACCAAGTTGTATTGCAAGAAAATGAGATCAACTGCGGAGATGACTTTGTGCTGGACGTAGTTTAGGTGTCCTTGAAGTTCCTGCACGGCCAGCAGGAAGAAGAAGTCCTCCAGCTTTTGCAGCGGTCGTTGAGCGGAGGCATTTTTTGTGGCGCTGAAGAGCTGCACAACCATCAAAGGGCAACGGTCCGCGGGGGACAACCGCGGAGACGGCTCACTTACTGACGGCTGGTTGGATGTGTCCTTGACAAAAACGAGCCGGATGTAATGAAACGTATCTCGTTGAACGTCGTCCGCAACGAGGAAACACTGTTCTCTGTTGTAGATTGTTATCAGCTCTAGTTTGGAGCTCTTGCTAGTTATGCGGGAAAGTAGCCTTCTACATTGGTGTTGCAGTTTGTAGTAAACCGGTATTTGGAGTACTGTTTTGCCCTGGCAATGAAACGTCGTTGGAGGAGTCGTGGGCTGCGCTGACGAGCCCGGTCCCTTTTTACTCTTATTGGTCTCCACGCCCATGTCGAATTGGTTTCCCCACAACGGTGGTATAAGTTCATTATTTGCGCTTTGGGTGGCGCTCAGCTTCTTCAGCAACTGCAGCTGACTGACCTCACGTACTTTGGTTTCGACAAGACGTCGGAAGCGGTCCGCAATCCTTTTGCACGCCACGGCGGCTCCGCCACTTCCGCTGCACATGACTCGTACACTGTGTCTGGTAAGCACTTCCTCATTGCTTGACGCCACCATGAACCACCATGAACCAAAGTGCTCCCCATTAGGAACAACCAGAAAGCACGAAGACAATACAGGCACAATACATACGCGGTCCTCTGGAAGGAAGTGGGCAAAGATATGATGGAGGGCGTTGAAGGAGTTCTCCGGATCGTTGCAAGCACCCTGCGGCACGAACTCCACCGTAAACAAATCAATCGTGAACTCCGGGGAACAGAGCAGCGCTGGAGCAACCACGAGCGACAGCAGTTCTCTCAGCCCTTCCAAGCGATTCACAGAGTCCAGAACATCTTTCGAGACATGCGCCAGAAATCGCAAGCCAGCCTCCTGGTCACCAACATCCGCGCTACTTCCTTGACAAACGCAATCATGCACCACCTCAGCACAGTGAGAAGGCACCGACCTTTCTTCTGTGGGGCATCGCGTATGTATGATTAGATCCCTTAGCGCTTTAAACGGCGGCGACCTCAGGCTCTCGTCGAGACTACAGCGCGCCACCTGACCTATGGCGCGCCAAATGAGAGTGTCAAAGAAGTCATGTACGGATGCCTGCATCGTGTCGTATGGCACCGATTATCGCGTAGCAACTCAAGCGAGCCAGCGTGAGTTCTTCCATAAAGAAGAGGGGCAGGGTACACTTCCTGGCTTCCGCCCCCCATTTCCTGAAGTTTGCAAAATGTTTCCTTCACTACGCTCCTCTCCGGGTTTTCACCGCCATTTGCTAGATCGGAGAGGTGACTTGGCGCTGCTTTAATGAAAAATTGCAACAATAGCCGCCGATTTTGATTGCAATTCTTTTGCGCCGCAAATATGTTCGATAAAAAACGCACACAATTATTTCCGGTCCCTATGTTATCCACCGGCGTAGAAATCCACGCACACGCACTTCTTCCATCATCCTCAGACACGTACAAGAATGCCATTTTCATTATAAATGGAGGGCTGATGGAGGCGCCGGCGATACTCGTCGCATTTGCGGAATCCTCAACTGATTCTCCCACGTGGAGAAACACACTGCGATTGGCCATCAGGGGCTTGAGCGATGCCGAGTGAAGTATGGAGTTTGTTAGTGCACCAAGGTCCGCCTCACACAGTTCCTTTTTGGCGTCACCCATTAGGTCTCCAGCCCACATAAAGAGAAGGTGGGACACATCAATTTCCCGCCAATAATCCTGGAAAGGGGCAAAAACTCGCAGCACTTCCTCCGGCAGAGAAGCTGTGCAGCAATCATGCTGCTTTGTATTGGGCGTTCATGCTGGAGGAAACGCTGTCCTACACAAAATGAACTATAAAAGCTAAAAAGCTCAGTAAGCGAACTAAGAAGTGAACGCGAAGCTTCACAGCGGTGGCTTCCCTCCCTCCCCGAGTCATCCTCACTGATGTGTCCATAGAGTCTCATTACTCCGTCGTAAAGCGTATCGACATCCAAGGAGAAGACGTGGATCGTGATGCACTGCTCCTCTCCATTGGCCGCTTCCCCACACAGAGCCGCGCAACACAGCAGGAGCATTACGCAAGTGCAGTCCGTAGGTTTAAGGGCGGAGATGAGAAGCTTCATCTGTTCGGGTGAACTTCCCCCAACGGGAATACCGTGAGGTGACTCTCCGCCAGACAGTCTCTGCAAGAGGTCTTCGGGAAGTGAGTCTGAGCACTTCACCGTTGTGCAGGCATCTCCCAACATGGACAGAAGCTGTCGAACGGCTTCCTCAAGTGTGCTACCGAGCTCTTTCCTCTTAAGTGTGGATAAAGTGGTACGGAAATACGATGGCCATGTTCACTCCTGCAAAATGGTAGGAGGAGTTCCAGCTGGGGGGCGTGCTCTGCAGCAACTCGTTCAATATTTTCTGTTATTCCACCAGCCCCTTCCTCGTCAGATTTTGAGAGCGACGACAGCGTCTCAAACGTGTGAAGCACGGAGATGGCCTGAATATCCTTTAAGACATCGGCATTCAGTTGATTTTCATATGCCGTGGAAATGGTAAACCTAAAAGGGCGCACAAACCTGTACAGGAGTATGCAATTATCAACCTTTCCATCAGTCCTCTCCGAGGGAGCAATGACAAGGTCGAAGACGTCAACTACTTGTTTGTCGCCACGGCCGTATGATGCGTGAAGAAGAGCTTTACATTGCGTCATGCAGTAAAGCAACCGAAACCCTTCACGCACGCGACGTGACACAAAAAGGTTAAAAGACGCCTGTGTAAAGTTTCCCCACTTGCCAGTTGTCTCAATCACCCAAAAAAGCACCAATGTGTCGGCAAGCACCCATGGACTTATAACGTAGGGTGACGTCGAAGTGCAGTTGAGAGCACTCGATGACGACCGGGGGGTGCAACCGATACGTGGCAAACAATCGGCTTGGAGACGACTGAAGCTGCCGTATTTTTTTCCAACGCTATTCGCTGAGTACTCCGAATACGCAGCAGCAGCTTCTCTCCGTGCGCAAAATTGCTCTAAAGGCTTCGGTGATATTGTTGAACCGTAAAGACACAATTCACGCTCATTTTCTCCGTCAGCATCCACCTTTACGACCAATGTACAGGGGATTCCCATATACTTTTCTTTCTTCTGACAGGAAACCACTCCTGTTCTCACAGAGGTCGCAACATTTGTAAGGATTCGACGAATGTCGTCAGTGTTCTGCAGAAAGAAGCTGAAACGCAACTCAAACGCCACCGCAAGTAGGTTCCCCTCCCCGTTGGTGGGCACATCCTCCAAGCGAAAAATCTGAACCACGTACCTACCCTCGCTTTCCATGGAAACAAATTCATCGTCGTTCCGGTCTCCGAGAGGGTGGTGCTTCTCCTTCAAAACGGCCCGCAAAATTCGGCTTGCCACTTCGACAATAGGCGGTAAAAAGTTTTCCTTGTATGCATTACGAGGGTGAGTAAGCTCAACGTATCATCGTCCCAGCGGGTGAAGACGCCGATGGAACGTACATTGGTGTATGAAAGCCACCAGGAAGACACCCCCTCGCGGGGTGAAAGAAAGCGGAGCTCATCCACCATGCGAGGCTCGAGCGGCGGTGTGCGAGTCCGGAGGATGTGAAGGGCCAGCTCTTCTGCGCGCATCCAGCCGTGAAGCTGGTTGCGCGCCACTGCCAAATACGCCGTCCACTTGACAGGGTGCTACTGGGGGCACCGCTGCCACCGGTTCTGTCGTCCACCTTACTTTTTATAAACTGTTCAACCACAATCTGCGTTCCAGAAACGCAGACCCGGCGGTAGACAATGGGGTAGTTGATGTTCATTTCGTATGAAATAAACAACTTTCCACGCCTCATTTTGTGTTGGAATCGAGCATTAAGATGTACCGCGTGCGGGTTGTCGGGGATATAATTCATAACAACACTCCAGCCCTCATTTATCCTCCCCCTGCCACACACTGCAGAATGCAATTGCGTTCTTCCTCGTTTGCAAGCGCAAAATCCTCGAGATTGTGGCTTGAATCATAGAGAACATGTTGACCTCCAAGCTTTTGCGAAACTGTTGATAACATGGTTTGTGGTATGTGCGACAAATTAACGGGAAAATTCGCGTCAAGTTGCACAAAAAGCTGCTGCGATAAGCAGCGCGGTCCACCCAAACAACGACACCACTCAATATTCAACCGCGGGGATGCGAGGGAAAACCACTGATTGAGATGAAATGCAACGCCACCAACATTTAACAAGAAACGTGATAACGCGCTCACACTGCACTCACGAAGACAATCCGCTTCGCCTAGGAACAAAATGGATAAAATAATGCTCTTCCTCCTCACTGCGCTCTCAAGAAGTGAAATGTTATCACACAGGGCTCCCTCACTTGCGTTGTTAAGAAAAACAACACTTGTGCAGCACGACGATCGTTCCGGTACAAGAGAAACAAGGTGCTCAATGGAAGTAAGGAGGCTCACGTCGGGCCAACCCCTGTGCAACTGCGATCTGCAGACTTCCTCGTAAGTGCTCAGCACTTTTCCTAGTTTTCGCACAAAACTGGTATCGTGCAATATTTCTTCCGCGTCACATTGTGTAACTAACGGTATCCACGATGTGTCCTCCGTACCTCCAAAGGAAACAGCCCCTTTAAGCCCGAGGAATGTCTGGGTAGTTTCAGGGAACAGATGCAAATCACTAGGATGCACACTGAATGTTGCGCCTTTCGTGGGAAACTCAGCACTGTGGGCGGGGGAAGAAGCTGGGGTCATATCAAGTGCGGGCACGTTGATGAGAATAATCGTAACCTTCACTGCTGGAGACCACACCCGGTGAAGAATATGTTCCCATTCCGACTCCTCCAAATGTGTCTGAAGCCACCGCTTGATTTGTGTCATTTCTGAGCGACGAGTGGCAAGGCATGTGTTTATCACATTCAGAAGAGCCCCAATGGCACGAGGCACGTTGTCTACAAGAACGACTCCCCCTTCAGAAATGCAGAAAGAAGAAATCCCAAAATCTATGGCAATCAACAGGGTGTACTGCTGGTACAAAGACAGAACAGGCCGATTCCATGCATCAGTGCTGGAGCGGGTATGGTTCCAATTTTCCGAATCTGATTTTATGCCCTCGTTCTCCCATGGCGCACTCCCTCCAGCCGCTACGTGCGGCGGAACCAATTTCTTCTTAGACCCTTCCGGAAGGGTCGAGAAATTGTCTCCAACTCCCTGCGAGCCAATAGTGTCCACCATTCGTAAGTGGGACTTGCTTGGCAGCATCATACGCTCCAGATCCTTCACTGAGCTGATGAGCGACTTCTCTCGAAGCTCCCGTGGCGCATGCATCCCTTCAGTGCTCACCCGATCTGCGGGGTGACGAAGGGCGTATGCCACTTTACCCGATGTGCTGAATTCATCGGCATTTGAGAAGAGCAAATAAGGGTTGAGCGGTGAGGCGTCCATGGGTCGCTGTCACTCATTACCTTTTGGCCTATCGGTTACCGCAAGGAAGGCACCGGTGAAAATAAGAGAACATGGAGGAAAAATGCGATGCAAGCGTTTCGCAAATCTAAAAAGCTCCAAACGCTCAGCTGTTGGACAGCTCACGCGCCGTTCCACTGCTTGAAAAAAAAAAAAGGGAGTCGGCCTAAACTCCCCCCGTAACACTGCAACTGAAGGGAAAACTCATGCTTTACCTCTGCTTTCTCTTGCACGTAGTGATATAGAACGTGTTGTTTTGTATATTTTCTGGTCACCGAAGGGAAGTTAACCCGGCGTATTACCTATGCGCACAGTGCGATGGAGTGGGATTCCGCGTAAGCGGGGCACTTGCCGTGGCATTTACTCCTGCAGGGAAGGTGCGCCACACACAAAAGAAAAAGAAAAAACAGCCGCCGATACCTCACACTGAAAAGCACATTCCCGGGAAAGCCCCACGATTGCTGAAAAGATGTGGTAATATGCACACCACTTTTGCTCTCTACTTTTCATTATTCTCATCGAAACGGGGAACAGCGAAAGGTATCATTTCATTCGGGGAAACTAGTTTGAGACGGTAGCAGGAGAGGCTAACTCCTCGGCGGGTCACACAAGTGTCCTCCAAGGGACGCTTTGAGAGTTACCATACAAAGCAACAAATGGGGCAAAACAGTTGCGCATTCTGCAAGGGGAATGACACGCGAGCCAGTGCGGAACATCGACAATTTTGTGTGCTTTGCACGTGACAGAGAGTTTAGGTCATGGCACATGCTCCCATAACGACAACCTTGTCCCACCTCAACTCATACACCCAAACAAACTGACGTTTGGACGGTGTGTCACTCAAGTGATCAACATGTAACTCACCACCACCGCGACGACACTCCTGGCAATGGACAAGCAATTGCCTGCTGGCATCAGCCTTCCGCAGTAAGACAGAAGAGGGGTGTGTTTACTCAACAGCCATTTGTGCTACTGTGCTGCAGTGGAAGGCAACGCTCTTTAGGAGTAAATGACCCGTAGAACTCCAAGACACCCTCACTAACACGATGTAAATTGGCTCTGTGAACAAAAGGTAGAATTCATAAACCAAATCTTGCCGTGCGCCGGGTGGGGGTGGGGGAAGAAGAAGCAGAAAATGACTTGAGCAGTTAGAGAGGGATTACAAATATATAAATTAAGCCACATTAGCGGTACTAAAGCATGGGAAAATTGGCTGAGGCTGCAAGCCAACGCCCACCGAACCGGGGCGCTCAAATGGCACAAACTCCCCACACCACGAAACAGAGAGTGACAAAGAATATAAACAACGATAAGTTACAACTGCCACATGACCACCAGTAATGTCAGACAGCATTGTATCCAATCGGCAGTTTCCTAAGAGATGCTGAGCCAGAGGGTTAAATAGAAACAAGTGAGTTAAAGATGCGAGCGTCAAGTACAAGGCAAAAAAATCACCATCTTGGCGTTGTCCCTTTCTTCTCTGTATTTGCTCCTCACCTTGCCTTTCCAGCTTGCGCTTCAACGATGCTGCGTCTGCAGGTGAACGTACAATCCCAAGTTTTTCCATTTCCTCTGCTCTCGCTTGGAAGAACTCCAGCGATTTAAAATAGCTTCGTCGAAAGACCTGCCGCTAGGAACCGACTTTTCAGAACCTGCAGCGGCCCCACCACTCACTTCATCGTCAAGGCGTTCCCCTGTTTTCGGGTTCAGTTTCTCGAACACAATCTTGCTGGGCTTGTGCGCCAGCGAAAACAGTACTTGAGTAAAATCCATCAGGGCGTGCTCACATCGTGACACCTGCTGCAGTGTTGGAAGGCCGTCCGCCACAGGCTTCTCCACCGCTGTTCGGTGACCCACAGCCTCAAATCGCTCGAGAGCCTCGGGAGCAGGGCAAACAGACGCAACGCGAGCACAGTGGCTTTGGCAGAGAGTTAAATCTTCTCGTTGTCGTTCCCGTGCCACGGCTGTGTATTCGGCCTCCCAACCTCGTGGGGCTCGACTCATGTTTTCCATCGCCCTTTCAGTTCTTTCTAAACATAGACTGGCGCAGTTGGAGCAGAGGGCCACCAAAGAACTCATATTAAACTCATTTGTCCCATACTTGTCCTTGTTCAGCTGGAGTGCCATTGGATGTAAACTCGGTATTTGTCAATCAAAGGGTGAGTAGGCAAGAAAACGGTGATGGAGAGCAAATAATTTTGTGTTGCTGCAAAGGAAATTATGTGCGTTCTCCAACGCCATATATGGCTTTACCAAAACACAAAATGGCAACAGGCAAGCAGCACACAGCCACTGATTAGCTGCAGTAAAAAAGAAAAATAAAAGAGAGAAATGTCTTCCTGTTCACGCACTCAACGCCATACAGAACCAATGAGTTCAGTGGGCCGGCTCAAAATATTCCTAATCAAACAGTCCGAAGCCCATGTCATCATCGTCCTCCTCTTCCGCCTCAGCCGCAGCAGCAGCGGCCGGTGCAGCAGCGCTGCTGGCAGGTGCCGCGGCACCACCTGCAGGAGCTCCCCCGGCACAAGCGACTCCTCCAACGAGTTTTGCCTTGCCCTCGGCGCAAAGGGCGTCAAAGTCCTTTCCGTCGAACTCGGCAAGAAGTTCCTCCACGCGCGAGGAGTTGACAGGCACTCCGGCGGCCTTCAGGACAGCCTCTATGTCATCTTCGTGGGCGTCTTCCCTGACAAACTGACCAGGGCATATGCGGCGAGATACTTCATTGGCCAAGAAACACTTCTGTCGTATATATAACGTGCAAAAGAGAAAAAGTGAAGTTTGGAATAAATAAATGAATTCAGACTGTAACGGAAAGGAATAAAATGCCTTCAAATGTAGGGTAGTCTCAAAGCAGAGTAGGAAACTCATACGAAAGGTTAAGTCTCAGTTGGTACACGAGAAAACAAATGAGTTCCTCCACAGCTCTTGCGTGCACTGCAAGGTTAGAATGAAATTAATAAACCATTAAAATGACGAGACACCAATGAGTTCAGTGGGCCGGCTCATAAATATTCCTAATCAAACAGTCCGAAGCCCATGTCATCATCGTCCTCCTCTTCCGCCTCAGCCGCAGCAGCAGCGGCCGGTGCAGCAGCGCTGCTGGCAGGTGCCGCGGCACCACCTGCAGGAGCTCCCCCGGCACAAGCGACTCCTCCAACGAGTTTTGCCTTGCCCTCGGCGCAAAGGGCGTCAAAGTCCTTTCCGTCGAACTCGGCAAGAAGTTCCTCCACGCGCGAGGAGTTGACAGGCACTCCGGCGGCCTTCAGGACAGCCTCTATGTCACTCTTCGTGGGCGTCTTCCCTGACAAACTGACCAGGGCATATGCGGCGAGATACTTCATTGGCCAAAGTGTCCCTAGTACGACCAGCGTGTGCATTAAGAAAAAAAAATGAAATGAATAGAGGAAGGGAAATGACTCCTCGGGAGCACAAAGGCAAGAACATGCCCGAAATAATTGTATGTGCGTGTTTCACTATTATCACTACCACTTCAGCCTGATAATCAGCAATATGGTAAAAACAATAGTGACACCCGTCTCACTCCTTTTAATAATGATACGCGCACTACGTTAATTCACAACAGCTAAACCCGTGACGGCTCTGACCCTGATCCTCATATTATTGCTTCAAGAAAAAATCTCAGAAATGTAGTGGAGCGGTGGGTAATTTTAAGACGTAATAAGCTTTTCCGCCACCCGACCCCCCATGCTACTGTATTCTCTGAATGTTTCGGATAAACTCACTAACTGCCTCAACTGTAAGTGGAAGCGTTGGCAACGATTGCTCAGTAAGGACAGCATTAAGCTCGTTAATATCATCAGTCTTGTGTGGCGGAATTTTGTTCACTTGAGCAGTGCTTTTGAGGCCGGAAGAATCCATATTTTCCACGAATTCTTCCAAACTTGTATTAGATGAGGGACTCCAGCGCACGATTTGGTCGGAGGCCAACTTGATGGTGCTCCGCTTCTCACTGTCACTCATCCGCAGGAACATCTCCACTACATCACCGCTGCAGACACACTTCGGTAGATACTTTTGGCGACGGCGGTTCATGACCTCAGCAGCCTTAGGATTTAACACTTCAAAGGAAGTGTTGCGGCTCATCCCACGTTCCTGCCCAGCACAAAGCACCTCACGGTAGGAGGAGTGACAGAAGCCGCCCAGTGGTGGAAGAACAGCGGCAACTGATATCTCGATACTTTTCAAGAGAAGAAATGTCTCGTTCGTGACAGGAGTTATCGTGCCGAAGGCTCCATGAGAGGTGCCGTACGCAATTGTGGGCCACACACACCCGGCACAAGGGCCATAGGAACAGGCACAAAATCATTTATAACAGAACACGGCGCAAAACTCCCCTGCTGCATAGCTGTGATCAAGTCTCCTATGTGATACTGTGCTGTCGTCCTTAGCCTCTGGGTGGCGATCGTGCTGGGCGGAGGCTCTGACGAATCGGTGGAAGGCGTGGTGTGAGACACACTAAAGAAGTTGAAGCAATCATCCGCAAAGCACGTGTCATGGTGTGAAGGGTACTGAATCACCGTGCCATCCATCACACCACGCAGCTCAGGGTCCCGGGCAGCTATAGACAGGCTCCCTTGAATGGTATCCACGCGTATGAAAAAACAGCTGTGTCGCACATCACACGCCACGATGTACGACGTGTCCCCCTGCACGGTGGGTGCAATTCGGGTGACAATGGTCCCAACTCGAATTGTTTCTTCGGGTACAAATGTACTGTCCGCGGGGTTCCAGCTGAACAGTGCCACCAGCCACTGATGCCAAGTGCTATTCGACCCGCGTAGTTAGGCACCGAACAGCAGCATTGCAATGCTCCTTCTACGTCTGTTCGGCCCTGTAGCCGCAAAGTTGCTCGCTCTGGTGCAACCCCACCCACTTCGACGGTGCACCAGGTAACCTACTTGACCGGGACAGCTGTTCGTGGGGAAATACAAATGTCGTTCCAATCAGCACCACACTATCTTTGTTTCCCGCATCACCACAAGAACTCCACTCGTTCGACCCTCCCAGGACGGTGCTTTCAATGAAGACGCACCTCTCATTTTCGAGAAGTTCGAGGGATGGTGGGTTCTCCAGCAACGAGTCAGGCACAAAGTTTCTTGCTTCGACACAGCCAGCAACTGATCCTTATCGCTCCGACGGATTGACACTACAAAGACGCCCGACCAGGGCATAAACTTCAGTCGGGTTACCGTTGCTTTTAATCCAATGAAGTCAATGTTTAGCTTTTGTACATTACTGATGTTTCCGAAAATAAGCGCCCGCTCAGTCTTAGAGAAAAGTATGTACCTGAGTGGTGAATTGGGGTTGGGGATAACGGCGCCGAGTGCAACATCGTTGAGATCAACTCCAGTAAGCTGAAACCTGGTCTCAGTAACAATTAAAATAAGTGGGACCTCGCCGAGACACAGGACCGCGTTGTGACTTTCTAAGTTGAACAGCCGCACGGGTTGCATCGTGACCACAGTCTCCGTTACGGATGTAGACGAACCCACTTCATCTACCGGGACATCAACAACGTACCCGTTGAGTAAACCAACAAGCAGCCGATTTCCCTCGGGCCGCGCCACCACACACATAGAGCATGGGGTGGCGGAGCAATTGAAACAGGCCTTGTGCTGCACTGCTCTATCAACCAATGCGTACAAATTCACTGCACAGGTACCCCACTCTCCAGTCAAAAAACTGCTTCCAGAAAGAACCCACAAACACGAAGTTTCATGTACCTGGTGCAGGTTAGCAATGTGAGCCGCTTCACGAACGGAAAACGCATTTAATTCGGCTGGGTTTGAAAAGACAATAAGACCTTCGTTTGCATGTGCGTGCTCAATTCCGTTTCCGGCACACTCGAAAAGATACCTCCCCTCTTCAGGTTTTACGATACGAACTCCGGCGGTTGTCACTTGCAGAAAGGCCTCATGCTCATCGCTATATGTGAGAAGTAAAGTCTCTCTGCTTGTGTCAAAGGTGGAAGAAATAAGCTCCTCCAAAACTGTGGTCTCCCCGACACAGTAACGACAAATCCGACTATACCCAGGGAACGAGAAAATAATTATGTCATGTGACACACAAACACACCTCACATCCTGAAGGTCGCTGACACAAACGTCCCTGGACACGCTGACTGCTGCGCGAACAAAGCTTAGTCCTCCGTTATGGTCAACACCGGTTCCCGCAAATACACCGGTGCGGGGTCCATCTAAAGCCACTGTGATGTCAAACACAGGCCCACAGTTACTCACCAGCACACCACTCTCACCCGTGCGCCACCTTGCCCACAGTGTGTTAGCCAAGTGTGATGCGACAACACAGAAATCACCAACGAGCGCCACACATTTCGGTATTGTTTGTAACCGCACAGCGGGGGAGAGAACCAATGTGTATTTTCCGGGATGCAAGCCGTCGCCATCGTTTTTTACCGTGACCTTCACACAACTGCCGTCCTCGAATAAAATAAGCAGCTCCTGGCTGGGGAGTGCTGTGCAGCACACGGGCTCAACATAAGCACCAAAGTGAGGGACATCCACCGTCGTCACATTTTTCGATGAGGCTGGCTGTGTCGTGGATACTTTCCATGAGGAGAAGGTGATAAGTTGAGGCCCAATAACAAAAAATCCATCAGGAACAACATGCAGGAGACAAGCATTTGGCTCCACATTGGTTAAGAGAAGCCCTTTCCTTTGTATCATGTCGGCAGCAGGGAGCAAGTTAATGGCATCTGGAATCCACGAGCGGTTTGTTGCCTTCTCAGTATGACGTTGTTCGTCGTTTTTGCCGAAATAAGTCGTGTACTCCGACACGTGTGTCTTGGAAGAAGAGTCAGCGTAGAGAACAAGAAGAAAAGGCGCACTATCAACGCCACTCCTGTGAACCAGAGCAACACTGCGCACGTCCAACTCTGAAGCGGCAAAGTTTGCGTGAGAAAATATGGGCCGTCGTTTTACCTTTTTAAACACGCTTTGAATGTAATCTTCCTGAAACAACTTAGCGAGCGCGCTTCCGGCTCCTTTGGAGGCGCGGCTGTCGGCCGCTATCGCGACAACAGGGTCAAATGCAATACAGCCGCCGCGGTAGAGAGAGAAAAGGACAACGGGCAACAAACTACCGGAGGGCGTTCCGTAGACACCTGAGCAGCACCATGTGGCGTCGTTCACCCTTCCCTGGTGGAAATGCGTCTCAACATCACCATGAAACAATGTTATCATGTCAATTTTCCCACTGTCGAGGCGTTCGAAGGCTACGATGGACACTTCCTGCTTAACGGACAGAAGAAACACTACGTGTCTCTCAGGTCCTCTGGGATCGCACAACGGTATGCTCTCCACAAATCGCAGGGACGCAAATAGGTGAAAATCCACGAGGTGCTTCAACGACTGATCGCTTTCGCTGTACAGGGAAATTATATTTAATCGGTTCAGTAAGACATTCTTTCTTTATTACCAAAGAAATACCCGCTCACTGCACCATTTACTGCCGTCGGGTGTTTGCTAGTGCACACCACATAGGCATGCCTCCTCCTCCTCCTCTCCTTCCTTTTCTATTTTCCAGAATTAGTGCTGATGTCTCCTGTCAGCCAGCGAAACTCTCCTCCGCTGACTTCGAGATATGACGTCCTCTCGTACGCGTAATATCGCTTTCAAATGCGCTACACAACGATAGTCCTCTCACACCTAACTCCAAGCAAAGAACCCCCAAGGAAAGAGTTACGCGCAAAAATGACGAGAAATAAGGGAGTTGAGGTGACATCTGCTCCAAGCGAACGCGCACGCCGAGAAGAGAGACTGTGTGAGGCAAACTGACAAGGTCAGGCAGGTGGAAAAGAAACATCAACACAATAGTAAGGATGTCTGTATACGCGTGTTCGTATGTTTGTTCCGCTGCAGGCAACCACCGTCCCTGCAGCGGGCGACAACATCAAAATAATGGAACACACAGTAACAAAACCAATTCACGTAAAACAAGAATTATAACCACATGCCCAAGAAGCGCGTAAAGACGCTCCACAGGCCACAAAAACAAGCGAAGGAGCGAATGGAAAGGGCGTTCCGGAGAAGGGGAAGGAAAGAAGATGTCTTCAAGAAAGGAACCAACATTTTTTAAAAAAATAAAAAATAAACAGAAAAGCATCCAAAAAGAGCAAAAGAAAAGAAAGTAAAAATTAAAAAAACGTGCAGAGCCAGGAAACGAATATGCCGTGCGGAAAACAGCACATCAGATTCGTGCCCCGGCCTCAACTGGTCTATGTCACACCTTCTAACGCACCACCTCCCGACCCCTCTTCCATTCACCCACTTTACCCTTCAAACATGTCCCTCGCTCGCCACACCACCAGCAAAACGCCATACAACCCAAGCCAGAGTGCACACAGGGCGGCTGGAGTGGAAAGAAAAAAAAAAATGAAGAAGCACTGAGCCTCTCAAAAGCACTGTAAAATATCGGTACAGCACCGGATTTTTCGAAGCACGGCTACTATTGCTCTCAGGGTCAGCGGTGGTACCGTTATCCGCGTCACCTGATTTGTGAACCCGGCGGCAAAATACGTTTTACCATCATTTACAGTTTTCCCATCACACCGAAGGTCACCAAAAGACAAAGCAAAAACTGTGTCCCTCGACTCAAATGCCATTAGTGCGCGGAACCCAGAGTACACCAGCACATCGAATGCCCAACTTTGATGTGAGGTACCATTGATATCATCATTGTCGTACCTTGGGCGGTAGAGGGATTGCGCTGCGGCATCACAGCGGAAGGAAACTTGGAACGAATAATCGGACAAACGGACAGCGAGCACCATCATGTCCACCTCATGGTGCTCACCTGTTATCTCCTGCAGAGACCCGATAACGGCATCTTTCACATAAACAATCTGAGAGTTTCCTTCGGTTGTGTCTTTTGCAGCGAACAAGTTCTCCCACAAGGACGAAGAACAGGAGTGGAAAGCACAATTCAGCACCGCCATCCGTCTGTCCTTTGTGCCGCGCTCCAAGAACGGGAGGAAAAATTTGGCAATGGCGAGTTTTTTGGCAGCCGCTGCTTCGACCTGGTTTTGGTTGTCCTTGTGCTCACTCCGGCGCGCTAAAGTATCGGAGGCATTACGAAAAACAACCAGCTCGTCACAAAATCCTCTTTTCGCAAGGTCTTCGCTTAGAATTGGGCTCCTTTTACCGGAATCTATGGTTGTGGTCGATATCTTGGACCGCCCGTAGTACAATACCGTGTCTTCGTCGCGGTTGTATATCAGTTTGGTCTTATCATTTAGAAACACCTCTGGGAACTGAAGTCCCTTTTGAAACGTAAGGAAGCCATAGCCGTATTTACTGCAGAAAACACCACTTTGCACCATTGCGGCAGGAGCTGTCGGTTTCAGTGGCGTAGCTCCATCAGTAGCCTGTGGAACACCCGTGACTAAAGCGGTTACTTCACTCCTCAAATCCGCCTCTTTCGGGCACCACATTGTCATTTTTCGGCTACCAATCTCTGCTGTTGGCACACGTTGTTTGCTCACAGGTGGAGTCACATTATCGGCATTGGCCTCCTTGTCACTGTGATCCGTCGGTGTTTGGACGGGGGGTGGCGAGAGTGGCGCTGGGCTGCGTCTTTCGTTTTGTGAAAGACACCAAAACACGTGAGGCGGTATAAGGGACTTAGGAACTGTGCGTGCGGGTGCCGGCAAACATAAAAAGCTGTGCGCTAAGACTTGTACTGGAGACGGCCGCCGTTGGGGATTCTTCTGAAGCATCCACCGAATCAAGTCCTTGCAAGTTTCGGGTATCGGCACTTCTTTGGGAAAGGCGTAGTCCACTGCCATAATTCTGCACTGTGTTGTTTTGATGTCCTTTGTTTCAAAAGGTGGTTTTCCAATAGCCAGCGCATAGAGAAGCACACCCAAGCTCCAAATGTCAGCCTCCAATCCGTATCCTGCAGATGAGGTCTCACATGCGAGCACCTCCGGTGCTATATAATTGGGCGTCCCACACACCGTTGTTTTTCTGTCAAGCGGGGAAGTGAGTTCGCTGGCAAACCCAAAGTCGCCAACCTTCATATTCCCTGCCAGGTCTATCATAACATTGCCCAGCTTCAAGTCCCTGTGAATGATCAAGTTGCTGTGCATGTATTCCACTGCCGACACAATCTGTCGCATTATGTACTGTATTTCATGGCAATCAAATGCACCACGCTCTCTGGAAAGGCTCATGAGGCTTTTTGGACTACATCGCTCAAGAATAATGTAGTAGAAGAATTCATCCTGAAAAGACTTAATGAAGCGCACTATGTTAGGATGATTCATCCGACTATGCAAATCCACTTCCATGCGGAACTTTGAGGACGAACCACGTCTCGTCAAGTTCATCTTTTCAATTACCTTAGCCGCATATCTTGATCCTGTCGACAAATCCTCAAACTCATAAACCTTCGCAAAGCCCCCAGAGCCCAAAAAAGCCCCGCATCGGTAGCGTGAGATAACCCTCTTAGTCTCGGGATCGCGCTCCTCCACAATGGGGAAGTTCTCACCGCTGAATTGGCGTTGCGGTACGGGCTTTACCTCAGATGTGGTCGGAACCTGAAGTATCGACTGCCTTCGCGCGCACGTCGGGCTCGCGGTGGGGTGCCACTGCGCACAGACGGGTGCCATCATCCCAAACCGTGTCTCTGCCAATGGCGATGGTGACGATGGGATGGCAGTGTTTAGCCCCGGGGTTGCGGGTGAGTCACGTTCGGTGTTTGAGGCCCACAGCCCCATGGAAACGATAGGTGGTGGTGGTCGCAACGCGTACCCTGCCGGGGAGCGCCAACCATCACTACGATAGCCCGGGGTTTGACAGAAAGTTGGAGACAACTTTTCGTGCAGCGACGGGGTACATCCAGGAGGTATTGAAATCTCAGACAGAGGCGAGCAAGTGCCACGCATCCGACCGTCACGTTGCAGAGGATCCTGTCACTTTGCCGAAGGTGTTGCGACCTTCCGCCTTCTATGATACCACACTCCCAAAAAGGAACAAACAATACTCTATCGCACTACACCACCGTGCCGCCGTGGACCGGGGCACAATTTACAATTTAAAAATAAGTGAGAAGTTATAAATTTGATTGTGGGAACGCACCACGAAGCGGTCACCAACGTTTTTCGGCACGTTGGGAGAGGGTTGGCACTTACAGCACATCAGAACTAGCGACGGGAACGAAATAAAGTAATAACTGGGAGGGCAAAATCGCCACTTTCCCTCAACAGAAAAAATAAATATATAAATAGATTACTATTATCACAACGCTTTAATATACCTAATAGAAATAGAAATGAACACACCGGCATGCGGGAAGCCCTGGCCCGCCCAAGGCACTTTCCATCACTCGCAGTCCTGCAGAACGCAGGCCAATTCACCATCAAGGGGCTCACGCTAAAAATACCACACCTAATAGTAAGTAATAAAAAAAACAATAGTAATAATAATAACAGCAGAGAAAATAAAGAAGTGTGTCAATCATCCACAAGCTCTCCAGAACTACGACAGGTCCTCCAAACACATATCTACTACGCAAACGCAACTCAGTGGTGCGATTGTACAGCGGGACCAAAGATAAACCAACCCGAGACGGAACCCAGGCAAGCTACCACAAACAACTTGTCTAATGCAGAATCTCCATCAGGTCCCGATGCACCGTTCACTTTTGACAACTTTTGTCCCGGAGCCCCACTTCCTTTTGCAGCACCCTTACATAACACTTGGGTGGACTTTGCCGCTGAGAGAAATGACCGTCGAAACATTGTTTGTGCTTTTGTTGTTGTTGTTGTGTAATCTGCTGATGTGTCTTGAACCTTGAAGATAGCGTTGCACAAACAGATATGAATTTAGATCAATGAGAAGCAGAGGAAAGCAGGCTCAGACAGACACAGGGTTCGGTGCAGATTCTGCCCGTAAAATGGAGAAGTTTAGTGTCTCATACCGTTCGTCCAAAACTCCCAGTTGACGTTCTCATGTTAGGGCCAGAGCCCCATCACCGGCACCGGTTAAGAGAAAAATGGGGAGAAAATTAGATGGGATAAGATCAACCGCCGGTGACTGGGCATAGATCGCGCTGTGCCACAGGAGTGCGGTTAAGAAAAAAATGAAGGGGGGAATTAACTGCGCGACGCAGGCGCTTCTATCAGCGTGATCAAAGTTCTCACACCACTTGTCTGGGGGAGCGACAAGGCCACTTGAGCCGTAACTCGAGTATGAGGAGATCACAGCACAGAGATGGTGAGTAAAACGAGCTCTACAAACAATCAACTGTTGTTAAACTCCCACAGGCATAAACAGATCACACAAGAAATAAATAATATATGTATAGTAAAGTGCGATAATTAAAAAAAAAACACTGAAAGCGTAAACATGTCTTCACGGCGCCTATGGGAAACAGATGGAGTCAATGGAAACAAATAAATTGAAGGGAAAATAACAGTAACAGCTAGCGGGCATAGAAAGCGATAGACAAATAAATAAATAAATAAACACGCGTAGGTGGTGGGGGATTTCATTTACTTCACCGAGCGGCCGTATTGATCACCGCAGATGCTACCCAAAGTGGTGATGGTCGTTTCGATTTTACCGCAACGTACCAACGAGTAGGACTCATCACATGGAAGAAACACGGTGTGAGTCGTGTCCCCCATTGTGTCGACAAGAGGAACAAGAGCGCGAGCCGATACAATTTGCGTCCCCTCCACCCCGGGAAGAAGTCGGTTGCCCCCGCCTGGTGCGTTAAACGCTACAAATTGCACTCCAAATTTGGACGACAAGAGCTTCGCGTACCCACCGTTGAAACCGTCACCGACCAGGACAACTCGTTCTTTCTTCCCATCGTCGATTAACCCTTCAACGAGTAGAGAGACATTGTGAAGAACGTCGATGCCGGGGAACCACTGCCGAATAAAAGAAGCCTTCTGTACAAATGACCTCTGATAGGTACTCGGCCACATGCTGACGATGGGAGAGAACACTTTCGCCAGCTGCAGAGTGACGGAAGCGCCCCACTCATCAAGGCTACCCATGAGAGATAACCCACGGTAGTTGGTGTTCAGCGTTACAAAGTGATAGTCGCTTGTCAAGTCTACGTAGTGCGAAAATGGTACAACGACTCTTCCTGTGACGTAATTTAATGAGGGTGGGAGCCTCATCGGATGCTTACGCACAAAATTGGGGAAGAAAGAAAACCACGTGGCAAAATCAGCCTCACCCGTTGTCCCCACTGTGTATGAAAGGGCGCTCAACAATGAGAGCTCAAACAGACCAAGCGGTGTTGAGCCGTTTGTATTGTACCTGACACCGCAGAAGGCAAGACCTGGGTTGCTGCCATCGACAGGAACACCACTGGCGGTAGCTATTTCCCTTTTGTAGTCATTCGTCATACTGTTCCCCATACCAATTAACGTAGCCACAGCCACCATTACGAATAACCACCAGTACAGAAGAACCTTTTGGTCCGTCCGGAGGCAAACGCTCTCACGGTTGTATTGCTCCTCCGCCCGAACGATATCCGGGTGGCGGTACCCAATTGCCTCCTTCGCACCAAGGCACCGAAAGCAGCTAACGATGAGTTCCCGACAGCAACACAAATACATATCCAACCGCCGCCTCCGCGGCCCACCCTGCGGATGAGTGTCTGCACGGACTCGGAACACGACACATTGCTCAATTTGTGTGAGCGAATGAAGTCGCTTTCGCGTAAGCATGCACTGCGTAAGAAGAAACAGCACGACAATAAACCCCAGTGCGGCTGGTAGGTGAGAGGCCGCGGCGCCGATAATGCCAAACAGAAGTAACATCGCAATCAAAAACACGGAGAGGTAAATAGACCAGTGCGACCTTATGCGGAAGAGGGTCGTCCAGGAGAGAAAGTATATGCAGCAGAGTGCGACACTGCATATGACACCCCACGTCATATCGGGGTAGTCAACGTTGGCGCTGAACACATGGGCCGTGTATACCGAAAACAGTGGGACGAAGCCGATAGTGAAAACGAGGGAATTCCAACGCAGTGTGCTGTGGTCCAGCCCATATTCCTCAAGCAGTGTGGAGGCGTGGTACCATCGCTTCTTCAACTCAGAGTCCTTCGCGTACTTCGACGCTCTTACCCACGACTGAAAGTCATCACGGTCCTCATAGGTCCTTGCGGCAACAACTTTTTGACGAATCCCCAAAATGTAAAACCACAAGTAGCACGCAACGATCATGCACTCCATCGTCACGATGGCAGCGAACGCGTAGATGCGTAGAAAATAAACAAAGGAACCTCGCTGTGCGGAGGCCTCAATAACTCCCCATAGAAATGGTAAAATGGTCGTAAGTGCAATGATGAAAACATATAACAAAACTGGAGGTGTCTTACCAGAAAAGGCCATCACTCCCCAAAAGTGTGTGTCATCCCGTTTGGCATGCCATACACCGTGCAGCATGTCCAATGACGTACAGAGAGCAGTGACCACAGTGAAGGTGAACAAAATAAATATGACAAAAAAACAAACGGGGGACCATCCGTTGTGCTCCAGTTCCGACTGTGGTGCATAAAATCTGTAGAGGATCTGCATTGTCCAATTCAAGGACAACATAAACTGAAGGACGATAGCGCAGTAGAGAAGCAGACAAAGGTACAGCTTGTACCCGGAAGAGGCAAACAAGCTCAATATCGTGTCAGAAAAGCAGTTGTAATGCTCGGGTTCCCAATCATCGAAGTTCTCTACCTTGGCAGCACCGTCAGGAACAACAGCCAACTCATCAAGGTTTTCTAGTGAATTGGCCCCTCCCTCTAGAGGAGCTGCGTAGTAATAATAGTTCCCGTCCACGGGGTCGTAGTAATACTCGTGTTGTCCATCAGGGTCGTAGTAAACTTGCTCCCCATCCTCGTCACGCGGCGCCTGCTGATACTCACCGACGTACTCGTCAGGCTCTATGCCTTTGGGCATTTCTTCCACCCCATTCTGGTTGCCGCCTTCCCGCTCGTCCAATGGATTCTCATGATGGTTCATGGTAACGGATAAGGAACCTCAAATCGTTAAATTATTTATTCACTCCTTGGCTAGTTGTTATGCCAGTTTTATATGCTTGTACCTGTGTGAGAGGGAAGCACACACCTTTCACCACTCTCCAATAATTTTTTTTGTTTGCTTTCCTCGTACAAGTGCACGTCACCTTCCCCTCAAATGAAAAATAAAAAAGAAATAGGCTCCGCGCCTTACCGAAGCTTTTTCTATTACCGCTGCTGTAGCCTCCCCAACAACAGTCACACGATGCTTGAAAATATGGTGCCAAAGTCCACAGCAGGAACACAGAGATGAAGAGAGCGATGGAATAAGCCGCTGGACGCCAGCACTAGCCTCCCTCCCTCTCTATTTTATTTCTATACCTCTTCCTATGTTTCTCTATGTATATACCAATGTATGTTTGCGTGCGTGCGGATGGATGGATCAATACGTTACTCGTAGAGGCTGGGCCACCAGAAAACGACAAAATGACGTTGCGGACTGTCCTTACTTATTCCACACAGCGTGAGGCAGTGCGTAGCAGGGTTACCCTCAACGGGTGTTCAACTTGCTATTTTACACTTTGTGCACGCTAATCAAAGAAATAAATAAACAAACAGGAGCGACCTAACGGAATCGCAGATGTAGAAAAACATTAGGTGTACTTGACACGATACGGCAGCAATGCAGGGCTTGTGGAACCTGAAGGGTGATGCGCACCGGACATAATCAGATACGCAACTGGCTGCTGTGCACAACAAACAAAGCATTAGATAAGGTGAGAGTGCTGGGCTTTGTGGACACACAAAAAAAGATAATAAAAGAATGAAGTAAAAGGAAAAAAAATGATCATACACAGGGAAGAAGTACTTCAACATTATTTGATAACACATTCCTCCCATCCCCACTCTCCCCTTCACAAACAATCAAAAAAAAAAAGCGAATCCTTCCATCAGGAAGAAGAAAAGGAAACAGCAGTAAAAGCAGCGTATAATCAAATAGCGGTGTAAAAAAAAGAGGAAAAAAATGAACGCACAAGCTGACCGTATACCACAGGGTCCAGATGTAAATCGCTATTCATAAAACGACGGAGTAAGGAGGAACACCACACGCACACACACGCGCTCTGTGATCCTCTGAGCCACACCAGGAAAGACGATCTTTTGCCACTCCTCTCCCACAATCCTTCTCAGTTTCTTCTTTCTTCTATTTTGCTGCCTGGCCCCTTTCCAAACACATAAAAACAAGGATTAGCATTCCCACTAGCCGTATAGTATGTTCGCGCCACTTCTCTCACATACACGACGCATCACCACGCCGTGCACTTCACGTCAGCGCACCGCACATGAAGATGTCTTTCACTCCTCACTGGTAGCGGATGAAAAGAAGAAAGTAATGGCACACCGCCATATAAAACCACCCCGTAGTGCTTTTGAGACAGAAGAGGGAAGCATGAAACTAATTTCAATCATTCCACCATGCCAATACTGCATGTGATTGTGTAAGGTGACCCATTCCTCGCCCTGACGCACGGCAAATTCACGCCCTTCCCTCTGACTGTTGTTTCAACTGCTTCAGTGCAATGCGGTATCGGTTTGCTAACGTCTCGTTTCCATCACCGCGAAGTGACTGACCTTTAGTAAACAACTCCTTTGCCACTCCAACTCGACCACGGCGATACTCAAGCTCTCCCATCTCATAGTATGCGCAGGGGAGGACCATCGAATCTTTTGGTATGCTTTTCTCACTAGCAAATATTTTTTCCATTTCCTGCACAGCTTCTTCCGTACGACCACAACCCTTGTGAATAACAGCGATGAAAAGCGTAAGCATGCTGCTAGCCTCCGGGTTACTCATATCCTTTCCATCAGTTACGCGTATCAGCTCTCCCATGACACGTTCCGCCTGCTCCACCCTCATGTGCGCGAGGTCGCGGTTTATATAAAGCATGTACACCCCACAGAGCGGCAGCAGATGCTTGTTCCCTAACACACGTGCTGCGAATTTCGGAGAGTTGGTGTCGTTCTTTGATTTTGGATTGTACAGGGAGCCAACCTTTTTAAGCCAATGCAAGGCGTTGGCATCGTCTCCAAGCATGACGCAACAAGCAGCGATGGAGAGTACAACCTGCCCTGTGTACGCGAAGGTTTGTTTCGTCGTCGCAAGATGATTGATAAGCGCTTCGTACCGCTCCTTCGCTTCACTAAAACGCAAATCCATAAACAATGTGTCGGCACCCAGGTAGCGGATAAGGATGGGGACAAGCCCAACTCGCTCTGCATTGGCCTCAGCTCGCCGTATTGTCTCCAACGCCTTGTCAATTTCACCCCTCTTACGGTGATAAAAATTAGAGTAGCCATTGAAATAAGTATTTCCCTCGTACCTCGCATTCACTTTATTAAGAATTCGCTCAGCCTTTGCGAGAGTTTCCTCCACCTTACCAAGGCCTGTGGGAAGAAATAAGTACAGCGTGCACAGTGCCAACGCCGCAAAGGGCGATCGGATCCCATCGCTTTCAAAGACTTCAGTGAGATATTGCTCCCCCAGCTCCCTATCAGACACAAAACCAATGACATTAAGAACTTTCATCAAGCTTGAGGGCACAAGAGCTAAGAAGACGTAGAAAGTGCCTGCTCCATACTTGATGCACATCTTCAACTCGCTTGGGATGTGGTCGTCGGTGTCAGCTTCCATCTCACGGACCAATTTGTAATACAAACCCCATGATTTTCTCAGGTTAATGGCGCCTCTGAAGTAGGCGTTCATCATCAACTGCCCAACGGCGCGCACAAACAGTGCCTCAGCATAAATTACGTCACACTCTAATTTCCATGTATTGTCAAAGGCTTCACCCGACCTCTGAGCCGACTTCCGTCGCTTCTCATATTCCTTTTTATTTTTCTGCCGGTCTGCCTTTCTAATATGCTTGTGACTGTCATCACTGGAGGTACTCAGGGCAGGAATAAACATGGGGTCACAGTGCCTGGAGCTGCGCGCCAACGAATCGGCCTCGTGAAGGAGGTCATTTATCATTTCCCTAGACTCGTTGGTTGAATCCATTAGTGTCTTGATGAGGAAAACATTCGCATATTCCAAGGAAAAACGTGGATTACTACCCTTGTGAAGGGAGAGGCGCTCTTTCGCTTCCTCATATTCATTATTCCACGTCATATGCACAGCCTCCTCAACGGAATGGTGAATGCTCAACTGCTCTCCCTCCGACGCGCACTCACTGGACATTGCTTTTTTTATTTCTTTTTAGAAGCACACGAAATTCTTGAAGGTATGTTTCCCTTATGAAATTTGTAGAATGTTTATGTAATGACACTCCCTTCCCTTTACCGCTTAGGTTCACCTTTCTTTAGAAACAATGTTCTGTTTGACTGCACCCTGCGTCGTCAGGGGAGTTTCTTTACAGAAATAGCGTATTCGATGCTGTTGCCCGCCCTCCTCGTCGATGTGCCGGGAAAAACAATTTATTATCTTCCCTCACACGTATCGTGCTACACAGTGCGCTCCTTCTTGGCTTCTTCTTGAGCTACCTCGCAGCACCTTGACTATTGGTGTAAAGTTATTGTTGCATCGAGAAGCAAAGAAGACAACACGGATTCACGTACGTGGTGGAAATAATAATAATAATAGTAACATGAGAAGCACAAAGCAACGAAGGACTGCAAAGCAAGCCGCACCAGTCTCGGTACTCCATACCGCCCTCCCACTCACACATTGTTAGCGAAAAAGTGCACAGTCCCTTCTCCCTTCTTTTCACTTGAATGCAATATTTTTCTCCTATTTTCTTTTTTTATCCTTCTTTCCTCCTTTTTCTCTTCTTTCTTTCTTGGGAAGAAGGATTTCAAAACTTGTTTGTTGGCTTCTCTTTGCAGCCTTAGTAACTCTTCTACATACTCTTCTCTCTGCGTTTAACCTTTCTTTTACAGATCCGCACAAAAAGCCAGCATGCATCATTGATGCACGCAGTACAAAATGGCGAAGGTAAAAGAGGGATCGCACCTTACACAAAATTCGCAGATACACCAACCGAGGACACACGCTTACCTCAGCATTAAGGCGTCGGGCACCAACTCTCTAGCACGAGTCCAAGGGCTGCTCTTCCTCCCTCAATCTTACAATTCACTACTGCTAATAGGACTTCCACAGCGGGCCATGAGCCCTCGATTTTAGTTTCCACATTTCTTTGAACAAATCACTGTAATGAAGACGTTGCTTCTGTATGTATTCCATGGCCTCCACGCGCTGCATCTCCTCCTCGTAAGCGGCCGCTGATGCCACGTGGTCCAACTCTTGAATTGCCTGTTGACATTCGCGCGCCAGGGCCTCCGCCTTGCAGGCGAGGGCATCGATCACCTCCTTCTTTTCCTTGGCAATTATGCCGAGTAGACTGATGCGCCGGGCGAGTCTTTCCTTCTCGGTGAGAAGTAAGTTATAAATGGCAGGATGGCACGTCTCCTGTGAGGGTATAATCGCCTCAATATTGTACAGGCAGTCCTCGGGGTATGGCTCAACGAGAGAATCGCCGCCGGAGGCCCATCTCTGCGACACAATTGCCTCGACATCCCGCGAAAGATGATTGTTCTTAAGCGCTCGCTGTATCGATTCAAGGCGTTTTTCAAGTTGGTCAACACGGAACTCTTGCGCCTTCATCACTCTCTCCTGCCCGCGGCGCGATGCGCTCACAGTCTCAGCAAGCTCAGATTTGATCTCGTTGGTGCCTTGCTCAATAAGTAAACGAGTTTTGGACACGTTTCTCTCAATAGCCTCATTCAGTTTGGCATCCACTGCGTCGTGTTCAGTTATTATTTGGCGCAGGGTTTCCTTCTCAGATTTAATGTCTCGATCTGTAACCCGAATATCGTTGTACAATGCGTTTAGCTCGTCAACAGCACTCTTACGTGACTGAAGAGCATTGTCGATCGCAAGTACTGCTTCTTCCTTCTTCTTGACGAGTTGACGCCCGGCTCTGATTTCTTTGGCAACAAGAATCTTTTGTTTTGTTAGCGAACTGATGGTCTCTTCCTCTCCTTCTCCCTGCACGCTTTCGTCGTTTTCAGTACCGTCACGAGATTTGTTTCCCATGTGCTGCACCGCGTTGGGATCGAGGCTAACACCGGTCGAGTCAGCGAGAACCTTTGCGGCCTCCCTTAACCTCATAAAGTTTTCCGTCTCCGATTTAATGCAACGATTGAGGTCACTGATTTGTTGCTTCAAGTCACGGTTGTTCTGGGTTATTGCGCCGATTGCGATCTCGAACTGGTTCATAATACTCCCCAGATTTTCTACCGGGATCTTTCGCGCGTCTTTCTTTGGCCGAGAGCCACAGTACCCAATAACAGGGAAGGCTGTTGAGATATCCTCGTTGCCTAGCGCACTCAGCTCCATGCCTAATTCTCCACTGAGCTGCTCCTTTCGTGCCCGCAACTCGTCCAGCTCCCTCTGACGAAGGGCGAGCGCGACTTCCCTTTCTTTTCTCCGTTCAATTGAGTTTGCTCTCATTGTCAATGCCGTTGGTATATTCACTTAAGTTGTCGGTGGCACACCAGTTTGTGGGGGCAAGAGGATATAATAGTGGTGATAACAATGAAAAGGACGAAAGAAGAAGAAAAACAAGTGTAGAAAAAGAATTCGCAGGGGGAAGAAGATTCGTTCCTCTCTTTCATAAAAAGAAGAGCGTTAATCCGAGACAACAGGGGAAAACGAGTAATGGAGAGGGACACAACGCACGGACGTTAGGGACTTGTCAACATCGCTTAGAAATGTTAACCAACACCACCTTGTTATCTCGGAGAACAATCGTCTCTTTTATCTTCACGTTGAAAACAGCGAATTTTGCGTGGGAAGCTATCGTACCATCCCGCTCAAAGGTAGCGTATCCCTGTGAATCATAACCGTCCATGCCCAAGTGCGGCTTTGTGCCCAACGTATTTGTGGTATGGCCTTCTCCTCCAGCAGTCGCCAAATCATATTGCCGAGCGCGGTGCTCCAACGTATGTTGCACCTGCTTCCATCGGTTGTAGTTCCGACCATGATGCACAAAACGGACATTGTCCATCAGAAACACCACGACGTTATCCTTCCCGTAAACAACACCTAGCCATGAATTATACACAACGTCATCCGCTAGATATTTCGACGCACTCTGAACATTCCCTTCTGCGAGGAGATCAGCGAAGCGGGTGACAATAAGTTGTGACACCGTCATTTGCGCATCCACATGCCAACACGGGGCTTTTTCTTTTTGGCCTCGGAACCAGTTGTATTGGTTCAGAAACACAGGTCAAAAGAAAAAAGAAAAGAGGGAAAAGGGAAGCTCATTACGGGGGTGCATGCGAGCCGAGCAAGCAGTTACTGAAGCCGCAGGATAGCGAAGACGAGAGGAAGGTGCTTGAGAGTAGCAACAACAATAATAATAACGGAAGCAATACAAAGAGTAAAGGGAAACAAGCACAGGGATGCCAGACACACGAGAATAGGTACCTGCTTTCTTTCAGTATTCCTCACCTCATTTCTCCCTTCTCCTTTCCACAGCACGGGCTGGACCAAAGCACTGCCCACCCCCACCAGCCTACACATATTTTGTGTTTTCAATCCTTTTTTTCTTTACCCTTTCCTCCATCCTCTGTTTTTTTATGACTCTTTCCACTTTCCACACCATTTTCTCATCTAATGGGGTTGTTTCTTTTCCTTTCCTTCCTTCTTTTTTTTTGCCTTCTCACCTCTCCTCCTGCTTTACACCATCACCGCTTTTTGCGTCATCAGAATGCCGACAATTACGGAAAATATGCCCAGAGCCGAAGCAAAAATTTCAATGACAAGAATCTTCACAAAAAGAGAGCTGCAGTGAGCATCAGCAATGGCACAACTGCTTCCAACGACGCCGACGGCAACACCGCAGCACATGTTTCCCAAACCGACTGCTAGCCCGGCAGCAAAGAGGGTATAGCCGGCGGTAGATGTTTTATATGAGTACTCACCGACACTATTAATCGTCTTGTCGTTTGTCGCCATCTTACCCATCATTATGATGGACAATATGACACCATAAATAGCAACAGCCTCGCAGAAAATAATGGATATCAGATTCTTGCTGCGGATCTGAGGCGCCCGGATGGCAGCACCGCTAAGCGAAGACGCCGTCGTCAGAATTCCCCACGCAGCGCCGCCAATGGAAAAGGAGATGCCTATGCCTATTCCCATGGAGCCCCACACGTATGGCGAAACGGCAGCGATGACATCCCACAGGGCTGAGAAGGGCGGGTAAACGGTCCCGCAAAGAGCAGGAACCACAACAAAGATGACGAACAGAAACGTTAAAACGGTCCGCACAATCCTCCATATGAAATCAAGCGCTTCATCAGGCGGGAGCCGCGACAGTTGAGGTAATATTTCGGACTCTACAGGCATAATATCAACGACTGTGCACACCTTATTGCCCTGCTATAAGAAACGCACGAGATTACACACTAACGAGTCGCGGGCGACTTCAAAGTGGCCACAGAGGTGGTGAAGAAAAAAAAGATATGAAGAAAAGTTCTGTCGTTCATGATTTGTATTTTCTGCCTCACCCCACAAAGCACCACAGCGAAAACAGATGAGGAGCTGTCAAACACTGTTGACAGCATTTCAGTTCAAATATTCATGTGCAAGCCATGGCCCTAAAATAGGTGAAGAAAAAAGAATGCCAGTAAATAAGGGGAGACGCAACAAAGAGAAAATAATGCGCTGTTGGGATCGTTGCTACCCCTTTCCTGCAGCATTTCGCCAATGCTTACAAAGAAAAGTAGAAAACAAAAACAAAAAGGGTGAAATGTCGTAGTAGGCAACCCGTTAAGTTGCACTGAGCCTCCTCTTTCCACGCAGCCCACATGACTAACGCTTTCGGAGGAACACCATGCGGTTGTTGCGGCGCCAAGCAGCGCGGCGGGACGGGCGCAGCTTGGATGCCTTGTGACCCTTGTGGCGCAGTCCACGGTGCTTGCGACCAGCCGACGTGAGGCCGCGCTGCTCGCGGTGTTTGTGCACTGCATTGACAATCCAGTTGATGCACGGGTCGCGACGAATGGTGCGGTGCATTGGGTCCACTGCAACGATTTCGTACCAGAGGAATGTTGAGTCCGCATTCACCCAGTACGAGTTCAGCACACGCAGGTTTCCGTATTTCTTCCCAAGACGCTGCTCAGCCACAACACGGTTGTTCTTGTTCAACTTCCTGCCGAGCACACCACTGGTGTTGGGCTTACCGTATGTAATGCCCTTGTGTACCGGGCGTTTACGCCCACCACGCCGTACACGTACGCGGAACACGGTGTACCCCTGCTTCGTCTTGTAGCCGACCATGCGGGCCTTCTCAGGGCGTGTGGGGCGGCGCAGACGCACAATGGTGTGCTGGTGGCGGTACTCCCACGCCCGCACGCGCTGGATGAAGCGCATCACATCGGAAGACTTTTTCTTCCATAACTCGTTCAAGTACATAAACGCCCCCATGGCTGTTGCACCCCACGACTATGCGTTGAAAAAAAAAGAATAGATTGAGGAGAGAAAGAAAATCAAATAAAACAGCGATGGGTTTCATGAGGATGCAAAGGCACAACCAGCCAGTGGGAAGGTACGGCAGTGGTGTTTGCAGCCCAACGCTCTGAATAGATAACATCAGCACTTATAGTGCAGGCGACTGTGGTGTTTCAACCAGACGCAACGCCCCAAAACCACGAGAATAGGTAGAAACAAGTGGAATGGCGGAAGGGTGTGAAGTGAATGTGGGGAGGGGCTGCACAGCTAGCCTTTAAGCACTACGAAATAATAGTACACAAACAGAAACATGCCCGTATGTTTCTGCTCCTTTCTGCTCCTTTTTCTTGTTGTTTTTTTTCCTTTTTGTGGTTTCCTTTTACATGTCCTTAAAAGGATGGGGAAATCCAATCCGTTATTTGCTGCACATATTCGTGGATTTCATTCATACGATTCCTATGGCGGTCTTGTTCCTCCTTCAGAATTCTAGCCGAGCGTTCACTCAGCAGCTTCTCCTCGTTTTTAATGTGCAGCTGCTCTAATTCCTCGAGACGCTTTCTGCGGGCCTCAAACCAGTCCCCAAGAAACTTCATGTACTCTTCTTTACTATCAATGATGGACAACAGGCTCTCCTCTTGCTTCAGGTGGTGGTAGGCGTCCGTTTGGTGCTCTTGTTTTTGTCGCATCTCCAACACGGTATCGAACAGCTTTCGGAGAGAAATGTGAAAATCAGCCTCCATTTTGAGAAAATTCTCGAACGCAGTTTGAATGATGACATCCACCGCATCCGCTTTCCATTTGCCAATAGTTTCTGCGTTCAAAGATTCCAAGGCATCGTACTGGTCCGCCTCCTTTCCATGAGCTGGTGCCGAACGGCCTTTAACCGCTTCTCAAGTCCCAGAAACACCTCATCGGGGAGCTCCTTTCTGCCAACCTCACGCCTCCACACTGTGCGAGGGATGTACGCTTTGATTTCCTTTTCGAATTCTTTAATAATCTTTCGTGATGCCTCTGCATTGTTCCGCTTATACCGTTCCACTGTCGACTTGTAGATGAGATCGTCTTCATCTCGCCGAGCACGAACGGCCTTCATTGTCTCAGAGAGCTCCTTTGCCTTTTCACCAAATTCCATCTGCGACTTTTCCATCAAATCCTTGGATAGTGAACTGAATATATCCAGGCGCAGTATTTCTGACAAGCTCCGACCATCGACTTCCAAGCGGAAGAGTTCGTCGTAGAACTTTGTCTCTTCAGGACAATTAAACCGCTCATAGTCCTTACGGATGTTCTCTGCCTCCTGCTGAGCCCTCAACTCACTTGCCACGCGCTGGTCCTCCTCATCAACGGGTAACAAGTGCTCGCGTTGCTCCTCACGGGCCTTGAGCACCTCACTCTGGTGCACCATGGAGCCGTCAAGAAATTGCAGCGCTGGAATGAAGGCCAAAAGGCGAGCCCTGTAGAGCGGTTGCTTCTCCACGCGGTTCCCCTTAAGTGTGAGAACCCGAAGGCTCTTGATACGGTGAAGAAATCGCACCGTGTCCTCAAGGACCTCAATGTTATTGTTCCCAACACTCAGCGATGTCAGTTTAGTTAACATGTCCATGCCCTTTAGAACAGAAATCTTGTTGGAAAAGAGCGAAAGCGTCTCCAACTCCACTAACTCTTCTAAACCATTTATCTCCGTTATCTGATTGAAACTCAAATCCAACCACTGTAACTTCTTTAGATGGCCCAAATTTTCTATCGACTTGATAAGGTTGTTGTCTAGTGCCAATTTGGTTAGGTTTCCGAGACCAACAAGGTTTTCAATCTTCCCAATGCGTCGGTACGACGCCAACAGTGTTGTCACGTTGCGCAAGTCTATCGTCTCCATTGCGCGTGCAGCGCGCTGCTTCCGCTGGTTCTCCTCACGGGCGCAGACAAAGCGCATGCGTTCCTCCTCGGTTACACGAGCTGCTGGAAGATAAATACACTCGCGGATTAAGGCCTCGTTGATAACCGTCTCCTGGGGCTGGTGCATGAGGGAGTACACGGTGTAGCCCTTGGACATTTGTGCCACTAATAACTGCCTTAATCCATAAACATTTTGTTACATAAGTGTTGGAGAAATATGTTACTGAGGGAAGTAGCTGTAAAGCAAGAACAGCAAGCAGATTGAACTTATGCGCCTCGGTTCAAAACAACAACAACAAAAAAGGAAGCAACGCGGAGCCCAAAAGGGTATGTGTTGCAAACCACCCGCGGGTGCACTCGCAATGTGCTGTAAACGACAGCTGCACCACAAACCCACAAGGTGAGAGTGAATTAAAAGTATCAGTAATGAGAACGAAAAATAAAGCGGGTCGCGAAAATATGCGGCCGCATGCTGGAGCGCCCAGGGTGGTTACATGCTTCCATATGATTTCCCCGTAGCCTAAACTGCACGACACACGTGTGGCGATATGGGGCAGTTTGGGCATACCCAAGTAGTGTCCCTCGATGAACCATACGGTTTCCATTTACGCAACGTGCAGAAAACGATAAAAGTGCTGAAAAATATTAGTATTTATGTGCATCAATCTTTTTTCTTCTTTAAAAAAAGAAAAAGATTGAAAACAAATAACCGAAGTACATAAAAAACTATATGCATATATGCACGTCCCATAGAACAAATAAATAAATAAACATGAGGCAGATGTGCATCCCGCTACGTCGTGCTGCAGACTTCAGGACGACAGTACACTTGGAAGAAATGAAAAGTACTCGGAAACCGTCCACACTCAACACAACGGAATGCTCCTACTACCAGTGTAAACAACAGTCCAATATCCATTGCGGCGTTGGGCTGTTCGGTGGTTCCTCAGCCGACGCGCTACCACTGATGTTGGGTGAGCTTTCCAAGCCGTCCACTTTGCCTGAAGATTCCAAAACAGTGATCTCGTTACAAAGAGCTCGGTATTCGTCGATGGATACCTCAACTCCGTACTCGAGAAGGTCCGAGAGGAAGCGAAACTCCATCGCGTTGAGGTCCCGTGTGGTTACCCCACCAATAACTGAATAAGATTTCTTCGAGCGGAGAAAATCATCCCGAACTCGAGCCGCCACAACGACAGCAGTGAGAAAAATACGGTACACGGAGCGGGTCTCCAATGGGAACCCCGCTGCGGAGAGCCGCTTCATATAAACAAGGGCAAAGATATACGCCTCTGGGGAGCAATTCACGTGTGCTACAATGTGTTGGACGTAGCTTAGGAGGGAAATGCTGGGAACGGTCTCCGTAAAGAAAAACTTGCTGGGTGGAAAGAGGTTTACAAAAAACTCTGCCTTTCTCCCTTTCGAAATTTCCTGCGAGCCTTCATTCCTACAAGCGGCCATCAGGTGGCAAACGTACATGTGAACAATGGTCGCCATGCGGTTCTGCGCCGGAGTGTGCCGCATCACCTCACCTGACATGAAGAAAAGGGAGGCGGCGCCTAAAGGTAAGGCAGCCAAGCAAACCAATGAAAAAATAGGAATCAAACTATATCTTTCAAGAGTACAAAAGGGAGGAGCAAGTTAATGAGCATGTCACGCAGGTGATGAGAGGTGCGCGGTAGCCTTCGCTTTAGCAGAGTTATGTGCAAAAAAAACTATCCTATGAGTGAGAACACCAATAACTGAGTTTACCCAACACTTAATATATATATATATATATTTTTTTTTTCTTTTAGTTTTGCTTCCCAGGCCCATACATCTTTCCCTTTCGCTCATCTAGAATGTATTTCTTTTTATACCTCCACTCAGCTGTGCACATTGATTGCCTGTAGCACAGGTTCTGCTGTTGATGACAGCCTTATGTACCCGGTTAGTCAATAAGTAGTCTTGCAAAACCAGTCAATAACACCAAAACTAACGACATGAAAATAATAGTAATAATAAAGAAAAAACATAAAAAGAAGAAAGAAACAAAACATCATATAGAGCTTTCATTTGGTAACGAACAACAAACTATGGCGCAGTTCCAGTTAGATACTTCTCCCCCCGGGTACAAAAGGTGCGGCCCCGACGTTCGTCCCGGGACGCGGCGTGGCATCCTGAGGAACTGATCCCTTTTGGTATTGCACTTGGTGCAGCTCCTGAGCAGAGGGCGGCCTATAAACGGCAGGCTGGTGCATCACTTGGGTAATGTGGGCTGGCTGTGCCTGCACTGGATAGGCAGGATACTGCATCCGGTACGCCTGCGGCATGGCCATCATCGCGGACTGCGGCATGAACTGGACTGGTACGCCAACAAATTGATACGACCCCACAGTGGCGCCTCGGGCTTGTGGGGCGGCGTTTGCCCACCCTCCTGGACTCAGCCCGATACTTTGAGCATAGCCCAATTGTGCAGGCGGTGACGCCATAACTAATGGTTGCGACTGCGGTGGGAACGTCGCCCCAGCAGCATTCCCAGAGGCCTTAAAAGGAGGAAGAGGGGCAGCCGGAGATAACACAGTGGGCGCCGCAGACATGACATTAGAAGGACCAATATCATTATTGCTGAATCCCACGTTATCGCCGTTCAGCCTCAAACCTGCTATGGCACTGGACTGCTGCTCCGCTTGGGGCTCGAAGAAGTCTGCGTTACTCGACGCTGCGACTTCGCCCCAAACAGGATCGTGGAACAAAGCAACAGCCTGCACGCCGCCTTGATGCGGTGGCACGTGAAGGGAAGATGCACTTCTCTCCCCGGGAAAGTTGACACCCTGAACAAATTCAACATCCATGGCTTTAGAGGGTTTGGATTCTGGAAACAGCTGCCCCTTTGTATTTGGACCGCTTGACGAGCTCCGCTCTTCGGTAGTTGCCGAGGAGATAAGATCTGTAGTGGTACCTTTAGGAGACGCACGCTGCTGTTCTGATTTGCGATGCATGAGTGCGAGAAGCTCGTTCAGTGACTCCTGTTTCGTTGGCTCAGTGACCCTCACACTGCTGCCACCAACAGTGTCAGGCTGACTTTTGCGGCTATTGGTGTGCAGTACCGTCTCGTTTTGGCGGGAAGACGATGCGAATGATGGAAGTTGCTCGGACGCGTTGCGAAGGTTAACAACAGTTATATCGTTTTTCGTTTTCCATGCATGAACATTTGAGTTATGCCACAAGGGTCCTTCCTCCTTTCGACACGAGCGTTCCATTTCGCTTCTTTTGCGATCCCACTTAATTACACTATTCACGGTTATCAAAAGAAGAGAATATCAGCAGTGACGAAAGGATATGAAGTGGGGTTCATGAGGGAAGGTATCAAAAAAAGAAAACCGAGGAGACGTAGTGCCTTCTACACGCATGTCGGAAAGTGAGAAGTGTTTACATAAATGTGCACGACTTGAAAAGGAGTGGTAGCTAAATGCTTCCTCGTGTAGTAGTAGTAGCAACCCTGGACTACTCGCGAAGAGTGCTTTCCATCACACACCAAAACGTACCCACAACAATAAAAAAAAAAGCGAAGCGCACAAATTTTCGACGATAAACACGTTTTACAGAAACTTGTTTATGTCTCCAACTATAACAACCTGCTGCTCCGGGAACATTTTCGACAGCTCTGCAACACACTCGTCACGGATTGCACGTGCCACGTTCACCATAGAATTCAACTGCGGTTCAATTTCCCGCAATTCTCCCAGTACTTGTTGCAACCGGGCCTCGCTGCTGGCCCTTCGTGTGGCAGCTGTTGTGACTGCGCGGCGAAGCCTTTGAAATTCGTCAATAAATGTCGTCCGGGCTGTTGCGCTCTTGTACATGCGCGCAAAAAATGCATCTGTTGATGTTGTCAACTTCTCCCTAAAGCAATCGATCGACTTCTTACACTTAGCGAGGGAATCATCACCCGCATCCAGCCGCTCGGAGGCAAAGCAACGCATCGCCTGGAGCTCCGCTAACACGTGCTTGCGATGAGCGGGATCCCCCATGTTGATCATGAAAATGCCTTCCATCACGGCAGGCAACTGGTCATCCTCATCATCAACACAGTTCGACCCGGCAATACCCGAACACTCATCGTCTGCACTCCATTTGATTTCCACTACCGCACCGGTGTCGATGGGCCCTGTGTTCCCAGCATCGCCCCAGTCAATAGTTTGCGCGGCAACGTCGTCACATTCCCCGGACTCCGCCACTTCATCCCGCACCTGTTGAGCTTCCGTTTTTAAGGAATAGGTCCTCTCCTCAAAAGTGCGGTCCAGCCACGGAAAATGCCGCGCAAACACATCTCCATTGAACATGCCACAGGAGTACGCGGATAAAACGTCGTTGTAAGCAGTGCGAAATGTCAAAAAATCACTACTCCCTCCAAACTCCCGCAGCGCCTTAGTCAAAGCAGTCACCCCACAAGCAATCCTCTTGTCTACTGCAGCTTCAAAATCACCTTCCAAATCCAAGCCACGATCCCCTTGGAGATTGTAATTCTCAACCATTTTTGCCCACCTTTCTTCAAACTTCTGAACGTTCATGTTCGCATCCTCGATAGCTTTGTGTGAAAGCTCAACGGCAGAGGAGAGTTTATTCTGCTGTCGCTGCTGCGCTGGTATGTCATACTTCACGAGCTGTAGAAGCTTCGGAGCAAGCTCCAATAGCCGTGAGTATTCCTTCTTATATCTCTTCCCTAAAACGGATTGCCGATCCTGCAGCCAGTCCTGCATTCGCTGGTAGTGCACGGAGATGGTTTGTCCCTCCATCACAAAGCGTGCGAGAAGCCCTAAACCTACGGAACTTCCTATCGCGTGTACCCTGCAGCGCAGTACCCGATCGCTGTGTACAAATATTTGTTTGTTCGCTCGTTCTAAAACACCTCCGAGGGCGCGTCAGGAAAGAGTTCCACCCACCCCGGAAAAGCAGAGAAGTGTGACTGCCCTCTCTTCAGGATATATATATATATATATATATATATATATATCTGCACAAGCAAAAGGAACGCTAACAGTCAAAAGCAGTAAGGGATAACAAGAAACGGTAGTAATACGTATCATCCAAGAGAAGAAAAAAGGGGAAAAACGCAGAGAAGAGAGCAGACGACGGCTTCAAGAATGCATACATAGGGTGAACATTACCTTTCCTTCCCCCTTCCGCTAGACACGTGCCACACCTTGACACATGAGACAAGTCGTATGCTTTTCCTCCTTTCTTCTTTTTTCTTCCTCCCTTTTAAAGTGTTGTTGTGTGCGCTAATATCGGTCGCCCAACAACATTCCTACTAGTGATGCTTAAGTGCGGCAATAACAGCCTCCAGGACTGAGACACGAATCTCAACAACAGACTTTGCCTTGTCGTCCTTTGCCGAACCTAAAGCCGCTTGCTGTGCTGAAAGCTCCCTCTCCGCCATGGCGGAGTCAAGGTCGTCCAATGGGATGCATTCCACTGTATTAACATCACACGAACCCTCGTTATTAATGTGGGCAAACCCACCACTAACAAAGAATTTCTTTATTGTGCCATCAGCGTACTCCACTGTAAGAGGAGCCGGCGTCAACTGAACAATTTTGTATGCGTGACCAGGATAAATACCGTAGTCACCGTTGGCGCCCGTCACAGTGATGCACTTCACAGCCTCCTCTCGCATGAGGAACTCGTCCTGCCGCGTAAGCGTGAGCCGGAGGGTTTCAAGGTTTTCGTGCGAGGCGTGTATGTCCTTGTTCACCACCTTGTGTTCCATGAAATCAAACCCTTCGGGCAAACCGTGTGGTGTGGCCTGTAGCAGCGGGAGTGTGGTGAATACAAGTCGTCGCCCAAAGGTACGGAACATGATTAATGATCTAACTGAAAACAAAGCACCAACACGGAAGAGCCACCAACGACGAGAACAAGGGGGAAAAAGATGACAGCCTCAATGTGGAACAAATCGCAACTCCCGTGAATGATGTAGAGATTTAAATAAAAGCTCACACAATGTTGATATTTCTGTGATATTGAGTGAAATTTAACAAGGAAATAATAGCTCACGAGAAGAGGCTGCAAAGGAGAAAAAAAAAAGAAAGCCCAAAAAGGTATTTGTTCGAGTTCCCTGTCCAGTATGCCTACAGACGGCGACCACGGCGGGAGCCCTTGCGGCGAGTGGAGTCAGTTGGTACCGGTGTCACGTCCTCAATGCGGCCAATCTTCATCCCAGCACGGGCGAGTGCACGGAGTGCGGCCTGAGCGCCGGGCCCGGGGCTCTTTGTCCCGACACCACCAGTAGCACGCATTTTTACGTGCAGTGCATTAATACCACACTCCTTGCAGCGGGCGACGACGTCTTGCGCGGCCATCATCGCAGCGTACGGCGAACTTTCGTCTCGATCTGCCTTCACCTTCATACCACCGGTGACTTTGCAGAAGGTCTCCCGTCCAGACATGTCGGTCACGTGCACGAAGGTGTCGTTGAACGAGGCGTAGATGTGCACAACGCCATACACGAGCTGGTCCTTCCCGGCACTGGAACCGTAGTACTTTGTTTCTTGCTTCTTGGACATACCTTTGAGGCACTATTGTGTATTAAAAGTTTCGCGCAGAAATAAAATAGGCAAAAGAAAATAATAATCTCCGATGAATAATATTAAAAACGGCACCAAACACCTACTGCCGCGCCAAACAAGTGCACCAACTCGTTATGCAGGTGTAGCTGAATATAGATTAGTGGCACAATATTGATTATTGATGCAGCATATTATCCTCACCGTCATCTAACCTCGAACCCATGAACCCACAAACAACAAAAAAGAAAAACATTTGTTTTCTCTTCTTCTTTTTTTTAGTGCTCAACGCACTTAATTTTGACCTGCACCATATAAACAAAGGGGGCGAAACAAAAGAGAAAAAAATAATCACAAGCTGAAAGGAGACACTAACAAATGTGAGTATTTTGATAGCACTGCGCTATAAAACCATTATTCTACTCCGCATTTTGCTCTCTCACCTCAACAAACCTTCCAGCTCATGCAGAAACTACTCTTGCAGCCGATCAATAATCAGATAAAACGCGATACACACGTGAACGTTGCTGCTGGCGTTGTTACCACCACTCTTTTATCAATCGTTGCAAAGGCTGGTGTCAGATTCGTCAGCGGAGGAATTTAAATCATCGTCCTCCCTATCAGCACAGTGACCGTCGCTGCTCTCATCTCCTTCCTCAGACAACAAGCGGATAACCTCCGTAGCGGCCGCGTGCTTTTCTTCGTCGTCGAGCTGCTGCCCAGATAGCACACTCTGGATATCTAAAATTGTTAGACCGCGCTTGGACAGTGAAGCCTTGTTGAGCAAGGCATGACTAGCTAGGTACCGCGCGGCGTCTTCATCTTGCTTATAAACACTTTCCTCCATGGCTTCAAACGCTCTATCAAGTCTGTGAGGGTATTCGAGGTCATCCATATCATCAAAAGTATCGGTAAACTCTGATCCATCCACATTATTCGCGTCATGTTCTCCGCTCGGGTGGTTAGCGTCGACAGGGACAAAGCAGAGCGGCGAATAGTCGTCATCCTGCACATCAAAAAAGTGATCAAAGTTCAATAGCATATCGCGGGCGGTTGCTCGTTTCTGCGGTTCTAGCTCAAGCATCGGAAGGAGAAATTCAGCGATCTCCTTTGCCTTTTTGTGGGTGAACTTGTGTTTTCGGTAAAGAACGTCCTCTAGCTCCCAAAAGTTAAGGTCTTTTATGCTGCGTAACTCGCCACGCGAGTTGTAGTACTGAGAGCGGTACTTCCCATCGCCTAGCCGCATGCTCTCCGGGAGCTCTCCAAGCAACTCAGATATTAAAGCTAAGTGATCTTCATCACGGGAATAGTCACTACCCTTTCGTGGATCAAAGAGGAACTCACCTGTTATGAGTTCAAATATCATGCACGCGGCAGACCATAAGTCAATGGAAGTGGAATAGGGATAACCCAAAATAACCTCAGGCGAGCGGTATTGTCGAGTTTGAACTTCGTCAGTAAACTGTCTGTATGTCCAGCAGCTATTGCCAAAATCCGCTAACACTACCCGATGAAGCCGCTCAACTTCCCATTCCGAGTCCGTTTCACTCACTGCATCATCTCCCCCGTTTTGACCTGACGTGGCCTCATCAACATTAATTTGAGCCTCCTGTACAGACTCATTGCCCTCTCCTCCAGCACCCCCTACAGCCCTTCCTGCAGCACGAAGCTTCTTGTAATAACGCCGTCGCTGTGACTTCGTCATGGTTTTGGGATCCCGCTTCACCAGGCATGGTCGCTGGTGCAACGGTGGGGGATGAAAGCGTTTCATTTGAGATATGATAGCGTGCTTCGGCGTTGAAAGGAGCACATTCTCGGGCTTCAAGTCAGTGTGAATTATTTCCAGGGAGTGAAGGTGATCCAGTGCAACGAGAATTTGCCTTGAAATGCACTTTACTATAGGCAGTGGAACTCCATGGTACTTGTAGCGCTCGATAAGAGAGAGTAAATCCTCTCCATAGACATCGAACACCATGCACATATGTGTCCCGTTGGGGCCGTTATACTCAAAGAAATCATTTAGCCTTGCGCAGTGCCGTGTTTTATCAGGATCAGCACTCATTATTTCTCCCAAGAGTTTTATCTCGTCGTATGCAGCCTCCGTGTAGTGTCTGGCTGACTTTTGAATTTTCATCGCCTGATACCTTTGCTCAACGTAATCCCAGACAAGCCACACGGTGGAAAAGTATCCCCAGCCCAACTTCCGCACCACACGGTACCGCTCATGGTACACTTCACCGACTACAACAGGGTGGTACCCCCCTTTGCGATATTCACTTGGGCGCTCGTTCGCTATGTCGCTGTAATCTTCACCACTCCCTTCCTGCTCTTCTTCCTCCTCATCCTCCTCTTCAGCCTTTTGTTCCCGCGGGGGTTCTGGAGATTTCTTGTTGACACTTTGTTGGTTTCGTCGGTTGGCGAGAATTTGAGCCTGCGCAACAGTCATACCAGGCTTTACCACAAGACCCTCTATTTTTCCAGTATTGCGCTTCTTATGCCTTTTCTTATTCTCACTCCGGCGTGGCTGCGTCTGCGGCGGAGTGTCCGTACGCTCAATCTCCTCTATGAGCGCATTGATATCAACGTCATCATTAGCAGCATGGGATGCAACACGCTTATTCTTCCTGTTCTTCGCGGCAGCACCCAAAATATTTTTGTTACGTCCCTTCCTTCCTTCCCTTGCCCTCCTGTCAGCTTTGGGCATTAGGTTGTTGTGTGTTCTACAACGTTACCTCTATATGAATATATGTGTATATATTTATATTTATTTATTTATTTGTATTGTATTGTATTGTATATACGTAGGTCGTGGGATATAACAAAATCCCTTGTCCGTCGTTGAACAATATTCAGCTGCGTGCGCGGCTCGCTACACGAGGAAAAACAAAAACAAAAGGGCAGAAAATTGAGTGAATCGCTGAGCAGTTGTGTAGATACATGCAAGAAAAGGCTACGACCCCCACACACACACACACCTAAACCACACATTATTTATTGATTTATTCATTTATTGTCACAGCACCTTTTACTTTCGCTATCTTGAGCTTCTCCAACACAATAAACAAAACAAATAAAACCTTCCAGGCACACTTCACACTGCCTGTGTAGCTTTGAACCTCCCGCACCATCCCACCCCCGCATACTTTACAACGCAACAACTCCCTCACGAAAAAAAAAATACAACGTGTATAGCCAGAGATTTATATGTGTAACTGAAAACAACATATGCTTTGGTGGAATATAAGTGTGTATGTTTTTTAGTACCATAAAGAAATAATAATAATAATAATAACAGTTTAAATGAGAATTGTCCTCTTCTCGACCGCACACGAAACAACCCCAATTATCATTTATGAGAACGAGCATCATAAATCACAACAACAAAAATCTAAAGAGAGTAACCAGACGTCTCACATGTTTCTTGAGTTTTGGCAGCACTGCAGCACACTAAGCAGCTCTATAACTCTAGTCTCTTCTCCATCCCTTGCGTCAGCCGCGGTATCTACGGTAGAACAGGTGCTAATCATTTTCTGCGTTATCGCCGCAAGCCGGCGGCGCTGCTCCTCAATGGCATCGTGCGATTCCAGGAGTGCGTGAAGTCCGGCACTAGCTTCATGGATTATCCTCCTTAACCTCTCTACGTTAGCCTTAGCTAATTCCAATTTTAAATGTGCATCCCTACACCGAGCCTGCTCATTTTTAAGCAACGCCTCAAGGGACCGATTTGCCTCGGTGTGAACGGCTACGAGTTTCCGCTCTTGAGTTACCTCAACATATAACATCTTCAACAGCTGCTCAATTTGGTAAGTTCCCGCCGGCGGAGTTGAGGCCCTCGCAGGGTACAGAGGCGGCGTCTTACCGGGGGAGGGACGGTGGCCGCCACTCATGAGAGGGCTCTTGTAGCTTCCCGCCCGTGCGGGGAGTCGCAACTCCTCTTCGCCGTGGGCAAAAGCGCACCCCTTGAAAGTACACGTCCCCATCTCCCAATTGCGGCATATGGTAGTTTTGTATCGTGTGGGGTCGGTGCCGCCTTTGCGTGAAGAGGTATTGGTTGACAATGACTCGTCGGCACCAGAGAGTGAAAAGGGAAGTGCGGTATGGCTCTGGGGCGACTGAAGTAACATCTGCGGGGAATTATACGACCGCGACACCGGGGAGCTACCAGGGTGTACGGTGAACGACATTACTACAGATGATAAATATACGTGTACGTATACGCCTGAAACAGGAGAAATGCCTGATGAACAAGACGGGGTTATTGAGTAGCAGTGGCGGAAAGAAGGAGTAAGTAAGAGATGTCCGCTCAATGTACAGGGCATGCCACCGGAGCTGACAAAGAAAGTGAAAAAAAAAACCTTCCACCTCGCCACCAATAGTGGACAAATGTTACTGACCAATGTTAAAACTCATATTGTAGTATCCACACCAAACAATTTTTCATCCCTTAACGACTACCAAGCCTTTATTTTAAAATGTAGTGAGACAAGCGCAAGCACCAGTGCCTTGATGTCCCGCACAAAATAGTAAAATGCATCAAGCCCTTCTGGCTTATCAGAGCTCTCCACTTCACTCAGAGAAGCTATCTTATTCGTCACGAACGAAATGTGAGTGTTCCCCAAGTGAATCTCTAACTCCTGCCGCCCGTTGCGATCGGGCTGCGGCCACCGCTCATCATCGCTATCGAGTATCCCTGATAAAATAATAAGGCGCTTCACTTCCTCCAAAACGGCAGGAGAAACGCGTGCCTGTTTCTTGATAATGTTCTCATTACGGTAGTGGCTATTGTTTCCGTACTTCAGTGTTCCATCATCCCTGAGATCAAATTCGAGAAACTCGTTTCCATATCGGCCCGTGTGGCCCGCAAAGTAGCGGACGTAGTGGAGATGGGACTGCAACGTCTCCTGGACCGGAGATTCCACAGGTGCCGTCGCCGCATCATCCACGACCTCTTGCATTCGCTGCCTGTGTGAAAGGAAAAGTCAAACAACAGGTAGAGAGAAATGCTGCCTGGCAACAGCAAAAAGAAAAAAAACGGAAAAGAAGAGTCGCGGGATATATTTACGAGCATAATAGCGACGGGTACAACACACCTCCAGGAAATCGCATGAGAGCATCAAACAGGGCCTAATACAGGGAAAAATGAAAGTCTCTATTCGCACCACTTCATCGCGTGTTCCGCCACATCTTTTAACTTCATTATTCAAAATAAACAACCAAAGAAAAAAAATAGAGACAAAAAATAAAGCTCCATAAACCAAAGAAAAGTACACGGAACACCGTATCCGAGAGATAAGATGCCAGACGTTAGTTCTTGTCCACTACTGCAACGAAACAGTAATAACAGCGTGTTCAGTCATTTTAAATCCAAGTCGTTAAAGGAAATACAGCGTCCCGTTCCAACACATATCCCTTTCCACATTCTGTCGATGCGTACAACCAAATGTAACGTCGCTAACACTGCGCAAAGTTGAGACGCAAAAAATATATTCGTGCATTGCATCAGAAGCGTGGAGGGGACACCAAACGACCCCATACCTGTAAATTTCTCCTTCGTTCGGTAGAATAAAACTTTACATACCGGCAGCGGTGTTGTATCAAATTGTGAGGCATCTTTTGCCTTCTTCTGGGAATATTTTTGCATGTATCAACACCAAATAACTACGCGGGGCACAGAGGGAAGCGAGAAGGCCAACATTAAGGCACCCGAGCCTTAAGCTGGTGCAGCTCCTCCAGCATGGAGTTGCGCTCCAATACCTTTCTCAGCCCCCGTGTTCCTTGCTCTGCCCAACTCCCTGAAGCACCGACTTGCGCTTCGCGGGAAAAGTAGGAACAAAGCGCCTCTACCTCCCGCTGACAGCGCAGTTGGGACAGGCTCAACACAACGTGCGAGAAGAAGGCAAGCGCTAAAGGGGTCATCTGGTCGCTTGATTTAAACATCCTCGGGCGAAACTCTACCCAATTAAGTCCATCACGTCCAATCACCAAAGTTGTGGGGCCCTCAGCACCGGCTACCGACTCCTCGTGCATGCACAGGCCGAATATCTCTACAAAGCACCTGAGTGCACGCTCTACATTCCTGAGTGCCGTACCACAAGTGGCACACTTCTGAACTTGACCCCATTCATACCGCTGCACCGAAGTTGGAGGATCTTCAGTGAGGAGCACTGAGGGGAACACATAGAAAAGTAATTCTGGCACTTGCGCGTGCTGCACCTCACCAGACCCATCCGTCGCTGTCCCACTATTCAAAAACGCAAACGACTTCGAGAGAAGAGCCCACCACTGACCACATTCCCGCTCGAAAAGATCAGAAATAAAAAATGATCGCTTGGGTTGTTCCATCCCCAGCTGGATCAACGCCGCATATGGGACGGGTTTCTGAAAGGTAAGAACCGCATGAAACTCCCGCTGTTGTGAACGCACTGCGGAAATTATATTGGCCCTCTCCACCATTATGTGTGTCGCTATAATCCTCCTCAGTCGACGCTTCTCTCTCCGACACTTCAAACGACCAAGCCTTGACTTTGGCCCTAACAAATGCTCCTCCAGCCGAAGGTTGAGCGCCTCCCGCGCTGCTTTCCTGTTAAGCCAATACGAAGGGAATTTGCTGAACTTCACACAAATTCCAGTCGGCACATGCTTCACAATTGCAGTTTGCATCCGTCTGTTCGTCGCCTGCCCACCAGGTCCCTGGCCGAGGGTGCTCAGCTCGTGCAAATCCTCCTCCCTAAAGAAGTATGTCCTTTCAAACAACACACTCTTGTATGTCGGCAACACACTACGTACATGGCTGGAACGTCGCGCAAGAGTCCGCTTGACGTCCAACTTCTCGCGAGGGTGCAGCTTTTCAAATTCCGCCGCCAACTTCGCCTTGGGCACCAACTTCAGGGCCTTAATAATCCGCTGAATGTCCTTCGATCGCCCCTTCGTGTTGGCTTCGGAGTAGCGCCTTCGACTAAGGCGCCCCTCTGCTAATGCGGCAAATGCACGCCCATGTGCTAAAAAAGGTGCACTAGAAACGCTGCAGGGTTCCACAGGGCTGTAGAACTTCACAACAGAACGCTGGCAAGGGAAACCACTAAACACTGATACTGCAGGGCTACATAACACCCTCATCAACTACCACAAAAAAAGTAGGGACGACAAATCTCGATACACAACGGCAAATGCTCAACACGATAAAGGAAGAAAAAACAACAACCATAAAACCCGATTATCATTCGCAAAAGCGCTTCACTGCAAACCAAATGGCATATGCTGCCGTGGACCTTCTTCCGGATGTCTGGCTTTCTCGAGCTCAAGATCAGGCAAGGCAAAGTCCTGCATTTCGTACTGGCGGTCAAACGGCCCAGTACGTGTAAGCACCTTGCGCTTACTCCACTTATCCACAAAGATGGCACTCTGCGGAAAGGGTCCCTTCCACGGTGCTAGAACATCCTTAACAGCCGTATCGCTATACGCCTCCCCAAACAACTCATTTGTTCCGCCACGATAATTGTACACATGCTGGTAGAATTGCTTTTTCCACTCCCAACCAGCCTGTTCCGAGTAGATACCGTTGTGTGAAACCAGAATGATATCGTCTGACTTCTCAGGCTTCCTAAACCCGTACATATCAACGAACTCCTCAGCCGTCAGCTGTAGAGCATATTCCACCTCGTCACGTGGAAGCCACAAGCTGTGGGGAATCCACCGGTGCATTTTGATGGGTGCCGTTCTGCAGTCAATAATGTGCGCAAAAGGTTCAGGATAGCGAAGGAAATGAAGCATATCCTTCAAGTAGACCTGATGACACAATAGGTGATGTAAATGTGCGTATTGCTGCCGCTCGTACAGAAACATATGCCGGTCAAAATACCATGGTTGATATTCCTTCGGGTGCCAGTTGAACCACTCGCGAGGGTTTATTTGACCATCGATCATCATATGGTGCCGTGTACGGCGATCCGACTGTAATCGCACCAAAGACTTCAACATGCGTGATTCACCTGGAACCTAAAGAAATAATAGTAATGAAAATAGTCAAAGTGCTACGACTACAGATACAGATACATACACATATGTATAATCAAGATGGCAATCGGTTATTCACCCCATGGTGGCCGGTCCTACGTTATATTAAGGAAAGAAAAACAGTGTAAATAAAAGTTCGACAAATAACGCAGAAATCCCTACCACAACCCCCACAAATATTTATATGTCCTCAAACAGCAAAAAAAAAAAAGAAAATAAGCCAACACGAAAGGGGAGAATGACGCGAATGTCCACAACACTACTCCGTCGAATAAACTGACCAAAAAAAACGCAAAGTAGTGGATTCCTAAATCATTATCTTCCACCACACCCGGCCGGGCAAGAGTTATTATTATTATTATTATTATTATTTTTTTTTTTTTTTTATTATTATTATTATTATTATTATTGGGAGCAGCTGGTGCAAAAAAAAAAATAAAAGCGACCGACAGAATCCTACTACGGCATTCGCCCTGCGACTTTGCGTTAGTGAGCCGCCACATCAAAAACCAAAGGGCAATCCGATCACCAACCATCAGCAGCCGCACGCTCCTCCCGCATGTCTGTACTAAAAGGAAAGCAATGGGAGTGTTGAAGGAAAAGAGACCCATTCGAATGAAGTCACAGCACCAAACGATGTACCAAAACTGCACAGGCACGCACGCACACATGATATCAGAAACTGAAATAGAAAAAAAAATCCCACAAAAACCCACATCCTGAGAGATAAACAAAACAATGAGCAAAAGTAACCGTATTGCAGGCGAGAGTTAACTCAAGCCGCCACAAAAGAGGATAGTCCTAAATGGTGAGAGCGTGCCGTGCCATGGCCAGCACTCAGTTAATAAATTGTGAGAGCGGCTGCTGGACAGGCATCGTATGCGGCACCCACCGCACGCATGGCATATGCACGATGAGATAACGAGAGGAAAATAAAATAAAATAAAATGAAAATGAGAAATATCTGAATGGGTCAAGCAGAAGAAATAAAAGAGACATCACGCGCCTTCCAAACAGTCTGTTCACCACACGCCATGCAGCAATGCATGTTGCTGTGGCCATGTGAATCTGTGAGAAGCCTTCCCCTTCACTGATTATTTTCGCGGCACTATCACAGGCGCACACTAAAAATAAAAACAAATAGTGGAAACAAGTTAGAGATACATGCCCGAATAGGGCAAAGAAGCACGTAAGTAGGGCGAAATGGCAGTGGGCGGCATCCGGCATACTCGTTGGATGTCATCATCAGCTACGCCACCGTTTTGACATTGTGGATCTCTTGCAAAGCAGTTTCGTAATTGGGGCTTCTAGATTGACCTGAAAATGGTTTATCCTGTTCCAGAACTCCTCAATAACCGTATCATCAGCCATACCACTGCGATCACAGCGCTGGCTGTCGTTGATACTTGTGCTGTCAGCGTGTTGAACATAAATCATTTCGTAGCTAAGGCGGTTCTCCATTTCCCTCCAATTTGTGAAGGACTGTGCCATCAGCTCACGAAACCTGCCCACTTCGCTGGTCGTCGTGTGGTGACAGCCCGCTCTGGTCACTTGGAGCAGCACAATGGTTTGAGTGGGGGCCTCGGCTCCTTCGGGAAATGAAACTCCCTCGCCCACCGCATCCACCAGGAAAAAGCCATCCACAACGGGAAAGTTGTTCTCCACAGGTTTATAAAGGCACCCCACCACAATCTCCACTGGTGTGTCAGCGGAAGAGAAGTGGTGGGGCGAGATCGGCACGCGGCCCCGGGCTGCAGGGCAGCGCAGCAAAGTCGAGCGGCACTTCTCCGTCTCACCTTCTCGTGGGAGGTACTTAAGGTACCGCACTATTTCCGTCACAACACTCCCAATCATAAAGGTCTGTAATCCCGACACCTTAAACATTGACACGCACCGCTCCTCCCTCGAGGCACGCTCATTGTCATACAATTCATCCAAAGCGGACATCTCCGTGGCGTGCCTTAAAACTCCCCCACGCAGATGAGCAGAGACAGCCTCGTTCCGTGCCTCTTCGGGCCAAACGCCCTGAACTCGAACCAACTTTTCCATACGTCTTGTGTTATCGGCGTACCACCCTTCTTTACTGAACGAAAGATACGCGTTGCGCTCAATATTAGCATAAGAAATGCGCGATAGTTCATTATCCAAATCATCATCACGCTGGCTGTAGCACTCCTCATCCGAAAGGACGTAGCGCGGCACTGGGCCAACCATATCAATGCGCCTCATTATCACCTCCCAGTCATTCGAAATGTTGACATCCTGCAACTTAATTTGGTTCTTTACCAGCTGCGAATGCCTCTCACATACCAGTAAGGCTTTGAACTCAACGTCCTCGTAGCAGTTTATGTAAATAGGAAGCGTGTCCTGCCGCAGAATTGTGAACTTCTGGAAGTTCTTCACGTAGGGGAATGAAATCAGAATAATGCCCCAAGCCCTTGAAAAACTCCCAATGCCAATACATTCCTTCCAAATGTCAAATATTATGTAGCCCTTAATGCCTCTTCTAATCATATCCTCGATTTCATGCATAGCGAGACGTTGTTCGTCATAATACACAACCCTCCTCTCTTCGCGGTGGAAAATATACGCCTTCCCCCAAACAAAGTAAGCCACCGCTTTCAGGTCATACGACGGGTAATGCAGCAGTTGATAGAGTAGCAAGGAGCCGGTGGCAAAGGATTTCCCAATGCCCGGCGTGCCAATCACAATAAATGGCCGCACAATTTCATTACCTCCAAGCCACCTGTCAAGCTCTTTTTTCACAATGTGCCACACTCGTAAATCTTCCTTGCGGATGTATGCGTCACCCTCAGCATTGTATCCTATCACAGTAGATGCGGCTAGTGTCCCATCCCATTCAAAATGTCTACACGGCCACCCCTTCGATGAGGAGAGAGCCATCATCACAAGTTTCCCTCTCACACCCGGCACCTCATCGCCCTCCCACGATTTAACGGGGTCATACGGGCACTCGTCTGCGCCTCGGACCATAAATGGGGCTGCTCTCCTGGCGTCACGCTCAACACGCCCATCCCAAGCCACTTCCTACCGAACTCATTGCTCCTCACAACATAACTCCACCTTGCGTTGAACACGGAATCGTACAGGTCATCAGTCACGGTGCCTTTCCGTGTGTTGATGCTTCTCATAGCATCCGCGTTACGTCTAACACTGAAGAGTGCGGCGTTCAGCTTGACCATCACACACGCTTTAAATTTTCCTACCTTATCAGCTTCCGCGGCTGTTGACCATTGACGTAGAGAGAAAATCCCCATGTTACGACAACTGTTGACCCCTTCATTCATTGCGGTATATTCCTTTCTGTATTCCCTCACGAACTCCCTGTACAGCTGTGAGCATGTGATCGCTGTACGCAAAGACTCATCTCTTAAAAAGAAGGAGGGGTTACCGACAAACACAGACATAGAGACGTTCGGGGATCCAAAGGTTTCGCCAAAGTGTTCCATCAGGAAGTCGTGAAGGCTCATGTCACTCAGTCCACCGTAGCTACACAGTAACACTTCCTTAACAGGACTGTCCAGCGTCCATGTGGTTCTCGCTCGCACCAAGGTCTCGTGGCTCGCTGCAGCGTCAGCAGCACCAGCCTCTCCTTCCATCTCATCCCTCGTCCGCCTCACTCCCCGCTCTTCCATTTATATAATCCGCTTGTGCTAATTTCTTGTTCTCGGTGCGATGCTTACAATCCGATAGTAAAGGAAGTGAAAGAAGGGGCGAGTGAACAGTGGCACAAACACACAGGCACTACCGTCAGTCACACACGCGAGGCAGCGGCACCACGCCACTCCCATCACACGCCCCCGATGAAAAATGTGAATTAATTGGGGAATGCGGCATATCTCATGGAGAGTGCTATCACTCAACGGGGAAGGATAGCACAAAAGGCTCGCGTACCTCACAGGGTGGGAGCACCTTCACAGAGCCCACCTGACATGAGTAGTAACATGGCACGCGGCTCATTTGAGAAACATGCGTCTGTAGGCGGGGAGATTCATACGCTCCCACCAACAGACACAAACGGAAGAGGTTTGCCACTCGCTCCCTTCACTCCAGCAGCAGTGGTGGTTCATAACACCCACCCGCTTGCCTTTCCAAAGGCCTCATCCCGTGTCAGTTGCATGTGATTGAGTGAAATGGGTCTCAGTCCTAACACCATAACGGGGTGGCAGGCATTAACGTCACGTGAGGACGGCTGCCATTGCCCGGAGGTTTATTTCTTCGGCAATGCTTCGCCCGCTATCAGTCAGTCACCTCGGAAATCAGTGAGACGCCATGGTGGCTCAGCTCACGGCAGCTTCACATTCGAGTTTGCGTTTAACTTCCCCAACTCAAAAGGTACATGACTGCAAATGCCACGAATGCAATTGGGCACCTGCGCTCTGAAGCCCGCCAAAGGAACGGATGGGAGGCCGGGAATGAGGGCAAAGTCACAAGAAGACCCAACACACGTTATTGGTAGCAACGTGCCGTGCAGGAGCTCGCCTCCCATTCCGATCGACCGCCAAACACAAACCAGTGAGTGCCAAAACAACAAATAATCCACAAGCATGGAAAACGAACAAGCGTCGCATTGATACTCGACACCCAATCACTATTCGCTCCGCATCACGAAAAGGTCCCAACAATCACTGACACAGTGTGTGGCAGCGTGATATACTAACAGAAACAGGCACAAAACACAAAGACACCAGCTGCATGTGCGTGTTCAATCCACATGGAGATGTCACTGATAACGTGTCAGGAGGAGTAAAATGCTGAACAGGCACGACTGAGACGTGAAGAAAGCGATGTGACTCGGCGCTCGTGCCAAACATGTCGGGGTCCACTCTTCAAGTCACCGGAGGAGTGGCGGTGCCGAAGGCAGTGAGCCCCTCGACCGCACAACACACATTATCCTCCACTCACCGCGCATGGAAAGTCAGATAGAACAGTAACACAACCACACGAGGTGCAAAAAGATACATGTAACCGCAAGGCTGAAGGCATTGTGGCGATGCTTCATGCACGTACCGGTGCAGTGGGGTGTGGCTGGAGGGGAACCCCGGCCTTCTGCTCGAGTGGTCTCTCCGCACACTCAGCGGTCGCCGCACTTCCACCTTCACCGCGTTAACACGGCTCCATCAGCTGCAGTCCAGCACATGGCGCTCAAGCACCTGCCGTGCCACGTGATGCTCAGCCCGCCACTGTTGGGAGTGCCACTGCGAACACCTCTACATTACCCCCATAACTCCTGCACTGCAGCACTCCCGGTCTCTCAACGAGTGACGGCCGCACACTACGTCCGGCATGAAACTCCACCGCATCATGAGGCGTCGCACCGCCGCACCATGTGTCGCAATTCCCACACTGCACAAATCGCACAAACAAAGACGCAGCGAGCAGAAACGATGAGATGTCACCTGCTTGTCCTTCAAATAATAAAAAGCTCGGTTGGCACGAGCTTCAGAGACGGGCAGTGCCATGATAATTCTGCCACTGTCATCAAAGCATTTTATTCGTTAGCCCAAGCAGTGCCCGAGCAACATAGGCAATCAGCGAGCACTGAAGTAGCTGGACACGCGACTAACACCAGGAATGTACTCAGTAATCAACTCACGCCTCTCCTTGCCATTAGTCGTTCTCCCATAACACAAAGTGCTTTCGCATGGTACAAGATTCCTCGCAGACACTTGCCCGGAGTCCCTCCAACGATAAACTGTCATCCGCCCATCACATCACGAGACGGCACGGCTGCCTGACGTAACGAAGGCGTTGATAACTATCGTGAAGCAACAGTCACCAGCAGCTGAACAGATTAGCGTGACTTTGATATTAGCAATGTCACTCTCTAGAACATCTGACGAATATTCAAAACCCACGCAATCCGTCCAGTAATACTTGTGACAAAACGCACGATCCTCATCAGTTGAAAGAAGCAGTCCCAAACGGCATATGTGTGTCGTTCGCCGATGCAGTGCAATAAAACGCAAAATGCTCACTAACGAGGCAATCCTCCATCACTTAGTTACAATTCTGCACTCCTCCTAATGCACGATACCTTCCACCTCTTTACGCAGCTACTCAGGCATATGTTAGAAGCTTACTCAAATAATAATGATCCACAAGCTACAGCAGTAGCGGACATCAGTTGACACACACGACTCGCATGCAAGAAAAAGCAGGGCGGAGAATACCACACAGTCCGTCACACTCCATTGGCGCCACCACATTCCTCGACAACAGTTTCCATTTTGACAAACCCACATAATGGTACCAAACATGGAAAAGGCAAGCTCAATCACAACACAGTCTGCCAGTTGACACAAAAGGAATCATGAACAAAAAACAGATACCTTCAAGACATCACACAAAACACACCAAATGCATATCGCAATGAACGCAAAGAATCAAAACAAATTCCAACACAACTAATTACTTCAAAAGGCAAACAAAATCCACAAAAAACATTGACGCAAGCTCATCACTGCTCTTCCAAACCACATAAAATCAACCTATAGATAGAACACTACACAAACAATCAGCAGCACTCCGCACCGGGCGGAAAAGGATGGGAAAGAAAAAGAGAATAAAGAAAACGGGGAGGAGGATGCGCGGTGTGTGTGGAGAGAGCAAGAGGTGAACTGAACAGCCGGTGCAGGGTATGGTTACACCCATTCCCCATCAAAGAACCAGCGATACATGCACACCAACCGCAACTAGGCACAACTACAAATACACTGCACTGGCGGGATGGCAGCAGCTGTTACCACTAATGTCATATCCCTCGTTGGTGAGTGTGTGTGTATACGATCAGGAAGCCCGTGAGTACAATGTAGGAATAGCCCCTGGAAAATACAGGGACAAAAACGGGAAAATAAAGGAGAGCGAAAATAGTTGAGGGCAGAGAAACACCCTCGGCGGTGCGGTTAACAACTGACGTGGTGTAATAGTAATAATAATAATAATGAGGAAAAAAAAACAAATCCCGATATTAAAACAAGAAACAACAACAACAAAAAAAAAAGAAGAATGGTGTAAGGAAATATCGAAACAATTAGGTCAAATTGCGGAAGAAACGACCCGCGCTCACTGAAAAGCCTCACGCTGTGCTCCAGCGCACCTTCACCACATTTCTTGCTTCGCATCGGAACACCTCCGACAGCTGTTGTCGGCGTCTGTTACCATTACGTGCCTGCATCGCAAAGGGTGGGTAGGTAGCTACACGAAGCAGGCGGAGGCGGGTGGAAGGGACGGAGTAAGTTACCTGTACCCAGAGCCCACCTGCATCTAGTTCAAGCCCTCGAGCTTCTTGGGAACCTCCCAAGTGAAGCCGCCCTTACCGCTCTTGTCTGAGCGCCCAAAGTGGCCGAAGCACGCAGTCTGGCGATAGATGGGGCGGCGAAGGTCGAGCTCCTTGATGATGTCATATGGGCGGAGCCGGAAATTCCTCTTGACAAGCTCGAGTATCTGTTCATCGGGGAGGTTACTGCTGCCGTACGTATCCACGTGAATGTTGAGTGGCTCTGCAACGCCAATGGCATATGACAGCTGCACCAGGCAACGCTTGACAAGCCCCGCGGTGACAAGGGACTTGGCGATCCACCGCGCAGCATACGCCGCGGAGCGGTCCACCTTCGAGGGGTCCTTGCCAGAGAACGCGCCACCACCGTGAGCACCCCACCCGCCATATGTATCGACAATGATCTTACGACCAGTGAGGCCAGCGTCACCGTGTGGCCCACCGATAACAAACCGACCAGAGGGGTTCAAATGGTACTTCGTCTCAGCGTCAAGCAGGTTGGCAGGGATCGTGGGGTTGATCACCTTCTTGATGAGGTCTTCTCGGATGGTCTCGTTCGTCACGTCCTCATCGTGCTGAGCAGAGATGAGGACAACCGCGACGCGCTTCGCCGTCAGAAGCTGCTTGCCGCCACGGGTGTCATATTCGTATTGCACAGTAACCTGCGTCTTCGCATCGGGACGGGCCCACGAGAGCTCACCGCTACGGCGAAGCTCACTGTATGTCACGGCTAGCCCGCGCGCCAGCTCATACGAGAGAGGCATCAGTGTCTCCGTCTCGTCTGTTGCGTAGCCAAACATCATCCCCTGATCGCCAGCACCGAGGTTTTCCCCGTCGAAGTCGCCGAGACCCTGGTAAATATCAGGTGACTGCTGCTCCACAGCGACAAGCAGGTTGAATGAACGGTAGTCCAACCCCTTCTCAGAGTTATCAAAGCCAATCTCCTTCACGGTGTCGCGGACGATCTTCTGGTAGTCGAGCACAGCTTTTGTTGTAATCTCGCCAAAAACAAGGACCATCCCCGTCTTCGAGCACGTCTCGCACGCAACCTTCGAAAGTGGGTCCTGCTCAAGGCACGCGTCCAGCACGGCATCGGAGACTTGGTCGCACAGTTTGTCAGGGTGGCCCTCGCTGACGTGTTCGGAGGTAAAGAAGATCTGGCGTACTGACATTGCTAGACGCAGAAGCACACGCACACACACACAGACAGACAGACGAACTTTTGCGCTCGCGAAATGTCAAATGAAAACAAACACTTAAACAAGAATAACCTATTACAGTTAATACAGTTACTGTTACTTACTTAAACCCCCGGCACGGAAGGGTGTATACAAAGACCAAATAGCGGAGTAGCGTTAACTAGCGGCACCGGGCGGAAAAGGATGGGAAAGAAAAAGAGAATAAAGAAAACGGGGAGGAGGATGCGCGGTGTGTGTGGAGAGAGCAAGAGGTGAACTGAACAGCCGGTGCAGGGTATGGTTACACCCATTCCCCATCAAAGAACCAGCGATACATGCACACCAACCGCAACTAGGCACAACTACAAATACACTGCACTGGCGGGGATGGCAGCAGCTGTTACCACTAATGTCATATCCCTCGTTGGTGAGTGTGTGTGTATACGATCAGGAAGCCCGTGAGTACAATGTAGGAATAGCCCCTGGAAAATACAGGGACAAAAACGGGAAAATAAAGGAGAGCGAAAATAGTTGAGGGCAGAGAAACACCCTCGGCGGTGCGGTTAACAACTGACGTGGTGTAATAGTAATAATAATAATAATGAGGAAAAAAAAACAAATCCCGATATTAAAACAAGAAACAACAACAACAAAAAAAAAAAAAGAAGAATGGTGTAAGGAAATATCGAAACAATTAGGTCAAATTGCGGAAGAAACGACCCGCGCTCACTGAAAAGCCTCACGCTGTGCTCCAGCGCACCTTCACCACATTTCTTGCTTCGCATCGGAACACCTCCGACAGCTGTTGTCGGCGTCTGTTACCATTACGTGCCTGCATCGCAAAGGGTGGGTAGGTAGCTACACGAAGCAGGCGGAGGCGGGTGGAAGGGACGGAGTAAGTTACCTGTACCCAGAGCCCACCTGCATCTAGTTCAAGCCCTCGAGCTTCTTGGGAACCTCCCAAGTGAAGCCGCCCTTACCGCTCTTGTCTGAGCGCCCAAAGTGGCCGAAGCACGCAGTCTGGCGATAGATGGGGCGGCGAAGGTCGAGCTCCTTGATGATGTCATATGGGCGGAGCCGGAAATTCCTCTTGACAAGCTCGAGTATCTGTTCATCGGGGAGGTTACTGCTGCCGTACGTATCCACGTGAATGTTGAGTGGCTCTGCAACGCCAATGGCATATGACAGCTGCACCAGGCAACGCTTGACAAGCCCCGCGGTGACAAGGGACTTGGCGATCCACCGCGCAGCATACGCCGCGGAGCGGTCCACCTTCGAGGGGTCCTTGCCAGAGAACGCGCCACCACCGTGAGCACCCCACCCGCCATATGTATCGACAATGATCTTACGACCAGTGAGGCCAGCGTCACCGTGTGGCCCACCGATAACAAACCGACCAGAGGGGTTCAAATGGTACTTCGTCTCAGCGTCAAGCAGGTTGGCAGGGATCGTGGGGTTGATCACCTTCTTGATGAGGTCTTCTCGGATGGTCTCGTTCGTCACGTCCTCATCGTGCTGAGCAGAGATGAGGACAACCGCGACGCGCTTCGCCGTCAGAAGCTGCTTGCCGCCACGGGTGTCATATTCGTATTGCACAGTAACCTGCGTCTTCGCATCGGGACGGGCCCACGAGAGCTCACCGCTACGGCGAAGCTCACTGTATGTCACGGCTAGCCCGCGCGCCAGCTCATACGAGAGAGGCATCAGTGTCTCCGTCTCGTCTGTTGCGTAGCCAAACATCATCCCCTGATCGCCAGCACCGAGGTTTTCCCCGTCGAAGTCGCCGAGACCCTGGTAAATATCAGGTGACTGCTGCTCCACAGCGACAAGCAGGTTGAATGAACGGTAGTCCAACCCCTTCTCAGAGTTATCAAAGCCAATCTCCTTCACGGTGTCGCGGACGATCTTCTGGTAGTCGAGCACAGCTTTTGTTGTAATCTCGCCAAAAACAAGGACCATCCCCGTCTTCGAGCACGTCTCGCACGCAACCTTCGAAAGTGGGTCCTGCTCAAGGCACGCGTCCAGCACGGCATCGGAGACTTGGTCGCACAGTTTGTCAGGGTGGCCCTCGCTGACGTGTTCGGAGGTAAAGAAGATCTGGCGTACTGACATTGCTAGACGCAGAAGCACACGCACACACACACAGACAGACAGACGAACTTTTGCGCTCGCGAAATGTCAAATGAAAACAAACACTTAAACAAGAATAACCTATTACAGTTAATACAGTTACTGTTACTTACTTAAACCCCCGGCACGGAAGGGTGTATACAAAGACCAAATAGCGGAGTAGCGTTAACTAGCGGCACCGGGCGGAAAAGGATGGGAAAGAAAAAGAGAATAAAGAAAACGGGGAGGAGGATGCGCGGTGTGTGTGGAGAGAGCAAGAGGTGAACTGAACAGCCGGTGCAGGGTATGGTTACACCCATTCCCCATCAAAGAACCAGCGATACATGCACACCAACCGCAACTAGGCACAACTACAAATACACTGCACTGGCGGGGATGGCAGCAGCTGTTACCACTAATGTCATATCCCTCGTTGGTGAGTGTGTGTGTATACGATCAGGAAGCCCGTGAGTACAATGTAGGAATAGCCCCTGGAAAATACAGGGACAAAAACGGGAAAATAAAGGAGAGCGAAAATAGTTGAGGGCAGAGAAACACCCTCGGCGGTGCGGTTAACAACTGACGTGGTGTAATAGTAATAATAATAATAATGAGGAAAAAAAAACAAATCCCGATATTAAAACAAGAAACAACAACAACAAAAAAAAAAAAAGAATGGTGTAAGGAAATATCGAAACAATTAGGTCAAATTGCGGAAGAAACGACCCGCGCTCACTGAAAAGCCTCACGCTGTGCTCCAGCGCACCTTCACCACATTTCTTGCTTCGCATCGGAACACCTCCGACAGCTGTTGTCGGCGTCTGTTACCATTACGTGCCTGCATCGCAAAGGGTGGGTAGGTAGCTACACGAAGCAGGCGGAGGCGGGTGGAAGGGACGGAGTAAGTTACCTGTACCCAGAGCCCACCTGCATCTAGTTCAAGCCCTCGAGCTTCTTGGGAACCTCCCAAGTGAAGCCGCCCTTACCGCTCTTGTCTGAGCGCCCAAAGTGGCCGAAGCACGCAGTCTGGCGATAGATGGGGCGGCGAAGGTCGAGCTCCTTGATGATGTCATATGGGCGGAGCCGGAAATTCCTCTTGACAAGCTCGAGTATCTGTTCATCGGGGAGGTTACTGCTGCCGTACGTATCCACGTGAATGTTGAGTGGCTCTGCAACGCCAATGGCATATGACAGCTGCACCAGGCAACGCTTGACAAGCCCCGCGGTGACAAGGGACTTGGCGATCCACCGCGCAGCATACGCCGCGGAGCGGTCCACCTTCGAGGGGTCCTTGCCAGAGAACGCGCCACCACCGTGAGCACCCCACCCGCCATATGTATCGACAATGATCTTACGACCAGTGAGGCCAGCGTCACCGTGTGGCCCACCGATAACAAACCGACCAGAGGGGTTCAAATGGTACTTCGTCTCAGCGTCAAGCAGGTTGGCAGGGATCGTGGGGTTGATCACCTTCTTGATGAGGTCTTCTCGGATGGTCTCGTTCGTCACGTCCTCATCGTGCTGAGCAGAGATGAGGACAACCGCGACGCGCTTCGCCGTCAGAAGCTGCTTGCCGCCACGGGTGTCATATTCGTATTGCACAGTAACCTGCGTCTTCGCATCGGGACGGGCCCACGAGAGCTCACCGCTACGGCGAAGCTCACTGTATGTCACGGCTAGCCCGCGCGCCAGCTCATACGAGAGAGGCATCAGTGTCTCCGTCTCGTCTGTTGCGTAGCCAAACATCATCCCCTGATCGCCAGCACCGAGGTTTTCCCCGTCGAAGTCGCCGAGACCCTGGTAAATATCAGGTGACTGCTGCTCCACAGCGACAAGCAGGTTGAATGAACGGTAGTCCAACCCCTTCTCAGAGTTATCAAAGCCAATCTCCTTCACGGTGTCGCGGACGATCTTCTGGTAGTCGAGCACAGCTTTTGTTGTAATCTCGCCAAAAACAAGGACCATCCCCGTCTTCGAGCACGTCTCGCACGCAACCTTCGAAAGTGGGTCCTGCTCAAGGCACGCGTCCAGCACGGCATCGGAGACTTGGTCGCACAGTTTGTCAGGGTGGCCCTCGCTGACGTGTTCGGAGGTAAAGAAGATCTGGCGTACTGACATTGCTAGACGCAGAAGCACACGCACACACACACAGACAGACAGACGAACTTTTGCGCTCGCGAAATGTCAAATGAAAACAAACACTTAAACAAGAATAACCTATTACAGTTAATACAGTTACTGTTACTTACTTAAACCCCCGGCACGGAAGGGTGTATACAAAGACCAAATAGCGGAGTAGCGTTAACTAGCGGCACCGGGCGGAAAAGGATGGGAAAGAAAAAGAGAATAAAGAAAACGGGGAGGAGGATGCGCGGTGTGTGTGGAGAGAGCAAGAGGTGAACTGAACAGCCGGTGCAGGGTATGGTTACACCCATTCCCCATCAAAGAACCAGCGATACATGCACACCAACCGCAACTAGGCACAACTACAAATACACTGCACTGGCGGGGATGGCAGCAGCTGTTACCACTAATGTCATATCCCTCGTTGGTGAGTGTGTGTGTATACGATCAGGAAGCCCGTGAGTACAATGTAGGAATAGCCCCTGGAAAATACAGGGACAAAAACGGGAAAATAAAGGAGAGCGAAAATAGTTGAGGGCAGAGAAACACCCTCGGCGGTGCGGTTAACAACTGACGTGGTGTAATAGTAATAATAATAATAATGAGGAAAAAAAAACAAATCCCGATATTAAAACAAGAAACAACAACAACAAAAAAAAAAAAAGAATGGTGTAAGGAAATATCGAAACAATTAGGTCAAATTGCGGAAGAAACGACCCACGCTCACTGAAAAGCCTCACGCTGTGCTCCAGCGCACCTTCACCACATTTCTTGCTTCGCATCGGAACACCTCCGACAGCTGTTGTCGGCGTCTGTTACCATTACGTGCCTGCATCGCAAAGGGTGGGTAGGTAGCTACACGAAGCAGGCGGAGGCGGGTGGAAGGGACGGAGTAAGTTACCTGTACCCAGAGCCCACCTGCATCTAGTTCAAGCCCTCGAGCTTCTTGGGAACCTCCCAAGTGAAGCCGCCCTTACCGCTCTTGTCTGAGCGCCCAAAGTGGCCGAAGCACGCAGTCTGGCGATAGATGGGGCGGCGAAGGTCGAGCTCCTTGATGATGTCATATGGGCGGAGCCGGAAATTCCTCTTGACAAGCTCGAGTATCTGTTCATCGGGGAGGTTACTGCTGCCGTACGTATCCACGTGAATGTTGAGTGGCTCTGCAACGCCAATGGCATATGACAGCTGCACCAGGCAACGCTTGACAAGCCCCGCGGTGACAAGGGACTTGGCGATCCACCGCGCAGCATACGCCGCGGAGCGGTCCACCTTCGAGGGGTCCTTGCCAGAGAACGCGCCACCACCGTGAGCACCCCACCCGCCATATGTATCGACAATGATCTTACGACCAGTGAGGCCAGCGTCACCGTGTGGCCCACCGATAACAAACCGACCAGAGGGGTTCAAATGGTACTTCGTCTCAGCGTCAAGCAGGTTGGCAGGGATCGTGGGGTTGATCACCTTCTTGATGAGGTCTTCTCGGATGGTCTCGTTCGTCACGTCCTCATCGTGCTGAGCAGAGATGAGGACAACCGCGACGCGCTTCGCCGTCAGAAGCTGCTTGCCGCCACGGGTGTCATATTCGTATTGCACAGTAACCTGCGTCTTCGCATCGGGACGGGCCCACGAGAGCTCACCGCTACGGCGAAGCTCACTGTATGTCACGGCTAGCCCGCGCGCCAGCTCATACGAGAGAGGCATCAGTGTCTCCGTCTCGTCTGTTGCGTAGCCAAACATCATCCCCTGATCGCCAGCACCGAGGTTTTCCCCGTCGAAGTCGCCGAGACCCTGGTAAATATCAGGTGACTGCTGCTCCACAGCGACAAGCAGGTTGAATGAACGGTAGTCCAACCCCTTCTCAGAGTTATCAAAGCCAATCTCCTTCACGGTGTCGCGGACGATCTTCTGGTAGTCGAGCACAGCTTTTGTTGTAATCTCGCCAAAAACAAGGACCATCCCCGTCTTCGAGCACGTCTCGCACGCAACCTTCGAAAGTGGGTCCTGCTCAAGGCACGCGTCCAGCACGGCATCGGAGACTTGGTCGCACAGTTTGTCAGGGTGGCCCTCGCTGACGTGTTCGGAGGTAAAGAAGATCTGGCGTACTGACATTGCTAGACGCAGAAGCACACGCACACACACACAGACAGACAGACGAACTTTTGCGCTCGCGAAATGTCAAATGAAAACAAACACTTAAACAAGAATAACCTATTACAGTTAATACAGTTACTGTTACTTACTTAAACCCCCGGCACGGAAGGGTGTATACAAAGACCAAATAGCGGAGTAGCGTTAACTAGCGGCACCGGGCGGAAAAGGATGGGAAAGAAAAAGAGAATAAAGAAAACGGGGAGGAGGATGCGCGGTGTGTGTGGAGAGAGCAAGAGGTGAACTGAACAGCCGGTGCAGGGTATGGTTACACCCATTCCCCATCAAAGAACCAGCGATACATGCACACCAACCGCAACTAGGCACAACTACAAATACACTGCACTGGCGGGGATGGCAGCAGCTGTTACCACTAATGTCATATCCCTCGTTGGTGAGTGTGTGTGTATACGATCAGGAAGCCCGTGAGTACAATGTAGGAATAGCCCCTGGAAAATACAGGGACAAAAACGGGAAAATAAAGGAGAGCGAAAATAGTTGAGGGCAGAGAAACACCCTCGGCGGTGCGGTTAACAACTGACGTGGTGTAATAGTAATAATAATAATAATGAGGAAAAAAAAACAAATCCCGATATTAAAACAAGAAACAACAACAACAAAAAAAAAAAAGAAGAATGGTGTAAGGAAATATCGAAACAATTGGGTCAAATTGCGGAAGAAACGACCCACGCTCACTGAAAAGCCTCACGCTGTGCTCCAGCGCACCTTCACCACATTTCTTGCTTCGCATCGGAACACCTCCGACAGCTGTTGTCGGCGTCTGTTACCATTACGTGCCTGCATCGCAAAGGGTGGGTAGGTAGCTACACGAAGCAGGCGGAGGCGGGTGGAAGGGACGGAGTAAGTTACCTGTACCCAGAGCCCACCTGCATCTAGTTCAAGCCCTCGAGCTTCTTGGGAACCTCCCAAGTGAAGCCGCCCTTACCGCTCTTGTCTGAGCGCCCAAAGTGGCCGAAGCACGCAGTCTGGCGATAGATGGGGCGGCGAAGGTCGAGCTCCTTGATGATGTCATATGGGCGGAGCCGGAAATTCCTCTTGACAAGCTCGAGTATCTGTTCATCGGGGAGGTTACTGCTGCCGTACGTATCCACGTGAATGTTGAGTGGCTCTGCAACGCCAATGGCATATGACAGCTGCACCAGGCAACGCTTGACAAGCCCCGCGGTGACAAGGGACTTGGCGATCCACCGCGCAGCATACGCCGCGGAGCGGTCCACCTTCGAGGGGTCCTTGCCAGAGAACGCGCCACCACCGTGAGCACCCCACCCGCCATATGTATCGACAATGATCTTACGACCAGTGAGGCCAGCGTCACCGTGTGGCCCACCGATAACAAACCGACCAGAGGGGTTCAAATGGTACTTCGTCTCAGCGTCAAGCAGGTTGGCAGGGATCGTGGGGTTGATCACCTTCTTGATGAGGTCTTCTCGGATGGTCTCGTTCGTCACGTCCTCATCGTGCTGAGCAGAGATGAGGACAACCGCGACGCGCTTCGCCGTCAGAAGCTGCTTGCCGCCACGGGTGTCATATTCGTATTGCACAGTAACCTGCGTCTTCGCATCGGGACGGGCCCACGAGAGCTCACCGCTACGGCGAAGCTCACTGTATGTCACGGCTAGCCCGCGCGCCAGCTCATACGAGAGAGGCATCAGTGTCTCCGTCTCGTCTGTTGCGTAGCCAAACATCATCCCCTGATCGCCAGCACCGAGGTTTTCCCCGTCGAAGTCGCCGAGACCCTGGTAAATATCAGGTGACTGCTGCTCCACAGCGACAAGCAGGTTGAATGAACGGTAGTCCAACCCCTTCTCAGAGTTATCAAAGCCAATCTCCTTCACGGTGTCGCGGACGATCTTCTGGTAGTCGAGCACAGCTTTTGTTGTAATCTCGCCAAAAACAAGGACCATCCCCGTCTTCGAGCACGTCTCGCACGCAACCTTCGAAAGTGGGTCCTGCTCAAGGCACGCGTCCAGCACGGCATCGGAGACTTGGTCGCACAGTTTGTCAGGGTGGCCCTCGCTGACGTGTTCGGAGGTAAAGAAGATCTGGCGTACTGACATTGCTAGACGCAGAAGCACACGCACACACACACAGACAGACAGACGAACTTTTGCGCTCGCGAAATGTCAAATGAAAACAAACACTTAAACAAGAATAACCTATTACAGTTAATACAGTTACTGTTACTTACTTAAACCCCCGGCACGGAAGGGTGTATACAAAGACCAAATAGCGGAGTAGCGTTAACTAGCGGCACCGGGCGGAAAAGGATGGGAAAGAAAAAGAGAATAAAGAAAACGGGGAGGAGGATGCGCGGTGTGTGTGGAGAGAGCAAGAGGTGAACTGAACAGCCGGTGCAGGGTATGGTTACACCCATTCCCCATCAAAGAACCAGCGATACATGCACACCAACCGCAACTAGGCACAACTACAAATACACTGCACTGGCGGGATGGCAGCAGCTGTTACCACTAATGTCATATCCCTCGTTGGTGAGTGTGTGTGTATACGATCAGGAAGCCCGTGAGTACAATGTAGGAATAGCCCCTGGAAAATACAGGGACAAAAACGGGAAAATAAAGGAGAGCGAAAATAGTTGAGGGCAGAGAAACACCCTCGGCGGTGCGGTTAACAACTGACGTGGTGTAATAGTAATAATAATAATAATGAGGAAAAAAAAACAAATCCCGATATTAAAACAAGAAACAACAACAACAAAAAAAAAAAAGAAGAATGGTGTAAGGAAATATCGAAACAATTAGGTCAAATTGCGGAAGAAACGACCCGCGCTCACTGAAAAGCCTCACGCTGTGCTCCAGCGCACCTTCACCACATTTCTTGCTTCGCATCGGAACACCTCCGACAGCTGTTGTCGGCGTCTGTTACCATTACGTGCCTGCATCGCAAAGGGTGGGTAGGTAGCTACACGAAGCAGGCGGAGGCGGGTGGAAGGGACGGAGTAAGTTACCTGTACCCAGAGCCCACCTGCATCTAGTTCAAGCCCTCGAGCTTCTTGGGAACCTCCCAAGTGAAGCCGCCCTTACCGCTCTTGTCTGAGCGCCCAAAGTGGCCGAAGCACGCAGTCTGGCGATAGATGGGGCGGCGAAGGTCGAGCTCCTTGATGATGTCATATGGGCGGAGCCGGAAATTCCTCTTGACAAGCTCGAGTATCTGTTCATCGGGGAGGTTACTGCTGCCGTACGTATCCACGTGAATGTTGAGTGGCTCTGCAACGCCAATGGCATATGACAGCTGCACCAGGCAACGCTTGACAAGCCCCGCGGTGACAAGGGACTTGGCGATCCACCGCGCAGCATACGCCGCGGAGCGGTCCACCTTCGAGGGGTCCTTGCCAGAGAACGCGCCACCACCGTGAGCACCCCACCCGCCATATGTATCGACAATGATCTTACGACCAGTGAGGCCAGCGTCACCGTGTGGCCCACCGATAACAAACCGACCAGAGGGGTTCAAATGGTACTTCGTCTCAGCGTCAAGCAGGTTGGCAGGGATCGTGGGGTTGATCACCTTCTTGATGAGGTCTTCTCGGATGGTCTCGTTCGTCACGTCCTCATCGTGCTGAGCAGAGATGAGGACAACCGCGACGCGCTTCGCCGTCAGAAGCTGCTTGCCGCCACGGGTGTCATATTCGTATTGCACAGTAACCTGCGTCTTCGCATCGGGACGGGCCCACGAGAGCTCACCGCTACGGCGAAGCTCACTGTATGTCACGGCTAGCCCGCGCGCCAGCTCATACGAGAGAGGCATCAGTGTCTCCGTCTCGTCTGTTGCGTAGCCAAACATCATCCCCTGATCGCCAGCACCGAGGTTTTCCCCGTCGAAGTCGCCGAGACCCTGGTAAATATCAGGTGACTGCTGCTCCACAGCGACAAGCAGGTTGAATGAACGGTAGTCCAACCCCTTCTCAGAGTTATCAAAGCCAATCTCCTTCACGGTGTCGCGGACGATCTTCTGGTAGTCGAGCACAGCTTTTGTTGTAATCTCGCCAAAAACAAGGACCATCCCCGTCTTCGAGCACGTCTCGCACGCAACCTTCGAAAGTGGGTCCTGCTCAAGGCACGCGTCCAGCACGGCATCGGAGACTTGGTCGCACAGTTTGTCAGGGTGGCCCTCGCTGACGTGTTCGGAGGTAAAGAAGATCTGGCGTACTGACATTGCTAGACGCAGAAGCACACGCACACACACACAGACAGACAGACGAACTTTTGCGCTCGCGAAATGTCAAATGAAAACAAACACTTAAACAAGAATAACCTATTACAGTTAATACAGTTACTGTTACTTACTTAAACCCCCGGCACGGAAGGGTGTATACAAAGACCAAATAGCGGAGTAGCGTTAACTAGCGGCACCGGGCGGAAAAGGATGGGAAAGAAAAAGAGAATAAAGAAAACGGGGAGGAGGATGCGCGGTGTGTGTGGAGAGAGCAAGAGGTGAACTGAACAGCCGGTGCAGGGTATGGTTACACCCATTCCCCATCAAAGAACCAGCGATACATGCACACCAACCGCAACTAGGCACAACTACAAATACACTGCACTGGCGGGGATGGCAGCAGCTGTTACCACTAATGTCATATCCCTCGTTGGTGAGTGTGTGTGTATACGATCAGGAAGCCCGTGAGTACAATGTAGGAATAGCCCCTGGAAAATACAGGGACAAAAACGGGAAAATAAAGGAGAGCGAAAATAGTTGAGGGCAGAGAAACACCCTCGGCGGTGCGGTTAACAACTGACGTGGTGTAATAGTAATAATAATAATAATGAGGAAAAAAAAACAAATCCCGATATTAAAACAAGAAACAACAACAACAAAAAAAAAAAAAGAAGAATGGTGTAAGGAAATATCGAAACAATTGGGTCAAATTGCGGAAGAAACGACCCGCGCTCACTGAAAAGCCTCACGCTGTGCTCCAGCGCACCTTCACCACATTTCTTGCTTCGCATCGGAACACCTCCGACAGCTGTTGTCGGCGTCTGTTACCATTACGTGCCTGCATCGCAAAGGGTGGGTAGGTAGCTACACGAAGCAGGCGGAGGCGGGTGGAAGGGACGGAGTAAGTTACCTGTACCCAGAGCCCACCTGCATCTAGTTCAAGCCCTCGAGCTTCTTGGGAACCTCCCAAGTGAAGCCGCCCTTACCGCTCTTGTCTGAGCGCCCAAAGTGGCCGAAGCACGCAGTCTGGCGATAGATGGGGCGGCGAAGGTCGAGCTCCTTGATGATGTCATATGGGCGGAGCCGGAAATTCCTCTTGACAAGCTCGAGTATCTGTTCATCGGGGAGGTTACTGCTGCCGTACGTATCCACGTGAATGTTGAGTGGCTCTGCAACGCCAATGGCATATGACAGCTGCACCAGGCAACGCTTGACAAGCCCCGCGGTGACAAGGGACTTGGCGATCCACCGCGCAGCATACGCCGCGGAGCGGTCCACCTTCGAGGGGTCCTTGCCAGAGAACGCGCCACCACCGTGAGCACCCCACCCGCCATATGTATCGACAATGATCTTACGACCAGTGAGGCCAGCGTCACCGTGTGGCCCACCGATAACAAACCGACCAGAGGGGTTCAAATGGTACTTCGTCTCAGCGTCAAGCAGGTTGGCAGGGATCGTGGGGTTGATCACCTTCTTGATGAGGTCTTCTCGGATGGTCTCGTTCGTCACGTCCTCATCGTGCTGAGCAGAGATGAGGACAACCGCGACGCGCTTCGCCGTCAGAAGCTGCTTGCCGCCACGGGTGTCATATTCGTATTGCACAGTAACCTGCGTCTTCGCATCGGGACGGGCCCACGAGAGCTCACCGCTACGGCGAAGCTCACTGTATGTCACGGCTAGCCCGCGCGCCAGCTCATACGAGAGAGGCATCAGTGTCTCCGTCTCGTCTGTTGCGTAGCCAAACATCATCCCCTGATCGCCAGCACCGAGGTTTTCCCCGTCGAAGTCGCCGAGACCCTGGTAAATATCAGGTGACTGCTGCTCCACAGCGACAAGCAGGTTGAATGAACGGTAGTCCAACCCCTTCTCAGAGTTATCAAAGCCAATCTCCTTCACGGTGTCGCGGACGATCTTCTGGTAGTCGAGCACAGCTTTTGTTGTAATCTCGCCAAAAACAAGGACCATCCCCGTCTTCGAGCACGTCTCGCACGCAACCTTCGAAAGTGGGTCCTGCTCAAGGCACGCGTCCAGCACGGCATCGGAGACTTGGTCGCACAGTTTGTCAGGGTGGCCCTCGCTGACGTGTTCGGAGGTAAAGAAGATCTGGCGTACTGACATTGCTAGACGCAGAAGCACACGCACACACACACAGACAGACAGACGAACTTTTGCGCTCGCGAAATGTCAAATGAAAACAAACACTTAAACAAGAATAACCTATTACAGTTAATACAGTTACTGTTACTTACTTAAACCCCCGGCACGGAAGGGTGTATACAAAGACCAAATAGCGGAGTAGCGTTAACTAGCGGCACCGGGCGGAAAAGGATGGGAAAGAAAAAGAGAATAAAGAAAACGGGGAGGAGGATGCGCGGTGTGTGTGGAGAGAGCAAGAGGTGAACTGAACAGCCGGTGCAGGGTATGGTTACACCCATTCCCCATCAAAGAACCAGCGATACATGCACACCAACCGCAACTAGGCACAACTACAAATACACTGCACTGGCGGGATGGCAGCAGCTGTTACCACTAATGTCATATCCCTCGTTGGTGAGTGTGTGTGTATACGATCAGGAAGCCCGTGAGTACAATGTAGGAATAGCCCCTGGAAAATACAGGGACAAAAACGGGAAAATAAAGGAGAGCGAAAATAGTTGAGGGCAGAGAAACACCCTCGGCGGTGCGGTTAACAACTGACGTGGTGTAATAGTAATAATAATAATAATGAGGAAAAAAAAACAAATCCCGATATTAAAACAAGAAACAACAACAACAAAAAAAAAAAAGAAGAATGGTGTAAGGAAATATCGAAACAATTGGGTCAAATTGCGGAAGAAACGACCCACGCTCACTGAAAAGCCTCACGCTGTGCTCCAGCGCACCTTCACCACATTTCTTGCTTCGCATCGGAACACCTCCGACAGCTGTTGTCGGCGTCTGTTACCATTACGTGCCTGCATCGCAAAGGGTGGGTAGGTAGCTACACGAAGCAGGCGGAGGCGGGTGGAAGGGACGGAGTAAGTTACCTGTACCCAGAGCCCACCTGCATCTAGTTCAAGCCCTCGAGCTTCTTGGGAACCTCCCAAGTGAAGCCGCCCTTACCGCTCTTGTCTGAGCGCCCAAAGTGGCCGAAGCACGCAGTCTGGCGATAGATGGGGCGGCGAAGGTCGAGCTCCTTGATGATGTCATATGGGCGGAGCCGGAAATTCCTCTTGACAAGCTCGAGTATCTGTTCATCGGGGAGGTTACTGCTGCCGTACGTATCCACGTGAATGTTGAGTGGCTCTGCAACGCCAATGGCATATGACAGCTGCACCAGGCAACGCTTGACAAGCCCCGCGGTGACAAGGGACTTGGCGATCCACCGCGCAGCATACGCCGCGGAGCGGTCCACCTTCGAGGGGTCCTTGCCAGAGAACGCGCCACCACCGTGAGCACCCCACCCGCCATATGTATCGACAATGATCTTACGACCAGTGAGGCCAGCGTCACCGTGTGGCCCACCGATAACAAACCGACCAGAGGGGTTCAAATGGTACTTCGTCTCAGCGTCAAGCAGGTTGGCAGGGATCGTGGGGTTGATCACCTTCTTGATGAGGTCTTCTCGGATGGTCTCGTTCGTCACGTCCTCATCGTGCTGAGCAGAGATGAGGACAACCGCGACGCGCTTCGCCGTCAGAAGCTGCTTGCCGCCACGGGTGTCATATTCGTATTGCACAGTAACCTGCGTCTTCGCATCGGGACGGGCCCACGAGAGCTCACCGCTACGGCGAAGCTCACTGTATGTCACGGCTAGCCCGCGCGCCAGCTCATACGAGAGAGGCATCAGTGTCTCCGTCTCGTCTGTTGCGTAGCCAAACATCATCCCCTGATCGCCAGCACCGAGGTTTTCCCCGTCGAAGTCGCCGAGACCCTGGTAAATATCAGGTGACTGCTGCTCCACAGCGACAAGCAGGTTGAATGAACGGTAGTCCAACCCCTTCTCAGAGTTATCAAAGCCAATCTCCTTCACGGTGTCGCGGACGATCTTCTGGTAGTCGAGCACAGCTTTTGTTGTAATCTCGCCAAAAACAAGGACCATCCCCGTCTTCGAGCACGTCTCGCACGCAACCTTCGAAAGTGGGTCCTGCTCAAGGCACGCGTCCAGCACGGCATCGGAGACTTGGTCGCACAGTTTGTCAGGGTGGCCCTCGCTGACGTGTTCGGAGGTAAAGAAGATCTGGCGTACTGACATTGCTAGACGCAGAAGCACACGCACACACACACAGACAGACAGACGAACTTTTGCGCTCGCGAAATGTCAAATGAAAACAAACACTTAAACAAGAATAACCTATTACAGTTAATACAGTTACTGTTACTTACTTAAACCCCCGGCACGGAAGGGTGTATACAAAGACCAAATAGCGGAGTAGCGTTAACTAGCGGCACCGGGCGGAAAAGGATGGGAAAGAAAAAGAGAATAAAGAAAACGGGGAGGAGGATGCGCGGTGTGTGTGGAGAGAGCAAGAGGTGAACTGAACAGCCGGTGCAGGGTATGGTTACACCCATTCCCCATCAAAGAACCAGCGATACATGCACACCAACCGCAACTAGGCACAACTACAAATACACTGCACTGGCGGGGATGGCAGCAGCTGTTACCACTAATGTCATATCCCTCGTTGGTGAGTGTGTGTGTATACGATCAGGAAGCCCGTGAGTACAATGTAGGAATAGCCCTGGAAAATACAGGGACAAAAACGGGAAAATAAAGGAGAGCGAAAATAGTTGAGGGCAGAGAAACACCCTCGGCGGTGCGGTTAACAACTGACGTGGTGTAATAGTAATAATAATAATAATGAGGAAAAAAAAAACAAATCCGATATTAAAACAAGAAACAACAACAACAAAAAAAAAAAAGAAGAATGGTGTAAGGAAATATCGAAACAATTAGGTCAAATTGCGGAAGAAACGACCCGCGCTCACTGAAAAGCCTCACGCTGTGCTCCAGCGCACCTTCACCACATTTCTTGCTTCGCATCGGAACACCTCCGACAGCTGTTGTCGGCGTCTGTTACCATTACGTGCCTGCATCGCAAAGGGTGGGTAGGTAGCTACACGAAGCAGGCGGAGGCGGGTGGAAGGGACGGAGTAAGTTACCTGTACCCAGAGCCCACCTGCATCTAGTTCAAGCCCTCGAGCTTCTTGGGAACCTCCCAAGTGAAGCCGCCCTTACCGCTCTTGTCTGAGCGCCCAAAGTGGCCGAAGCACGCAGTCTGGCGATAGATGGGGCGGCGAAGGTCGAGCTCCTTGATGATGTCATATGGGCGGAGCCGGAAATTCCTCTTGACAAGCTCGAGTATCTGTTCATCGGGGAGGTTACTGCTGCCGTACGTATCCACGTGAATGTTGAGTGGCTCTGCAACGCCAATGGCATATGACAGCTGCACCAGGCAACGCTTGACAAGCCCCGCGGTGACAAGGGACTTGGCGATCCACCGCGCAGCATACGCCGCGGAGCGGTCCACCTTCGAGGGGTCCTTGCCAGAGAACGCGCCACCACCGTGAGCACCCCACCCGCCATATGTATCGACAATGATCTTACGACCAGTGAGGCCAGCGTCACCGTGTGGCCCACCGATAACAAACCGACCAGAGGGGTTCAAATGGTACTTCGTCTCAGCGTCAAGCAGGTTGGCAGGGATCGTGGGGTTGATCACCTTCTTGATGAGGTCTTCTCGGATGGTCTCGTTCGTCACGTCCTCATCGTGCTGAGCAGAGATGAGGACAACCGCGACGCGCTTCGCCGTCAGAAGCTGCTTGCCGCCACGGGTGTCATATTCGTATTGCACAGTAACCTGCGTCTTCGCATCGGGACGGGCCCACGAGAGCTCACCGCTACGGCGAAGCTCACTGTATGTCACGGCTAGCCCGCGCGCCAGCTCATACGAGAGAGGCATCAGTGTCTCCGTCTCGTCTGTTGCGTAGCCAAACATCATCCCCTGATCGCCAGCACCGAGGTTTTCCCCGTCGAAGTCGCCGAGACCCTGGTAAATATCAGGTGACTGCTGCTCCACAGCGACAAGCAGGTTGAATGAACGGTAGTCCAACCCCTTCTCAGAGTTATCAAAGCCAATCTCCTTCACGGTGTCGCGGACGATCTTCTGGTAGTCGAGCACAGCTTTTGTTGTAATCTCGCCAAAAACAAGGACCATCCCCGTCTTCGAGCACGTCTCGCACGCAACCTTCGAAAGTGGGTCCTGCTCAAGGCACGCGTCCAGCACGGCATCGGAGACTTGGTCGCACAGTTTGTCAGGGTGGCCCTCGCTGACGTGTTCGGAGGTAAAGAAGATCTGGCGTACTGACATTGCTAGACGCAGAAGCACACGCACACACACACAGACAGACAGACGAACTTTTGCGCTCGCGAAATGTCAAATGAAAACAAACACTTAAACAAGAATAACCTATTACAGTTAATACAGTTACTGTTACTTACTTAAACCCCCGGCACGGAAGGGTGTATACAAAGACCAAATAGCGGAGTAGCGTTAACTAGCGGCACCGGGCGGAAAAGGATGGGAAAGAAAAAGAGAATAAAGAAAACGGGGAGGAGGATGCGCGGTGTGTGTGGAGAGAGCAAGAGGTGAACTGAACAGCCGGTGCAGGGTATGGTTACACCCATTCCCCATCAAAGAACCAGCGATACATGCACACCAACCGCAACTAGGCACAACTACAAATACACTGCACTGGCGGGGATGGCAGCAGCTGTTACCACTAATGTCATATCCCTCGTTGGTGAGTGTGTGTGTATACGATCAGGAAGCCCGTGAGTACAATGTAGGAATAGCCCCTGGAAAATACAGGGACAAAAACGGGAAAATAAAGGAGAGCGAAAATAGTTGAGGGCAGAGAAACACCCTCGGCGGTGCGGTTAACAACTGACGTGGTGTAATAGTAATAATAATAATAATGAGGAAAAAAAAACAAATCCCGATATTAAAACAAGAAACAACAACAACAAAAAAAAAAAAGAAGAATGGTGTAAGGAAATATCGAAACAATTGGGTCAAATTGCGGAAGAAACGACCCACGCTCACTGAAAAGCCTCACGCTGTGCTCCAGCGCACCTTCACCACATTTCTTGCTTCGCATCGGAACACCTCCGACAGCTGTTGTCGGCGTCTGTTACCATTACGTGCCTGCATCGCAAAGGGTGGGTAGGTAGCTACACGAAGCAGGCGGAGGCGGGTGGAAGGGACGGAGTAAGTTACCTGTACCCAGAGCCCACCTGCATCTAGTTCAAGCCCTCGAGCTTCTTGGGAACCTCCCAAGTGAAGCCGCCCTTACCGCTCTTGTCTGAGCGCCCAAAGTGGCCGAAGCACGCAGTCTGGCGATAGATGGGGCGGCGAAGGTCGAGCTCCTTGATGATGTCATATGGGCGGAGCCGGAAATTCCTCTTGACAAGCTCGAGTATCTGTTCATCGGGGAGGTTACTGCTGCCGTACGTATCCACGTGAATGTTGAGTGGCTCTGCAACGCCAATGGCATATGACAGCTGCACCAGGCAACGCTTGACAAGCCCCGCGGTGACAAGGGACTTGGCGATCCACCGCGCAGCATACGCCGCGGAGCGGTCCACCTTCGAGGGGTCCTTGCCAGAGAACGCGCCACCACCGTGAGCACCCCACCCGCCATATGTATCGACAATGATCTTACGACCAGTGAGGCCAGCGTCACCGTGTGGCCCACCGATAACAAACCGACCAGAGGGGTTCAAATGGTACTTCGTCTCAGCGTCAAGCAGGTTGGCAGGGATCGTGGGGTTGATCACCTTCTTGATGAGGTCTTCTCGGATGGTCTCGTTCGTCACGTCCTCATCGTGCTGAGCAGAGATGAGGACAACCGCGACGCGCTTCGCCGTCAGAAGCTGCTTGCCGCCACGGGTGTCATATTCGTATTGCACAGTAACCTGCGTCTTCGCATCGGGACGGGCCCACGAGAGCTCACCGCTACGGCGAAGCTCACTGTATGTCACGGCTAGCCCGCGCGCCAGCTCATACGAGAGAGGCATCAGTGTCTCCGTCTCGTCTGTTGCGTAGCCAAACATCATCCCCTGATCGCCAGCACCGAGGTTTTCCCCGTCGAAGTCGCCGAGACCCTGGTAAATATCAGGTGACTGCTGCTCCACAGCGACAAGCAGGTTGAATGAACGGTAGTCCAACCCCTTCTCAGAGTTATCAAAGCCAATCTCCTTCACGGTGTCGCGGACGATCTTCTGGTAGTCGAGCACAGCTTTTGTTGTAATCTCGCCAAAAACAAGGACCATCCCCGTCTTCGAGCACGTCTCGCACGCAACCTTCGAAAGTGGGTCCTGCTCAAGGCACGCGTCCAGCACGGCATCGGAGACTTGGTCGCACAGTTTGTCAGGGTGGCCCTCGCTGACGTGTTCGGAGGTAAAGAAGATCTGGCGTACTGACATTGCTAGACGCAGAAGCACACGCACACACACACAGACAGACAGACGAACTTTTGCGCTCGCGAAATGTCAAATGAAAACAAACACTTAAACAAGAATAACCTATTACAGTTAATACAGTTACTGTTACTTACTTAAACCCCCGGCACGGAAGGGTGTATACAAAGACCAAATAGCGGAGTAGCGTTAACTAGCGGCACCGGGCGGAAAAGGATGGGAAAGAAAAAGAGAATAAAGAAAACGGGGAGGAGGATGCGCGGTGTGTGTGGAGAGAGCAAGAGGTGAACTGAACAGCCGGTGCAGGGTATGGTTACACCCATTCCCCATCAAAGAACCAGCGATACATGCACACCAACCGCAACTAGGCACAACTACAAATACACTGCACTGGCGGGGATGGCAGCAGCTGTTACCACTAATGTCATATCCCTCGTTGGTGAGTGTGTGTGTATACGATCAGGAAGCCCGTGAGTACAATGTAGGAATAGCCCCTGGAAAATACAGGGACAAAAACGGGAAAATAAAGGAGAGCGAAAATAGTTGAGGGCAGAGAAACACCCTCGGCGGTGCGGTTAACAACTGACGTGGTGTAATAGTAATAATAATAATAATGAGGAAAAAAAAACAAATCCCGATATTAAAACAAGAAACAACAACAACAAAAAAAAAAAAGAAGAATGGTGTAAGGAAATATCGAAACAATTGGGTCAAATTGCGGAAGAAACGACCCACGCTCACTGAAAAGCCTCACGCTGTGCTCCAGCGCACCTTCACCACATTTCTTGCTTCGCATCGGAACACCTCCGACAGCTGTTGTCGGCGTCTGTTACCATTACGTGCCTGCATCGCAAAGGGTGGGTAGGTAGCTACACGAAGCAGGCGGAGGCGGGTGGAAGGGACGGAGTAAGTTACCTGTACCCAGAGCCCACCTGCATCTAGTTCAAGCCCTCGAGCTTCTTGGGAACCTCCCAAGTGAAGCCGCCCTTACCGCTCTTGTCTGAGCGCCCAAAGTGGCCGAAGCACGCAGTCTGGCGATAGATGGGGCGGCGAAGGTCGAGCTCCTTGATGATGTCATATGGGCGGAGCCGGAAATTCCTCTTGACAAGCTCGAGTATCTGTTCATCGGGGAGGTTACTGCTGCCGTACGTATCCACGTGAATGTTGAGTGGCTCTGCAACGCCAATGGCATATGACAGCTGCACCAGGCAACGCTTGACAAGCCCCGCGGTGACAAGGGACTTGGCGATCCACCGCGCAGCATACGCCGCGGAGCGGTCCACCTTCGAGGGGTCCTTGCCAGAGAACGCGCCACCACCGTGAGCACCCCACCCGCCATATGTATCGACAATGATCTTACGACCAGTGAGGCCAGCGTCACCGTGTGGCCCACCGATAACAAACCGACCAGAGGGGTTCAAATGGTACTTCGTCTCAGCGTCAAGCAGGTTGGCAGGGATCGTGGGGTTGATCACCTTCTTGATGAGGTCTTCTCGGATGGTCTCGTTCGTCACGTCCTCATCGTGCTGAGCAGAGATGAGGACAACCGCGACGCGCTTCGCCGTCAGAAGCTGCTTGCCGCCACGGGTGTCATATTCGTATTGCACAGTAACCTGCGTCTTCGCATCGGGACGGGCCCACGAGAGCTCACCGCTACGGCGAAGCTCACTGTATGTCACGGCTAGCCCGCGCGCCAGCTCATACGAGAGAGGCATCAGTGTCTCCGTCTCGTCTGTTGCGTAGCCAAACATCATCCCCTGATCGCCAGCACCGAGGTTTTCCCCGTCGAAGTCGCCGAGACCCTGGTAAATATCAGGTGACTGCTGCTCCACAGCGACAAGCAGGTTGAATGAACGGTAGTCCAACCCCTTCTCAGAGTTATCAAAGCCAATCTCCTTCACGGTGTCGCGGACGATCTTCTGGTAGTCGAGCACAGCTTTTGTTGTAATCTCGCCAAAAACAAGGACCATCCCCGTCTTCGAGCACGTCTCGCACGCAACCTTCGAAAGTGGGTCCTGCTCAAGGCACGCGTCCAGCACGGCATCGGAGACTTGGTCGCACAGTTTGTCAGGGTGGCCCTCGCTGACGTGTTCGGAGGTAAAGAAGATCTGGCGTACTGACATTGCTAGACGCAGAAGCACACGCACACACACACAGACAGACAGACGAACTTTTGCGCTCGCGAAATGTCAAATGAAAACAAACACTTAAACAAGAATAACCTATTACAGTTAATACAGTTACTGTTACTTACTTAAACCCCCGGCACGGAAGGGTGTATACAAAGACCAAATAGCGGAGTAGCGTTAACTAGCGGCACCGGGCGGAAAAGGATGGGAAAGAAAAAGAGAATAAAGAAAACGGGGAGGAGGATGCGCGGTGTGTGTGGAGAGAGCAAGAGGTGAACTGAACAGCCGGTGCAGGGTATGGTTACACCCATTCCCCATCAAAGAACCAGCGATACATGCACACCAACCGCAACTAGGCACAACTACAAATACACTGCACTGGCGGGGATGGCAGCAGCTGTTACCACTAATGTCATATCCCTCGTTGGTGAGTGTGTGTGTATACGATCAGGAAGCCCGTGAGTACAATGTAGGAATAGCCCCTGGAAAATACAGGGACAAAAACGGGAAAATAAAGGAGAGCGAAAATAGTTGAGGGCAGAGAAACACCCTCGGCGGTGCGGTTAACAACTGACGTGGTGTAATAGTAATAATAATAATAATGAGGAAAAAAAAACAAATCCCGATATTAAAACAAGAAACAACAACAACAAAAAAAAAAAAGAAGAATGGTGTAAGGAAATATCGAAACAATTAGGTCAAATTGCGGAAGAAACGACCCACGCTCACTGAAAAGCCTCACGCTGTGCTCCAGCGCACCTTCACCACATTTCTTGCTTCGCATCGGAACACCTCCGACAGCTGTTGTCGGCGTCTGTTACCATTACGTGCCTGCATCGCAAAGGGTGGGTAGGTAGCTACACGAAGCAGGCGGAGGCGGGTGGAAGGGACGGAGTAAGTTACCTGTACCCAGAGCCCACCTGCATCTAGTTCAAGCCCTCGAGCTTCTTGGGAACCTCCCAAGTGAAGCCGCCCTTACCGCTCTTGTCTGAGCGCCCAAAGTGGCCGAAGCACGCAGTCTGGCGATAGATGGGGCGGCGAAGGTCGAGCTCCTTGATGATGTCATATGGGCGGAGCCGGAAATTCCTCTTGACAAGCTCGAGTATCTGTTCATCGGGGAGGTTACTGCTGCCGTACGTATCCACGTGAATGTTGAGTGGCTCTGCAACGCCAATGGCATATGACAGCTGCACCAGGCAACGCTTGACAAGCCCCGCGGTGACAAGGGACTTGGCGATCCACCGCGCAGCATACGCCGCGGAGCGGTCCACCTTCGAGGGGTCCTTGCCAGAGAACGCGCCACCACCGTGAGCACCCCACCCGCCATATGTATCGACAATGATCTTACGACCAGTGAGGCCAGCGTCACCGTGTGGCCCACCGATAACAAACCGACCAGAGGGGTTCAAATGGTACTTCGTCTCAGCGTCAAGCAGGTTGGCAGGGATCGTGGGGTTGATCACCTTCTTGATGAGGTCTTCTCGGATGGTCTCGTTCGTCACGTCCTCATCGTGCTGAGCAGAGATGAGGACAACCGCGACGCGCTTCGCCGTCAGAAGCTGCTTGCCGCCACGGGTGTCATATTCGTATTGCACAGTAACCTGCGTCTTCGCATCGGGACGGGCCCACGAGAGCTCACCGCTACGGCGAAGCTCACTGTATGTCACGGCTAGCCCGCGCGCCAGCTCATACGAGAGAGGCATCAGTGTCTCCGTCTCGTCTGTTGCGTAGCCAAACATCATCCCCTGATCGCCAGCACCGAGGTTTTCCCCGTCGAAGTCGCCGAGACCCTGGTAAATATCAGGTGACTGCTGCTCCACAGCGACAAGCAGGTTGAATGAACGGTAGTCCAACCCCTTCTCAGAGTTATCAAAGCCAATCTCCTTCACGGTGTCGCGGACGATCTTCTGGTAGTCGAGCACAGCTTTTGTTGTAATCTCGCCAAAAACAAGGACCATCCCCGTCTTCGAGCACGTCTCGCACGCAACCTTCGAAAGTGGGTCCTGCTCAAGGCACGCGTCCAGCACGGCATCGGAGACTTGGTCGCACAGTTTGTCAGGGTGGCCCTCGCTGACGTGTTCGGAGGTAAAGAAGATCTGGCGTACTGACATTGCTAGACGCAGAAGCACACGCACACACACACAGACAGACAGACGAACTTTTGCGCTCGCGAAATGTCAAATGAAAACAAACACTTAAACAAGAATAACCTATTACAGTTAATACAGTTACTGTTACTTACTTAAACCCCCGGCACGGAAGGGTGTATACAAAGACCAAATAGCGGAGTAGCGTTAACTAGCGGCACCGGGCGGAAAAGGATGGGAAAGAAAAAGAGAATAAAGAAAACGGGGAGGAGGATGCGCGGTGTGTGTGGAGAGAGCAAGAGGTGAACTGAACAGCCGGTGCAGGGTATGGTTACACCCATTCCCCATCAAAGAACCAGCGATACATGCACACCAACCGCAACTAGGCACAACTACAAATACACTGCACTGGCGGGATGGCAGCAGCTGTTACCACTAATGTCATATCCCTCGTTGGTGAGTGTGTGTGTATACGATCAGGAAGCCCGTGAGTACAATGTAGGAATAGCCCCTGGAAAATACAGGGACAAAAACGGGAAAATAAAGGAGAGCGAAAATAGTTGAGGGCAGAGAAACACCCTCGGCGGTGCGGTTAACAACTGACGTGGGTAATAGTAATAATAATAATAATGAGGAAAAAAAAACAAATCCCGATATTAAAACAAGAAACAACAACAACAAAAAAAAAAAGAAGAATGGTGTAAGGAAATATCGAAACAATTGGGTCAAATTGCGGAAGAAACGACCCACGCTCACTGAAAAGCCTCACGCTGTGCTCCAGCGCACCTTCACCACATTTCTTGCTTCGCATCGGAACACCTCCGACAGCTGTTGTCGGCGTCTGTTACCATTACGTGCCTGCATCGCAAAGGGTGGGTAGGTAGCTACACGAAGCAGGCGGAGGCGGGTGGAAGGGACGGAGTAAGTTACCTGTACCCAGAGCCCACCTGCATCTAGTTCAAGCCCTCGAGCTTCTTGGGAACCTCCCAAGTGAAGCCGCCCTTACCGCTCTTGTCTGAGCGCCCAAAGTGGCCGAAGCACGCAGTCTGGCGATAGATGGGGCGGCGAAGGTCGAGCTCCTTGATGATGTCATATGGGCGGAGCCGGAAATTCCTCTTGACAAGCTCGAGTATCTGTTCATCGGGGAGGTTACTGCTGCCGTACGTGTCCACGTGAATGTTGAGTGGCTCTGCAACGCCAATGGCATATGACAGCTGCACCAGGCAACGCTTGACAAGCCCCGCGGTGACAAGGGACTTGGCGATCCACCGCGCAGCATACGCCGCGGAGCGGTCCACCTTCGAGGGGTCCTTGCCAGAGAACGCGCCACCACCGTGAGCACCCCACCCGCCATATGTATCGACAATGATCTTACGACCAGTGAGGCCAGCGTCACCGTGTGGCCCACCGATAACAAACCGACCAGAGGGGTTCAAATGGTACTTCGTCTCAGCGTCAAGCAGGTTGGCAGGGATCGTGGGGTTGATCACCTTCTTGATGAGGTCTTCTCGGATGGTCTCGTTCGTCACGTCCTCATCGTGCTGAGCAGAGATGAGGACAACCGCGACGCGCTTCGCCGTCAGAAGCTGCTTGCCGCCACGGGTGTCATATTCGTATTGCACAGTAACCTGCGTCTTCGCATCGGGACGGGCCCACGAGAGCTCACCGCTACGGCGAAGCTCACTGTATGTCACGGCTAGCCCGCGCGCCAGCTCATACGAGAGAGGCATCAGTGTCTCCGTCTCGTCTGTTGCGTAGCCAAACATCATCCCCTGATCGCCAGCACCGAGGTTTTCCCCGTCGAAGTCGCCGAGACCCTGGTAAATATCAGGTGACTGCTGCTCCACAGCGACAAGCAGGTTGAATGAACGGTAGTCCAACCCCTTCTCAGAGTTATCAAAGCCAATCTCCTTCACGGTGTCGCGGACGATCTTCTGGTAGTCGAGCACAGCTTTTGTTGTAATCTCGCCAAAAACAAGGACCATCCCCGTCTTCGAGCACGTCTCGCACGCAACCTTCGAAAGTGGGTCCTGCTCAAGGCACGCGTCCAGCACGGCATCGGAGACTTGGTCGCACAGTTTGTCAGGGTGGCCCTCGCTGACGTGTTCGGAGGTAAAGAAGATCTGGCGTACTGACATTGCTAGACGCAGAAGCACACGCACACACACACAGACAGACAGACGAACTTTTGCGCTCGCGAAATGTCAAATGAAAACAAACACTTAAACAAGAATAACCTATTACAGTTAATACAGTTACTGTTACTTACTTAAACCCCCGGCACGGAAGGGTGTATACAAAGACCAAATAGCGGAGTAGCGTTAACTAGCGGCACCGGGCGGAAAAGGATGGGAAAGAAAAAGAGAATAAAGAAAACGGGGAGGAGGATGCGCGGTGTGTGTGGAGAGAGCAAGAGGTGAACTGAACAGCCGGTGCAGGGTATGGTTACACCCATTCCCCATCAAAGAACCAGCGATACATGCACACCAACCGCAACTAGGCACAACTACAAATACACTGCACTGGCGGGGATGGCAGCAGCTGTTACCACTAATGTCATATCCCTCGTTGGTGAGTGTGTGTGTATACGATCAGGAAGCCCGTGAGTACAATGTAGGAATAGCCCCTGGAAAATACAGGGACAAAAACGGGAAAATAAAGGAGAGCGAAAATAGTTGAGGGCAGAGAAACACCCTCGGCGGTGCGGTTAACAACTGACGTGGTGTAATAGTAATAATAATAATAATGAGGAAAAAAAAACAAATCCCGATATTAAAACAAGAAACAACAACAACAAAAAAAAAAAAGAAGAATGGTGTAAGGAAATATCGAAACAATTGGGTCAAATTGCGGAAGAAACGACCCACGCTCACTGAAAAGCCTCACGCTGTGCTCCAGCGCACCTTCACCACATTTCTTGCTTCGCATCGGAACACCTCCGACAGCTGTTGTCGGCGTCTGTTACCATTACGTGCCTGCATCGCAAAGGGTGGGTAGGTAGCTACACGAAGCAGGCGGAGGCGGGTGGAAGGGACGGAGTAAGTTACCTGTACCCAGAGCCCACCTGCATCTAGTTCAAGCCCTCGAGCTTCTTGGGAACCTCCCAAGTGAAGCCGCCCTTACCGCTCTTGTCTGAGCGCCCAAAGTGGCCGAAGCACGCAGTCTGGCGATAGATGGGGCGGCGAAGGTCGAGCTCCTTGATGATGTCATATGGGCGGAGCCGGAAATTCCTCTTGACAAGCTCGAGTATCTGTTCATCGGGGAGGTTACTGCTGCCGTACGTATCCACGTGAATGTTGAGTGGCTCTGCAACGCCAATGGCATATGACAGCTGCACCAGGCAACGCTTGACAAGCCCCGCGGTGACAAGGGACTTGGCGATCCACCGCGCAGCATACGCCGCGGAGCGGTCCACCTTCGAGGGGTCCTTGCCAGAGAACGCGCCACCACCGTGAGCACCCCACCCGCCATATGTATCGACAATGATCTTACGACCAGTGAGGCCAGCGTCACCGTGTGGCCCACCGATAACAAACCGACCAGAGGGGTTCAAATGGTACTTCGTCTCAGCGTCAAGCAGGTTGGCAGGGATCGTGGGGTTGATCACCTTCTTGATGAGGTCTCTCGGATGGTCTCGTTCGTCACGTCCTCATCGTGCTGAGCAGAGATGAGGACAACCGCGACGCGCTTCGCCGTCAGAAGCTGCTTGCCGCCACGGGTGTCATATTCGTATTGCACAGTAACCTGCGTCTTCGCATCGGGACGGGCCCACGAGAGCTCACCGCTACGGCGAAGCTCACTGTATGTCACGGCTAGCCCGCGCGCCAGCTCATACGAGAGAGGCATCAGTGTCTCCGTCTCGTCTGTTGCGTAGCCAAACATCATCCCCTGATCGCCAGCACCGAGGTTTTCCCCGTCGAAGTCGCCGAGACCCTGGTAAATATCAGGTGACTGCTGCTCCACAGCGACAAGCAGGTTGAATGAACGGTAGTCCAACCCCTTCTCAGAGTTATCAAAGCCAATCTCCTTCACGGTGTCGCGGACGATCTTCTGGTAGTCGAGCACAGCTTTTGTTGTAATCTCGCCAAAAACAAGGACCATCCCCGTCTTCGAGCACGTCTCGCACGCAACCTTCGAAAGTGGGTCCTGCTCAAGGCACGCGTCCAGCACGGCATCGGAGACTTGGTCGCACAGTTTGTCAGGGTGGCCCTCGCTGACGTGTTCGGAGGTAAAGAAGATCTGGCGTACTGACATTGCTAGACGCAGAAGCACACGCACACACACACAGACAGACAGACGAACTTTTGCGCTCGCGAAATGTCAAATGAAAACAAACACTTAAACAAGAATAACCTATTACAGTTAATACAGTTACTGTTACTTACTTAAACCCCCGGCACGGAAGGGTGTATACAAAGACCAAATAGCGGAGTAGCGTTAACTAGCGGCACCGGGCGGAAAAGGATGGGAAAGAAAAAGAGAATAAAGAAAACGGGGAGGAGGATGCGCGGTGTGTGTGGAGAGAGCAAGAGGTGAACTGAACAGCCGGTGCAGGGTATGGTTACACCCATTCCCCATCAAAGAACCAGCGATACATGCACACCAACCGCAACTAGGCACAACTACAAATACACTGCACTGGCGGGATGGCAGCAGCTGTTACCACTAATGTCATATCCCTCGTTGGTGAGTGTGTGTGTATACGATCAGGAAGCCCGTGAGTACAATGTAGGAATAGCCCCTGGAAAATACAGGGACAAAAACGGGAAAATAAAGGAGAGCGAAAATAGTTGAGGGCAGAGAAACACCCTCGGCGGTGCGGTTAACAACTGACGTGGTGTAATAGTAATAATAATAATAATGAGGAAAAAAAAACAAATCCCGATATTAAAACAAGAAACAACAACAACAAAAAAAAAAAGAAGAATGGTGTAAGGAAATATCGAAACAATTGGGTCAAATTGCGGAAGAAACGACCCACGCTCACTGAAAAGCCTCACGCTGTGCTCCAGCGCACCTTCACCACATTTCTTGCTTCGCATCGGAACACCTCCGACAGCTGTTGTCGGCGTCTGTTACCATTACGTGCCTGCATCGCAAAGGGTGGGTAGGTAGCTACACGAAGCAGGCGGAGGCGGGTGGAAGGGACGGAGTAAGTTACCTGTACCCAGAGCCCACCTGCATCTAGTTCAAGCCCTCGAGCTTCTTGGGAACCTCCCAAGTGAAGCCGCCCTTACCGCTCTTGTCTGAGCGCCCAAAGTGGCCGAAGCACGCAGTCTGGCGATAGATGGGGCGGCGAAGGTCGAGCTCCTTGATGATGTCATATGGGCGGAGCCGGAAATTCCTCTTGACAAGCTCGAGTATCTGTTCATCGGGGAGGTTACTGCTGCCGTACGTTCCACGTGAATGTTGAGTGGCTCTGCAACGCCAATGGCATATGACAGCTGCACCAGGCAACGCTTGACAAGCCCCGCGGTGACAAGGGACTTGGCGATCCACCGCGCAGCATACGCCGCGGAGCGGTCCACCTTCGAGGGGTCCTTGCCAGAGAACGCGCCACCACCGTGAGCACCCCACCCGCCATATGTATCGACAATGATCTTACGACCAGTGAGGCCAGCGTCACCGTGTGGCCCACCGATAACAAACCGACCAGAGGGGTTCAAATGGTACTTCGTCTCAGCGTCAAGCAGGTTGGCAGGGATCGTGGGGTTGATCACCTTCTTGATGAGGTCTCTCGGATGGTCTCGTTCGTCACGTCCTCATCGTGCTGAGCAGAGATGAGGACAACCGCGACGCGCTTCGCCGTCAGAAGCTGCTTGCCGCCACGGGTGTCATATTCGTATTGCACAGTAACCTGCGTCTTCGCATCGGGACGGGCCCACGAGAGCTCACCGCTACGGCGAAGCTCACTGTATGTCACGGCTAGCCCGCGCGCCAGCTCATACGAGAGAGGCATCAGTGTCTCCGTCTCGTCTGTTGCGTAGCCAAACATCATCCCCTGATCGCCAGCACCGAGGTTTTCCCCGTCGAAGTCGCCGAGACCCTGGTAAATATCAGGTGACTGCTGCTCCACAGCGACAAGCAGGTTGAATGAACGGTAGTCCAACCCCTTCTCAGAGTTATCAAAGCCAATCTCCTTCACGGTGTCGCGGACGATCTTCTGGTAGTCGAGCACAGCTTTTGTTGTAATCTCGCCAAAAACAAGGACCATCCCCGTCTTCGAGCACGTCTCGCACGCAACCTTCGAAAGTGGGTCCTGCTCAAGGCACGCGTCCAGCACGGCATCGGAGACTTGGTCGCACAGTTTGTCAGGGTGGCCCTCGCTGACGTGTTCGGAGGTAAAGAAGATCTGGCGTACTGACATTGCTAGACGCAGAAGCACACGCACACACACACAGACAGACAGACGAACTTTTGCGCTCGCGAAATGTCAAATGAAAACAAACACTTAAACAAGAATAACCTATTACAGTTAATACAGTTACTGTTACTTACTTAAACCCCCGGCACGGAAGGGTGTATACAAAGACCAAATAGCGGAGTAGCGTTAACTAGCGGCACCGGGCGGAAAAGGATGGGAAAGAAAAAGAGAATAAAGAAAACGGGGAGGAGGATGCGCGGTGTGTGTGGAGAGAGCAAGAGGTGAACTGAACAGCCGGTGCAGGGTATGGTTACACCCATTCCCCATCAAAGAACCAGCGATACATGCACACCAACCGCAACTAGGCACAACTACAAATACACTGCACTGGCGGGGATGGCAGCAGCTGTTACCACTAATGTCATATCCCTCGTTGGTGAGTGTGTGTGTATACGATCAGGAAGCCCGTGAGTACAATGTAGGAATAGCCCCTGGAAAATACAGGGACAAAAACGGGAAAATAAAGGAGAGCGAAAATAGTTGAGGGCAGAGAAACACCCTCGGCGGTGCGGTTAACAACTGACGTGGTGTAATAGTAATAATAATAATAATGAGGAAAAAAAAACAAATCCCGATATTAAAACAAGAAACAACAACAACAAAAAAAAAAAAGAATGGTGTAAGGAAATATCGAAACAATTGGTCAAATTGCGGAAGAAACGACCCACGCTCACTGAAAAGCCTCACGCTGTGCTCCAGCGCACCTTCACCACATTTCTTGCTTCGCATCGGAACACCTCCGACAGCTGTTGTCGGCGTCTGTTACCATTACGTGCCTGCATCGCAAAGGGTGGGTAGGTAGCTACACGAAGCAGGCGGAGGCGGGTGGAAGGGACGGAGTAAGTTACCTGTACCCAGAGCCCACCTGCATCTAGTTCAAGCCCTCGAGCTTCTTGGGAACCTCCCAAGTGAAGCCGCCCTTACCGCTCTTGTCTGAGCGCCCAAAGTGGCCGAAGCACGCAGTCTGGCGATAGATGGGGCGGCGAAGGTCGAGCTCCTTGATGATGTCATATGGGCGGAGCCGGAAATTCCTCTTGACAAGCTCGAGTATCTGTTCATCGGGGAGGTTACTGCTGCCGTACGTATCCACGTGAATGTTGAGTGGCTCTGCAACGCCAATGGCATATGACAGCTGCACCAGGCAACGCTTGACAAGCCCCGCGGTGACAAGGGACTTGGCGATCCACCGCGCAGCATACGCCGCGGAGCGGTCCACCTTCGAGGGGTCCTTGCCAGAGAACGCGCCACCACCGTGAGCACCCCACCCGCCATATGTATCGACAATGATCTTACGACCAGTGAGGCCAGCGTCACCGTGTGGCCCACCGATAACAAACCGACCAGAGGGGTTCAAATGGTACTTCGTCTCAGCGTCAAGCAGGTTGGCAGGGATCGTGGGGTTGATCACCTTCTTGATGAGGTCTCTCGGATGGTCTCGTTCGTCACGTCCTCATCGTGCTGAGCAGAGATGAGGACAACCGCGACGCGCTTCGCCGTCAGAAGCTGCTTGCCGCCACGGGTGTCATATTCGTATTGCACAGTAACCTGCGTCTTCGCATCGGGACGGGCCCACGAGAGCTCACCGCTACGGCGAAGCTCACTGTATGTCACGGCTAGCCCGCGCGCCAGCTCATACGAGAGAGGCATCAGTGTCTCCGTCTCGTCTGTTGCGTAGCCAAACATCATCCCCTGATCGCCAGCACCGAGGTTTTCCCCGTCGAAGTCGCCGAGACCCTGGTAAATATCAGGTGACTGCTGCTCCACAGCGACAAGCAGGTTGAATGAACGGTAGTCCAACCCCTTCTCAGAGTTATCAAAGCCAATCTCCTTCACGGTGTCGCGGACGATCTTCTGGTAGTCGAGCACAGCTTTTGTTGTAATCTCGCCAAAAACAAGGACCATCCCCGTCTTCGAGCACGTCTCGCACGCAACCTTCGAAAGTGGGTCCTGCTCAAGGCACGCGTCCAGCACGGCATCGGAGACTTGGTCGCACAGTTTGTCAGGGTGGCCCTCGCTGACGTGTTCGGAGGTAAAGAAGATCTGGCGTACTGACATTGCTAGACGCAGAAGCACACGCACACACACACAGACAGACAGACGAACTTTTGCGCTCGCGAAATGTCAAATGAAAACAAACACTTAAACAAGAATAACCTATTACAGTTAATACAGTTACTGTTACTTACTTAAACCCCCGGCACGGAAGGGTGTATACAAAGACCAAATAGCGGAGTAGCGTTAACTAGCGGCACCGGGCGGAAAAGGATGGGAAAGAAAAAGAGAATAAAGAAAACGGGGAGGAGGATGCGCGGTGTGTGTGGAGAGAGCAAGAGGTGAACTGAACAGCCGGTGCAGGGTATGGTTACACCCATTCCCCATCAAAGAACCAGCGATACATGCACACCAACCGCAACTAGGCACAACTACAAATACACTGCACTGGCGGGATGGCAGCAGCTGTTACCACTAATGTCATATCCCTCGTTGGTGAGTGTGTGTGTATACGATCAGGAAGCCCGTGAGTACAATGTAGGAATAGCCCCTGGAAAATACAGGGACAAAAACGGGAAAATAAAGGAGAGCGAAAATAGTTGAGGGCAGAGAAACACCCTCGGCGGTGCGGTTAACAACTGACGTGGTGTAATAGTAATAATAATAATAATGAGGAAAAAAAAACAAATCCCGATATTAAAACAAGAAACAACAACAACAAAAAAAAAAGAAGAATGGTGTAAGGAAATATCGAAACAATTGGGTCAAATTGCGGAAGAAACGACCCACGCTCACTGAAAAGCCTCACGCTGTGCTCCAGCGCACCTTCACCACATTTCTTGCTTCGCATCGGAACACCTCCGACAGCTGTTGTCGGCGTCTGTTACCATTACGTGCCTGCATCGCAAAGGGTGGGTAGGTAGCTACACGAAGCAGGCGGAGGCGGGTGGAAGGGACGGAGTAAGTTACCTGTACCCAGAGCCCACCTGCATCTAGTTCAAGCCCTCGAGCTTCTTGGGAACCTCCCAAGTGAAGCCGCCCTTACCGCTCTTGTCTGAGCGCCCAAAGTGGCCGAAGCACGCAGTCTGGCGATAGATGGGGCGGCGAAGGTCGAGCTCCTTGATGATGTCATATGGGCGGAGCCGGAAATTCCTCTTGACAAGCTCGAGTATCTGTTCATCGGGGAGGTTACTGCTGCCGTACGTATCCACGTGAATGTTGAGTGGCTCTGCAACGCCAATGGCATATGACAGCTGCACCAGGCAACGCTTGACAAGCCCCGCGGTGACAAGGGACTTGGCGATCCACCGCGCAGCATACGCCGCGGAGCGGTCCACCTTCGAGGGGTCCTTGCCAGAGAACGCGCCACCACCGTGAGCACCCCACCCGCCATATGTATCGACAATGATCTTACGACCAGTGAGGCCAGCGTCACCGTGTGGCCCACCGATAACAAACCGACCAGAGGGGTTCAAATGGTACTTCGTCTCAGCGTCAAGCAGGTTGGCAGGGATCGTGGGGTTGATCACCTTCTTGATGAGGTCTTCTCGGATGGTCTCGTTCGTCACGTCCTCATCGTGCTGAGCAGAGATGAGGACAACCGCGACGCGCTTCGCCGTCAGAAGCTGCTTGCCGCCACGGGTGTCATATTCGTATTGCACAGTAACCTGCGTCTTCGCATCGGGACGGGCCCACGAGAGCTCACCGCTACGGCGAAGCTCACTGTATGTCACGGCTAGCCCGCGCGCCAGCTCATACGAGAGAGGCATCAGTGTCTCCGTCTCGTCTGTTGCGTAGCCAAACATCATCCCCTGATCGCCAGCACCGAGGTTTTCCCCGTCGAAGTCGCCGAGACCCTGGTAAATATCAGGTGACTGCTGCTCCACAGCGACAAGCAGGTTGAATGAACGGTAGTCCAACCCCTTCTCAGAGTTATCAAAGCCAATCTCCTTCACGGTGTCGCGGACGATCTTCTGGTAGTCGAGCACAGCTTTTGTTGTAATCTCGCCAAAAACAAGGACCATCCCCGTCTTCGAGCACGTCTCGCACGCAACCTTCGAAAGTGGGTCCTGCTCAAGGCACGCGTCCAGCACGGCATCGGAGACTTGGTCGCACAGTTTGTCAGGGTGGCCCTCGCTGACGTGTTCGGAGGTAAAGAAGATCTGGCGTACTGACATTGCTAGACGCAGAAGCACACGCACACACACACAGACAGACAGACGAACTTTTGCGCTCGCGAAATGTCAAATGAAAACAAACACTTAAACAAGAATAACCTATTACAGTTAATACAGTCTTTTCTTCGTTTGTGATCCTTACCTTTTTGTTTGTTTGTTGTTTTGAAAAAAAGGTAGCAGCGGTTAAAGAAAATTGTGCTTTATTACATTTGTTTTTTTTACGACTGATGCTGTGGTTTCGTCGTGCTTTGTCTTTTTTTCGCTTCTTATATGTTTTGTATTTTGTATGCCGAGTAATGTTTTTTTCTTTTTTGTAATGTGTTCTTTGATTTTACTTTTTTGTTTGAGTTACTTGCGTTTGGTTTTGCCTAATGATTTTTTTGTCACTTTTTTCCTCTGCTTCTATTTTCGAGTTTCTTTTTTTGTTCATTATTTCGATTATTTTGTTCATTGCTTCTTGGTATGCATGGTACTCAATATCGGCTGCTGCTTCCATTCACATTGGTGATTCCGCCTGCTTTCGTGTCAGTAGTTTTTTCTCGTCTTTTATTTGTTGTTCTTCCTTTTTCTAGCCCTTGGTGAATGTTCGTTAATTTTAATGAGTATCGTGTTGTGAATTCCTATTGGCTTCGTGAAAGCATGTCTTTTTTGTTTTGTTTTGTTTTGTTTCAAGAAAACAAACAAACAAAAATGTGCATGTGCCAAAAGTGCGAGTTGATACGCAGCATAAAATTAGGATGACTACAGTAATTTCTGCCAACTATGATCAATTTTCCGGTTTCTACGCCTTTTCAGCTGTTATTATTATTATTGCACTCACGCTCTGCAATTTCGGGGGGGAAAGGTCTGCTAGTGTATTCCTTCGTAACATTACACAAATATGTATATATATCCTTTTGGTGGCTGCGCTAGCAATTTTCTCAAACAACAAGTAGTTATCATCAAAGAACAGTGCAAAACGATCTTTTATAAGCAATATCAACGGTAGTGATGAATCATTTAGCCACCGTGCATGTCGACATCTTTTTCTATTTTTCATAGTTGCTGTAACTTCTTGATAAGTGCAGTGCTCATTGGTGAGGAAAAATGTGCGTTACTCAATTGCATCCACATTGTCGACTTCTTTAAAGTCTTCCTTCTTCCAGACAACGCGTAGTGCACTTCCAGGAGGAGTCTCAACGATGAAGTCAACTCTGGTGATGTCATCCTTATTCAACTCCAACCATTCCTTCAACCTATAGTTTACCGCAATGGTCCTCGGTGTCATGGGTGCCCAGCAAAGCGGGCAATTCCACACGTTGGTGCGGCAGCAGTGAATCAACATGGAACGAAGCTCGACGCATTGCAGATGTTCGCATTCCGCGGCGCGCACGGGAACCGCCAGCGGGAGGCACGTAATGGGACAAACTGCCCTAACTTGTACATCAACAACACCATCAACCTCACGTTTGTTTGCTGGTGAGAAGTGGTAATTAGAAACTATTTGCTGGGCAATTTCATCAACTCCAACCCTTTCCACGTACAGAACAACTACAACGCCTTCCCACAGCGCCATGTCATCAATCAACTCCGTGAACAACACTTGCAAGGAAAAAAGCTCCTTATCCAGAACGTTGTCGGTAATATCTAGAACGGGAGACGATTTCACAGCAACACCCTCCCTGCCGGATGGCACGGAAGGATTGCATGGTGTGACGACCTTCGTACCATTCACTACGAGTTCCATAGCTATGGTCGAGTCACCAAACTGAAATGGCTCCATCCAGCCACTTCCATGATTGTAACATTCCCCCGATAGGGGGGCGAGCAAAACACGCCGTGATGGTGAAAACCCCCCAGCAGGGGTCTCACGGACCGCCATGGGTGACGGCAATGTGGTTTCAATGCACCCTTCACTCACCTCAACTGCCCCAAGCAAATCAATAAACCGATACAACGGTGAAAGAACAAACCGGTTGGGGTTTTCGAACACCTCTGCGCGCAAAACATCCAACGCTTCCGTGGAAAGAGGCTCTTGGAACCTTACCGCCGGTTTCCTCTTCACCTTGGGTTGAGCAAAAAATCTCTTTTCATGGGACGGTAACGGTTTTGTGTATGTTAATGGATTTGTCAAACTATCGTCCTTGCCAGTGCTTGATAACGTGTCGCCCGAATGTCCTCTGGTGCTGGGCTACCAGTATCAACACGAGGTCTTCGCAGGCCATTCAGTCGTGGGTTTTTCGGCTGACACTCCTTCTTTCTCTTCTTCGTCTTCCGTTCAGCCTGGTCAGGAAGCTTTACCCCATCCTCTAGAAGTGTGTTCCGTATTTTAGAGGCGGCATCGGGTCTCACTTGACCAATAAGATCCGACATACAACACAACTCCCTGTTGCTGTAGGGGCGAGAAACCTCCGCCGGCGTCGCGGAAACACTTTTGACACCTTGAAAAAGACGTCGAACAGCTTCGCTTGTTGCCTTCGCGGCAAAGAAACGCTGCTCGTCCTCATCTCTCTCTTCTTCCGCAATGTGCAATAAGCGCACACTGTTGTTATTGGGATTCAGGGGGTAAAGATTGCCCGGATCATGGTAAAACTCGATACAGGTATCGCATTCACTATCGATAAGATGAAGAACTTCGCAGCCAACCTGCCGCACAGCGGCCGGCCACCATTCGCCATCGTCACATTTCACCCAAAGGGACGTCCCTAAGGGAAATTCCATCGTGACTTCAGCAAACCTGTTGAGTTCTACAAAAAAAAGTCAAACCACCAAACGAAGGGAAAGAGAGAAAAAAATAAGCCTAGATGGTTAAATAGAGCAACTGTTGTAGTGAAATCACAAAAATGGATGGTTTTACATGCGGGAAAGGGAACATATATATATATATATATGCGCATGTACAGAAGCCTCTGACCACACCTCCAAAGACCCGTCTGGTCACCACCACCCATTGGGATACGAGCGAAAAGAGGAGGGTTATAACACAGGTCTGATTACATGTACGACTTTCTCAACAGTGTGATAATGAGAAAAAGACCAGGAAATTCAGGGCCTTACAAAATGGTGAAAGACGCTGGGCTGTCCCCACAGATCTAAAATGAAACAAGAATATAAGAAAATAAAAAAAGGGAAGGTGATACACATACAGCCAGTTCCCTGGAATCTCACACTACTTCTGGAGAGCATTGGACTGACTATGGGCGCACTGGCTTGGACCAATGTGGACGAAACCCAACTCGCGTTTGTATGTCTTTTCCTCATCAGAAGTAAATGTGTCTTCACGCCAGTCTCCACTGGCACCACGAAGTGCCACCAACGAGTCAAGCGCCTTTGGATATTTGGCAAAAATCGCATGGAGCGGCAACTCCTCGGGATTTTGCATGAAAATAAGGTCCGGATCCACAGTCTCTTGTGCAGCTACTCTCCTTGCAGTCAAGTGCGCTACCTTCGAGCGGCTCTGACTCTTTAATGACGCATCGGTGGGCACGTGCGAAGGCCATACCACACGTTTCTTCGTCGCAAGGTCCGGAGGACCCATTGCTTCATGCGGCGCAACATTGTCCCACCCCGTGTGAGAGTGAGGAGCCACCGGAGTGCTCGGCGAATTATCCGGGCCCTTGGGAGAGCGAAGGAACTGCCCCTTGGTATCCCCCGCACCGGCTGACGATGCCGCGCACACCCCCTGACCCTGGTTACCTGCTCGCTGCGTGGAAGGGTGCCCCTTCAACGGCGTTCCGGCGCAACCCCTCGGGTTATTGACGCTCTGTGAGGCGAGAGCGTTTGTCGGTCCGTTACGGACATATGAAAAGAGAATTTTGGTGCTTTGCTCGTAATCATTCATGTACTGGTCTACAGAAGCAGAGGGTGGCGGAGGCAACAGCATAGACACATCCTCCCCCTTAATATACTGCCGGAACAACAGCTCCTCCACAAGCTTTGGGCTCCACGTATTGCTCATGTGTCAACACGTGCTAGGATCTACGCAGGTATTCCTAACCCCTTGTAATGTGGTATGAGCACTCACAATCGAAAGCTCTCCTTTCTCTCTCAAAAAAAAAAAAAGAAAAAAGGAGCAAAAGAATTTTTTAAAAAAAATAGCACAGCAGAGTGGGCAGTGAGCAGGAGCATCTCAAAATCAACGTGCGTATAATAAACGAACGAACCAAGCAGCGTTAGAGCACAGTTGTACGGGGATGCATAAAGTGAAACAGAAAAGCGCTACGACCCGTGTACCTCATTGTAATTGTAAAACTAGCACAAAAGAAACATATAGCGAAGGTAAAATAGAAAGTGAACCCAAGCAAAGGCGCACCTCGCTTTGTCCTGACGCATCAGTAAGTTCCCCATTCACTTGTTTACGGTAACTGAACCTCGTCAGAAAACTTACGAGGCACCGAGGGGTAAAATAAAACACACCACTAAAGAAGGCAAATAAGGTGGGAGGAAATACGAAAAAGGGGGATGTCTCCACCCCGGTGGTTGGCGTATGTAAAAGGGACCCGAGCACAAACCGGGGTGAGCGGCGTGCGGTAGCCCTAAACCGCTGGCTAACAGGCAACCGATGCGCAGCCTCAAGCCACATGACTTCAGTAGACGCATATGCGCCACAAGTGAAGGATACCCACGCCTCGCAAGCTGCTACGTGTTAACGCTATAATATGTCTCTGGTAAGCTGCATCACTGCGGCGTAAAGGTGAACGAGAAAAATTTAAGGGCATAGCCACCAGCGGAAAGGTGAACAACAATGATGAGAAGGCAATAAAGAAAAAGAAAGAAAAACTAATATTAAGTAGCCGTACCAGAGTTCAACAACAATTGATGACTCAAATCCCAGACAAAAAATGTGTGAGCGAAGGGGGAAGTTACGAGGAAGGAAGTCACGATTGGATATGCGACACAATGCACTGATAACTGCACTCGCTCGGCATCACCGACTTGTGTAGCGAAGAGCAAACCAGCGATTCCCACCACACCACTCCACATTACCCCTGCTGCTCACATACATAAATATGTTCGGCGACAAGTGACAACATTCACAAAGTCGCGGTACCTTCGGAGCCCGGGGAATTGCGACAATGCGTCCTAATTAAATGTACATATGCACATCATCTTTGCGTACACCCCATTCTTTGCGCGCACACCAACGCATAGAGCAGCTGAAACACATTCCAACACAATTCAACTTCTGTCTACACCCGGAGTCACCATAACATCGACGAAGAAAAAAAAGAGAACAAACTACGTGGCAACCTCCCCTCCAGTAGGGGAAGGAGGTGGCACGGACACTAACTGGAGGAGTTTACGCTCCATCACAAAGCGCGAAATTTTATATCGCTGCTTGTCCTCGTACGCAAAATCGTATGTCCAGCCGAAATAGGCGTCGCAATTAGAGCAGAATGTGTCGCGCACAATGTGCTTACCCGTCCGAAGCTCCTTCTCCTCAGGCGGCCCAAAGTAAAAGTTAAAGCAACGGTTCACCAGATAAGCCTTTCCATGCTTTCCACGAAACTCACGGGAGATAACATCACCAACGTCACAGAGATGGGCACCACAGCGACGGCAGCTGTATCCTTCTGAGCCGCCCATTAACACGCGAAATCGTTGAACCATTATTTTCCTTTCTTTGCTGGTGGAAAGCCCCACCCGCGATGGAAAATAGTGGTGGGGTGAGAGGAAAATAGCGTTGAAAGGAAGAAAAATATGTGACAACTCATTCAAGAAAGAAAGGCGCAGAGATCCCGACGGGAGGACAGAAGCAATGCGTCAGTTTTACACGAAGTGGCGCATTGCTGTAACAAGTATATATTTTTTTTTTTGATTTATTGAAAAAGGGGGAAAAATAGCGAATAAAGTGTAGGAAAGAAGCAATGGAAGACGAGACACAATGGTGACACCCACTTCCTGCCGATTAGATCCACAACCAAAGGTATCCATCGCCACACACACATACGCACGCGCACGCAATCAGACCAGCACATAACGAGAGAGAGTGGGGGCCGCGGCACACATATTGAGATGAGCCGCCACAGTCTCAAACAAAAAGACGCGTTGAAACCTGTGGTGAAACCCGCATCTGTGGCGAGATGGGAGCTCCATTGATAATGGTGGTGTTGATATCAACAATCACATGAGTAAACGTGCAGGAATATGCATTTGTATCCAGGAAGGGAATGGCGGGCATGTCGTGAAGGACCTTCACGGGTTTGCTCGCCGGGACACTGAGGGTGATAACAGCATCCTTAAATTTAATGGCATCGCGCAGCAGGCCGTGCAGAAGCAGCAAAACAAACTCACCACCTTTATCCGCAGCTAGCACCACCATGGGTTCCATGACAGGCTCGCTCAAAATATCAACGACTCCGACAGTTAAACCACATGAGGAAACTGGCTCCTTCTCCGATATCTCCTTGAGCGTCATAGAATTCTTATATTTTGACAATTTTGACAACATTGTCGAAAATGTCTTTTTACCAGTTCCCTGCATGGACTCACTCAATGAAACAGCACGTCTAACAATGGAATCGTACTGTTCAAGCCGTTTTCTGGTTCCCTTCAAGCGTTTGGGGTCCTCTTTGTAAGCAACGAGCAGGTCTTGCGTCGCAACCCCAAAGTTCCCAAGCATCGCTTCAATTACGCTCTTGTTAAAGCGTATATCAGGGTCTGTGGGATCAAGGCGCGTTGCCTGCGCCAGCGACATTAAAGACCTGCGCACGGCGGCAATGTTGACACCGGAAGAAAGGGCCTCAGATAGCAAGGCAACGCCGTAAGAATGCCAACCGGCCGCTTCAGTCGGGCACACCGCTGCCGCCTCCTTTGCCCGCTCGACAGATTTGCTCAAACATTTGGTTCGCTCCTGTGGTGGTAGCTTAGGGTCCGCTGAGAGGATGCGCATTATTTGACTATACTGGCACAGAGCTTTTAAATTCTTGCTGTCCAACCGCAACGCCTTATCCAGAGCTTCGCATGCCTCCTTGTTTGCATTTCTTTGCTCGAGGCATTCGCTAAGCAGCACCCAAAGGTCAGGCCTGTCACCACGAAGCTTGAGTGCTGCAGTGCAATACCGTTCAGAATCCTTGGAAAAGGAAGGTAGCAAAAGCAGTGCTTTGCAGGAAAGGACGTAAAGTCGAACCTTTTCCTCTGTATTGTGTTCCTCGTCGGGGTTTGGCATATTCGCTAGAATCCTGTCGACGCCTTTTCTAACATTTTCGTCGAAAACCTTTATGCTCGACAGTTCCTCCAGCTCCCTTTCCAACTGGAACACGTCCACAGTCATTCCGCACAGAAATGTGTTTTTCAGCTACTTATCACTTCTCCCACTTTTATTTTCCAGCGACTGGTTTGTTCCTTCTCCTGGGTGCCTCCCTAACCTTAACTCAGCTTCAATGATGTATCCACTGAACAGGAGCAATAAAAGAAAAGAAAATAATACGCTACACAATCGGATGACCCAGCTTTGAAGGGTGGGCAACAGCAACAGCAGCAACAGGAAACATAGCTGCACGCCATCAATACAGTGAAGCTTCTGCAGACACTTTTACACACGAATCTCGATTTATACGAACTGGTACATTGCTAAAATACGCTGCGTGAGCAGCACAACCACAACGCCACTCAAACTCGCCTGCCTAACCCTGCCCCAACGCAAACACCGAATATCACAATATCCACTCTCACTTCACTGCCCCTCAGAGTGTCGCTCTAAAAAATAGCGCTAACCCCACGTCTCCATCAACAAGAACCATATCTTTTCTGCAGCTGTTGGCAAGGCGACAGAGGCAAACAAGTTCGTGACATTTAATTGGTGACTTACGCAGAGACCAGCAAAGGTATGTACCGTGGGTATCCTGCGGGAAGGGGTGGGGTACAGGTGATAGTGACATCCGTATGTGCCTTCCACAGACGGGCCGCACAAAGCTGAGTGGCAGAGTGGCGTGCCGAGAGCACCATTGCCGTCCGCTATTTGCATGGTCAACAGGCTCTGCAACTCCCCGCTTCCAGCAGGCACGGGTCCCCTCACCTCCACGGTATTGTTACCTTCAACTTCAAAGAAACCGCCACCTCGGTCATGGGCGGTGGTAGGCGACCGCAAACGCTTCTCGCGTGTCCGAGAAGGGGCCCGTGCATATCCACTTCGCAAACTGTTCAAGAGGCCCAGCACCACGCCCATAGACACTTCAGATCCATTAACAAATACAATCCAGGTCTGTGGCGACCTGATAACGGCCAGTACACGCAGGAAAGAAAGAACGAAAGGAAGAAAAGAGAGAAAGAATAGTCGCGCAGATTCCGGGACATGGTTAGGTACCCCCTGCACGTAATAGATAAAAATAAAAAATATATATTAAAAGGGAAGAAAATGTAAGCAAAGCCTATGTCGATGGCACGCAGACGTGTGTATCCATGAAGGTGTTCGCTATGAACGACGGTGCCCAGCAACAGAGGTGCATTGATATAAGGCGGCGCAAAAGTAAAAGGGAAACAAAAAAATAGGGTACACACCAAACGAGAACAAGTGTGCTTCCTTTCATGGTAGTATCAGTTATAGTGATGTAAATCTCTATGAGTATGCGTCGGCCGCAGTGTGACGGCGCTCTGTATTGCTGTTGATTTTGAGAACCAACCACCACATGTTAAGGCATGGAATCGCGCACCTGAACACGTATTCGTCACTGTCAGCACCGCTGTCAGCATGCCAACACTTCATCAACCCCGTTCTTCTGGGCAAGTGACTGGTTATGATACATTTCAGCCACCTGCATAGCTGATGTAGCCTCGTGCGCCTTCTTGTCCTCACGCACACGAACAAAACGAGGGAAGCGCAATGCAATTCCCTTAGAAGCATCCACAAGGCCATATGCGGCAAAATGTGCTGGGGATATCGAAAGATCCGCGGCTTTCACCTCCCACACTTGTGAGGCCTGCAACCATACATCGGGTTTGTCATCCGTGCGGTAGTAACGCGGTTGGTCCTCGAGAACTGACGCTCCAAGTGACTTGGTTATTGACTCCAGTTGCTCATCCTGGAACCCGGTACCGATCTTGCATATACTCTGGTACTCGTCACTTTCGGCATCGTAGCAGGACAGGAGAAATCCGCCAAAGACACCTGTGCGCTTACCCTTTCCGTAGTATGCACCTATTGGTACGAGATCAAGAGTGTCAGTTACACCATTCATGTAGTCCTTCTTAAGCTTCAGCCAGAAGTGCGATCGCTTCGCTGGGACATACGTCGCCTCCTCCTCAAGTGTCTTCACCATGAGCCCCTCCGTCCCATCTTTTATGGCCTGGTCAAGAAAGGTCTGAATATCATCCACATCGTTACTGTCTAAGTGCTCCGCGAATTGGAACCTCGCCTGAATGGGTCGAAAGTGAGTGTGCAACACATCACGACGCTGGGCAAGCGACTTCGTCATTAGCGGTTCGCCATTGAAGTACAATATGTCAAAAGCGAACACGCACACGGGAATAGTAACGCTGTCTGACGACACATTTTTGCGGCCCCGATGCTGTAGCACCTGAAAAGCTTGTAAGGCACCCGTCACACTGTCAACAGCCACAACCTCAGAGTCGATGATGAAGGAGTCAACAGTGTCGCTGGAAAAGACCTCTGGCAAGAGGGAAACAATGTCGGGATATTTTCCAGTATTTGTCTCGGAGTTACGGGAGAAAATCTGTACACCCTTTTCTTTGGTGTAATGAATCTGAGCGCGCTCCCCATCATATTTGTACTCGGAAGTGAAGCTTTTGCCATTAAAGCGATTCAAAATAACGCTGATCCCGCTTGTTGGGTGTGCAAGTTGCGGCTTCACAGGAAGCCCAGGGCGGACGGAAAGCGCCTGTGCGTGTGCCTTTGCCTCGGGGGACGATGGAATGATCACGTTAAGTCCATGCTTCAACAAGGCTCCGAGCACCACATCCAAACACGGAACCTCATTGTACGTGCGAGCGAAATGGGTCGCACCTACATTGAGTTCCCGCTGCAGTTGCTCGGGTGAAAGCGAGAGTATGTTGCCGACGCCAATGTGGTTCATGGCAAAAGCATAACCAGCCGCAGCGAGCACAGAGGTTTCTGCAAGTCCGACACGCATCTTTTGCTGCAACGCGCGGACGATGAGGTTTACCTCGGGACCCACAGCATCACGAAGAAGTCTCTTTATCACGTCACCGCGCCGCCGCGCTGCATCTTTTCCATTCATCAGCGCAATGTCACGAAGCGCCTGAAACACAGCCACAGCAGACAGTCGCTTCGGCTTCACAAGAGTAGATTGCGCCCTCTTTTTGCTCTGGGCAACCTCAGCCAAGTCGCCTGTCTGTCTGTACGCCTCCTTCGCATGCGCCTCAGTGATGCCGCAGCACTCCGCGACGACCTTCATCAGCAGGGCGTCACCCACACCAAGCTCTATACCTTCGTGAGCAGGACCCTGTTGTTCATTACGAGGTAAACCACGGGAAGTAAGTCATTGGGGCTCCGCTGTATGACTGCAACGAGGAAGTTCGAGAGGAGGCGAATGCACTCAAGCCTCGAGTTCTCTCCACTAATATCGGCGAGTGTGTCTGCAACCGCAGCATAAGGCACAGTGTCCTGCGGTTTATTATCCTCCCGCGGCCGCGGCCAAATGCTTGCAAGGCTTCCCCCATACGGGTCGGGTGGGGTACGCAAAAACAACTTTGCCATGCTAACGGAACCAGCAGGTATGTCGCCTTCCTGCTCACTGTTATCGCTGTCGTCATCCTCTTCCCTTAGCCGCTTGTGCAGCAGCGCTGCGCTACTCTCTGCTTCATTATGCGTCATGGTATTCCGCGTGATGTGACAAGACGTCGTCTCCTGAGAACACTGGTTGGAAAAGGTAAATAAAGGAAGCAGCAGTAATGTGGCTGCACGTGCAAAAGACACGCAACCCACGCACGCGTTACAGGACAAAAAGGAACAACGGGAAAAGAAAGAGCACACAAATCTCTGCGCTTAACCTATTAGACAAAGACTGCTTCCATCATTGCCACAATATAAATCATCAACCACCAGGGGTTGTCAACAAAAAAAAATAAGAATAGCACAGAAGATAGGCACAGTAGAGGGAAGGGAAATTTTTTTATCAAGAAAGTGGGAGGATTACAAAAAAGAAAAAGGAGAAACTAAAAGAGGCCTCATTGATGGAAACGAAGGAAGAGAAAGCAGTAAATGGGGACAAACGTCCGACGAAATCATCGAAGAGGGTTTGGCACATTCACAAAAATAACAAGAATGGGGGGCAACGCCACCACCCCTCTTCTCTCGCCCACACCTCGCGTTCTCTCCTGTGGTACGGTTCTTGGTTCAAGTTCAGTGCCTTTGCAAATGGAGACACACAAAGAAAAAACGATGAACCACACAGGAGCTGAAGGAGGAAGAGAAGGAAAGCGGTCTGGTACGCCAGTCACATCACCACACAGCCAGCGTAAAGTGTTTGCAGCTACGCAAATAGGAAAACAAAAGGAAGAAAACGGAGCAGGAAAAATATATGCTCCAAGTCAGAGACAAAAATACCACTCCTTACACACAACATTGAGAAAGGTAGCTCTGCAAAGAGCCTTCAAGAAATTTCCAAAACAAAAAAAAGCATATACCCCTCTATGCATCGGCTGCAACGCCGGCCTCATCTCTCCCCTCCCCCTTCCATCTTAGCTTTCCCCTTCATTCCTCCTTAACGCGGCTAATATAGAGGAGGGGGAAGTGAGCACGGGTGTACCCGCCGTACGCCTCTTCCCCTCCCCTCCCTTCCCAGAGACACTGCAGGGCACTGCTGCCTCCTACCACACGTACCCCCCCCATGCAACACCCGCTCCTATCCAGCATTTAACCCCAACGTCTACCGAAAGGGAAAAGAAGGAAACAAATCCACCGTAAACACAGAAATAAAAAAAAATCACCCATGAGAATTTATTCGCTCTGTTAAACCAACACATGTAGCCCCTTTGTACGTAAAGCAGAAACAAAACGCAGATTAGTGAAGAAGGGGGAAAGGAAAGAAAAGGGCAAAAAGGGTAAAAGGTCACTTTCGTACCCTTAACCGAGAAACGAAGAAAGAACAAACAAAAAAGAAAATGAAGGCTAAAGAAGGAGAGAGAGAAGCGAAGAAGGAAATGTATATAAAAATATATTTTGCACCTCGCTCCACTACCTTGTCCGCCTCCATCCTCTTCCTTACTTACTATTTCCCTCGCCATTGGTAGGCATCACTACCTTCAGTGTTCGAGGTGATTCAGCAGGGTTCCACTCGACAAATTGGCAGTCGGCGTCACACACACATCAAGTGCTAACAGCTCCCGTTTCCATGAATCACCTTTCCCCTGAATCAGTCGCATACTTACTCACAGGCAGAGGGGACGCCAAATCGAAAGAAGGAAAGAACAACAACAACAAAGAAACACTTCTCATCGGCAGGCACTCATTTCTCCACCTCCCTCCTATGAGTGCAATCAACGAGCCGCGCCAGGCACGCTGCATATTGTATTAATTAGGGAAAAAACAAAACACAAGAATATTTAAAAACACTAACAAGCAAAACGAGAAAGATGGGTTAAGATAAAATTTAAAAGGTGGGCGCGACTCAGGAGGTAGCCGAAAAGGAGAAAAGCAGCACACGCCATAGGGCTGTAGCCAACGAATGTAAAAAAAAAAAATGTAGAACAATAACGGTGATATCAAAGTAATGGCAGTGGTAGAGAGGAGTGGAAGCGAGAAGTAAAGAGAGAAAGCACAAAAGAAGTGTGTGGGAGGAAGTAAAAGAGGGAAAACGGAAAGTAAGAAGGCACCGGCAGCAAGAAAAATGCAGCTCTATCATGGGAAGTACGTCGGGCAAAGAAAGCCCATATATCCATACCACATCCAGCCATCCCACCCTAGCGGCCACCACCAACAACAAAAATATACACTCCCAGGGCGATTATAATAGCGAAGGGGGAGGAAGAAATAGCGGACTGAGTTTTAAGGCCAGTTCCCCAACCCTGACGGGCTCAGGACCATAACCCATCACCACTAAAATAATGCTCTCAATCTTTACCATCTTTGTGTGTTTTTCATCATATTCCTCATTGGTCATAGCTCATTTTTTTGTCAACATTTTTGTTTTACTTTTTATTCGTCCCCTCCTTTTTACTTGTTTATTTTAATTTTTCTTTCGTTATTGTTCTGTTTTCCTGCTTATTTGTCTTTTTTTTGCTTGATTGTCTGTTTTGGAACCCTTATATATATATTACACTCCGGTATCTTCATATGCCCGAAAAGGAGGAGAGAACCACCAATTAAAAGTAGAAAAAAGAAAAAAAAAAAAAGTAGTCCTTGCCCCGCCCCATGTGCACCATTAACTTAAACCATTCGTTCGAAATTTTTCCTTTGCTGTTCGCCCATCAGCAAGGGGCATAACACAACATCAAGACACCCTCCTCCTGCTTCAACACGAAACGAGGTTGAGACACATCGTCTAATAATATGTTTCGCGCATACCGGTGTGGATATCGAGATTCTTCTGGGCCTTTTTCATCCTCTCATTCGCGCTTACCAGGCATGCAGGGTCGACGCAGAAGTTTTCCTTCGTTTCAATGCGATGAAGGACTTGTACCGCCAGGTCCCAAAAGTAAAACAGAGTCGCAAGGTCGTGACGCAGGTACGTGCACTCAGGAAAGGCATCCTCGAGGTCTTTCAAGGTGCACTTATCTTTCATGAGCATGTACTCCACCAACACACCGCTACCAAACTCAACCGGCGTCGAGAATGGGAGACCCTGCTGGATATCGCCTATCATGTGCAGAGGTACGGCTGTCCTCCCCTTACAGAACATCAAGGTTGTGATAGCCTCGAGAAGTTGGCGAATAGAGCGAGAAATCATCCGGGACAACATGCTAAAAGCTGCTAACTCGGCATCGACTGGTGCAGTCCACGGACCCGCCACATTCAGTGGTATGATGGAGAGGACACGACTCGCAAATATAACATCACAGGGTGTGTCCCGTGGGCTAACCGCGTCCGGCGTCATCCGAATCGGTTCTGTGGTGATGGCGCTAGTACGCACAAGCTCAATAAGAAGAACAGTGTACTCGCTTAACGTGGGTACGCTGCACAACTGCAATGCACGTCCGAATGTCGAGGGTTCACTTGACTGGCCCTCCCCGTGTTGCTCTTGTGTCTCATGAGTAAGATATCCGAGCAGGTCGAGTGACTGCAGAAGAACAGCGGCATGCGTCTCTCCCACAGTTTCGTAGACAACATCGGCGGAGCAGGCAAGGTGTGCGTACTCCATCACATCCACGAGATGGAGACCATTGGGTACGTTGAGGCCGTTAAGCGCCCAGTTATCCAACTGAATAGCAGGAGGTATATGCAGTTTGTTCACGCGGGATTGGCGGACGTTGTACCGGCGGAACCACGAGATGGATCCGAGGGAACGACGCAAGACCCAGGCAAGTTGGTATATGGTTTGCACACGCAGGGGTAGCACGGTCTCGGCTACATCACGATACTTGATGGAGTCTACAAGCGGCCAGTCATCCACCACAGCTTCCTGAGAAACCGCGGCAAATAAACTGGGTGACAGAATCCCTGCTGAAATTAAATAATACAGCACAGATGGAAGTGGAAATCCCAAAAACACCTGCACATCAAGGGGTATTAGCCCGTGTATCTCGTACAACGCGTGTAGCGGGATACAAAACGGTGGGGTTAGTGTCAGTACTGGGCTCGCTAGCGCGGAGAGGTTGCGAAAAGCAGCACTCTTTTGGTTATTAATAGGCACTCGGTTCATATCCGCCACACCCCGTGACACCTCGTCATGAAGGTGTTGGGCATACGAGGCACCAAGCGTGGAGCCCTTGTAACGAACAATCTTTTCGCACATGTCCTCCAACGACGAGAACTTGAGAGCGACAGGCTTCATAACGCGACTCCTACTATCCAAGAGAATAAGACTCGCTAAATCCTCCTCAGATAGTCGCAGTGATCCTAAGACACGCGACTTGTGCACCACATCAAATGTTCCATTCGCTGTATTTATATTTGTCACAACTCTGTCAATACCGGGAAATGCAAGTAGTTCCAAGCAGCCATAGACCTCTGACACATGTCGATTGCTGCCGTGGCGAAAAGACGAGAGCTGCGCCCATGCGAGGTAAGGCGCTCGGATGGTGTTTTTGAAGTCATTACGGAGGATCCTGATTATCTGCCCCTCAACGTCCTCCTCCACAACAAATCGAGCAGCGGCCTTCTTTTGAATATCCAAAAAACGAATATTTGACTTGTCTACCCTGGAACTATCTGTGCCAACGAGCTTTGCTACCTCCACGGGCACCATGTTCTTCTCGCGGCTGAGCTCCTCAGCGGGGTCCGGGGAGTATTGGATGCCGTTAAACACAAGCACTGGAGTGCAGTTCTTAATAGCCCGGAGCATCGTCCGGATCTCTTCAACCTTCTCGTACACGGTGTACGGTGTCGTGTAGGTGTATATTGCCATCCGCTCCTTCTCCCGCACCGCCTGCGTAATCATGTCAACAATCTTTGTCCCATCCACGCCCAACATCACCTTGTTCAGACCCTCCAATGGTGTCAGTTCATGCAGTGGAATACCTTTCTCCTCCAATTTGTTGTCGTTGATGTAGCGTTGGAACAAACTTACATCATCGAGACGCGGGTACATGATTCTCGTAAGACAAAAAAAGATCAGAAATACACCGCTATCTCCCCGAAGGAAATTAAAAACACAAAAAAAACAAAAATAAAAAAATTTAAAAAAGTATCTTGAGCGCTCAGTGTCCCGACCTCCTCTTATTTCACGTCAACTTGTACTCCTCTGAAGACTTCGTTTTCTCGCCTCCTCCCCTTATTATTAATACTTTCTTTCTTTATTTTATTTCTTTTCAATCGGAATTCCCACGCGTGTGATACCGTGCTCCTTGCCTTGTGACTCTATTTTCCGTGTATGCCACTGTGTGTATGTATGTTAGTGTAGCTGCTGTTATGCTTTTGCGGTTGTTATACTTTGTTAAGAGGACTTACGTTGCACCTGCGCAGAAGAAGTAAGAAGAAAAGTCACAGTAAAAATGTACAGCTGAGAGAGTACGCGTGAAAGAAAAGCACACAAATTGCGGTACAACCCACAAAAACAAAGCAAAACAATATAAATAATGATAATAATAACAGTAATAATAACGAATAAGTAAGTAGAAAGGGAAATAAGTGAACAAATAAATAAAATCAATGGTAAAGGGAATCGACGGACATCGCAAGCGAACCAAGCTGTGGCTACCATGTAACCCTGCAGCCGATCCAAAGGCAGAGGCACGAAAGTAAGAAAGCTGGAAAAAAAAAGCACACGAATACAAGGGAAAACGTAAACGCATGCACCTCCACAGTTGCTTCATGCTTTTGCGCAGAACGGAGGTGAGGTGAGTACTCAAGCAATAACAGGCACTGCTTGTGTCGATGACGAGGCCGGTGCATGCTTCCACACGCACTGGTGAACACAGTGGGGAAAAGAAAGCGGAGAAGTGCACGTGGACTAAGGATCAACACTGCTGAATAAAGCAGGAGGGATCATCACATGAGTAAAAATACTAACAACAGTAAACAGTTCCTGCTCCACAGAATGCGCCCTACATGCGGTCGCCCTGCTGTTCAAGGTGTAAAAGCATCTCGTCATAGATCAGATGATAAACCTCCCAATTGAACATTAGAGCTCGTTGTAGCAACGCCGACGTCTGCCGTAAGGAGTCGCCTACAAGACCGAGTGGCGTTGGATCAGTTTCCCCACGTGCTAAAAGTGCATCAATGAATACTATAACCCGCTTCTCGAACGTTCCGTAGAGAGCAGACTCCGTGTCCGTCATTTTCTCAACAGCGCTGCTGAGCTGCTGAATTTCATGTTCAGCTAACACGCAGGAGCACTTCTTCTCGACCAATGCATCGTCTACCGTAACAGCCACCCGGTCCTTCAAGCGTGCGAGTGTCAGCTGTTCAGAAAGTAGTCGCCGAAATTTGTCATGGAGATGCTTCAAAATATCGCTAATGATGATTGAGCTAATGCCCCTAACCCGAAGAATCGTCGATATAGTACCTGAGAGCAGCAGCAGCAAAGTGCTCTCCTGCACTGCGTTTGCAGCAAAAAAGACGACCGGTTTCTCAAAGAAAAAGCACTCTGTAGGATAATTGTGCCAGCGTTCCGAGGGCTTGCACCCACTGCTCCGCAGCAGGTCCATAAGGCCAAAAAGCAAGCAACCACGAAGTCGCTTCTTCTGCGCTGTCACAATCGTAAGTGAAGCAGCGGCAGGGGACGTCAACCACGCCGTCACACGCTCATCATTTAAGTAACGCTGCACGAACGAGAGTGAACTTTCCCACTCACTCACTTTTGGAAGGCATTCAGTGATAAACTCTCGCATGAAGGGTACCGCGTTGTCCCGAAGCTGCGGGGTAATATATAGCAGGGAGTAACGCGCCACATCCTCGTGTAGCTGCCGGATAGACGAAAACATAACACGGAAAGCACTGGCAACCGCCTCGCCGAGGCTCGGGGTGCAAGTTTCCAGTGCCCTGCTAATGTCGTCTGCGAGACCAAGCGTTTCCTCCGTCTTAGCTGGGGCCCCATACTCCGCAACCTTCCCCATAACATAGCGCGTGAGAACTGAAATATTCCCAGGACTTCCCATGACAGATCGGCGCACCACTCTCCAGTCCAGGACATCACGCACCTCCTGCTCCACACGGGAGCGCAAGCGGCGTGGGAGCGCGTTCAATAGCCCCTCTACAACAAGGTTAAGAAGAGAGGAGACGCCGCTCAGGTCTGGGGGGTTCTGGTTACACTGCCTTGCAAGAGTTTCCAACTGTACCTCATTCAGCGTTGCAACAAGCTGCTTTTGCAGAGAATCAACCCTCTGCTCAGGGATTTGAATCACTGTCTCGTACGCTTTCCTTGCGCGGAACTCCAGACGATTAAACCTTTCCTTGAGACGCTGTTCCTCTGTTATCTGTGGAGGTCTAGAGCGTCCATTCTCATCAACATACCAATTCGGCGGCAGCGCAGGGCCAATGGCAATGGGTACTGGTCCCTCCGCCTCGGACCCACTTGTGTTGCCTTCCGATAGCAAAAGTGGTGGAGCAGAGGCTCGCAGGAGCAGCGGTCTGCTTGAGAAACTTCCCCTTTGTTCGGTTCCCTCCAAAGCCTTTTCCTCATCATCTCGTTGTTGTTGCTGGTCGTTCGTTAGGAGATTATCTATATTCTCTTGCGACGTCATTCGCTTCAGCCGCCTGCGCAAGAGATCGAGGAAGGCTACCAGGTCCTCGCTGGACGGCACTCTACGAAGTTCGCGCGAAACTGACAAATAGGTTTCCTTTGTGCAGCTGAGAAGAGACTCTTTGCACGCAGCGCGGTCACTGATTTTTGAATCATCGAGATCCTCTGTCAGTCTCTTGCTGTACTCACGCCACAGCAATGACGTAGCCGAGAGAATCGCATCGGAGTACTCCTCATTCAACTGCTCCTGGACTCCGCATTTCCTCAGTTGACCCAACATGATCAATAAATGCTGTGCGCACTCGCTGACAAGTGAGTCAACCTCCTCGCAGGTGGGAATAGCGTAATAAAAGGCGAGTAGAAGTGCCTGAGGGTTCATTGTAACGCGGCGCAGGCTGCGCAGCCGCGACCTCCCGCTCATGGTGCTTGACAACCTCGGCTGTCGAACCACAAACTGACCAGTCCGTAGGCCGATGAGCCGTAAAATGTCTTGTGCAATGCGCACGAGGTAACGTCGATGCGGCCGGCCTGTGTGAGGGCACGTGCTTACATCTGCCGCCCCGCATGTTTTGCAACTCCACTTGTCCGCAATGAGTACTTGTTCGACAGCGTCAGGGGTGGGTGGATGCTCGATATCGAAGCCAAGACCCGCCCCTTCGAGCTGACCCAGTAATTTGGCAACCTGCCTCAAGCACTCATTTGCCGTGAGCGAGTTGGTTTCGATCGGCGTGGTCGGCGTAGACATTAAGAAACAATTGTGTGAAGTACTACCAAAGAGAGCGGGCAAACTAAATCCTTTCCTTCCAAACCGGGCAAACTACAGTAAACAACATCAGGCAAAATTTGTACTTACACGTTGTTGAACCGAAGAACGGTAAGAAAAAGAAAAAAACACAAGTTGTACAAAGGACGGAAAGCGTTTCATCGTGGCCCTCCACTCGGTTCCGCACACAGAGGGTCCCACTTCACTGTTTGTTCGCGCTTGACTTCTGTTTCCTCTTCCTTTATTGCTGCTGTATAGTAATTCAATGTAATCGTCGGTGCGATAGTAAATATATAAAAATAATTATTATTTATTATATTTAAAAAAAATAGGACCGCAAAGAGAAAAAAATAGGGAATGTAACGGACGTTTATATCTTCCCTCGGATTCGTTTCCAAAACGCACGATTTCAATTTAAGTAATAGTGATAATGACAATAATAATAATAATAATAATAATAATAATAATAATAATAATAATAATAATAATAGAAGTAATAATAGCCAAATTGAGTACAGGAAATAAAAAGAAAAAAAAGAAAAATATAGTGAGAAGAGTAAAACAAAACAGAGGAGGGAAAGGTAACGAAGGTGATGGGGGAGCAGCAGCAGCATAATAAAGGGGTTAAAAGGGCGTGAAAGAGAAAGAAAGATCGATAGAAATATAATTAAAGAAAAAAATACAGAATTCAGTAAATAAATATATATATATAACAGCAGGTAGGTGTCCTCACGTACGTTGTATGCCTTCCCGTGATATCTGCAGGAGTGGGTGACTCCGGAAGTTAAGTGCATGTTAACCTGCTGACACGAATCCAATCCATTCCACCCATTGCTATTTCCTCCTTTTTCTGGATTCGTCTCAACAACCTCACCGACAAACGCTCACGACACGCTCACGTGAAGTCGCATTTTGTTATTAACTCTTTTTTCTCGATACTTTGTTTACCAGGCTACATTTAAGGCGCAAGAACTCATATCTGCACCTCCATACCCATCCGTGACTCAACTTGCTTAGCATTAGATCTTAGCCCGATGTATATAAACTTAACCCGCCACCAAACCTGGAAACTGATGCGAACCGATGAGTTTTGCAGATCAAACATCTTGTGACCAGCTAACTGCACTACGAGGTTCCCGTGCAACTGTTCCTTTGCTCATCATTCTTATTCCTCCTCATAAAGGAAAAACAACCCTCGACCGTGACACACCCGACTGTGGCAGCCGACGACCCAGCCCAGTACAAGGTATTATGTCCCCGAACTAAGCGACCAGAAGCGGGCCACGCCGTCAGCCGAAGCAGTGACGATAAAATTGTTATCCATGACGAGTCCTCTAGTCAGGTCCTTCCAGGCGTTCTGCTGCAGCGCCAGCGGGCGAGACATACTTCGAACGTCCCACACAAAGAGATCAGAGCCGCAGCACGCGGCAATGTGATCCCCGTGAGCCACAACCGCAGTCACTACTTCAGGCATAGGCCTTTCCTCAACTAACCGCAGCCCACTCCTCACGTCCCAGAGCCGCACTACCTTGTCGAAGCCTCCCGTCACACCCACACCTCCGTAACTAGCCACCGCCGGGACCTTCTTGCTATGGCGGTCACTCTCCTCAAGGATGGTCGATGTGACTGGGTCAATCAAGGAGCAGGTACCGTTACCACCACCCACAATTACGTGCCGTCTCTGCGTCGGGCGCAGTGCTTGGATTGTCATTCCGGCGGATATGAACGAACTCAGCTGCCGGTCCGAGTGCAGCACGCAGATGGTAGCACTCAAGCCCCCAGATACAACGATACTGCTAGGGTCTTCAGGTGTGACATAAGTAACCGCAAAGACCTCCTGTTGAAATGACGCCACCGATGTGGCTCTGACCTCATGCTCCACAACTGAATAGTTAAAGATGGCACTGGCTCCGTCATCACAGGCCGTAGAGAAATCGTACGGAGAGGCAAAAGCAATATCCCATATACACGCCTTATGTGGTCTGAAGTGGATGAGAGGCAAGCCGTCGGTATCAATAATGACCACATAACCACTCGAAGTACTCACTGCATAGCACTCGTCCTTGACTTTGCAAAGCGAAATAAACTTCTCCTTCTTGCCGAAGGAATACCGGGCAGTGCGAGTTAACCCTTGTCCAACACCTCCCTCCCGCTCAATAGGAGCCGCTGCACTTCGGCTAAGCTCCATAAATGTGTTCTTCTCAAGGGGCACAATGCTAACCTCGTGAGATATTTTGACACGCTTATTTGTTTTGGAAATCTCCGGCCTTCCATCCGCTGGAGCACAAACTACACCCCGCACAGCCCTAAGTCTGTTTTCGCTTGCCAGCAAGTTATCCTCCAGCATCACCTCACCCGTACCCTGACGGAGCGTCCCACGAAGAGTCACTGCCCCTTCAAGCAACGCCTCAGGGAAATGCGGGTGTGGCTCACACATAAGAAAGACACGTGCCTTGATGTCAATGCTCTTATTTTCCCTGACTTCCTTTATGCTCTCCACTAGCGTCCGAAGAAGTGACATGGATTTTGATGCTTGTTCAATGTATATCCAAATCCCTTTTTGGAGGGACTTAGCAAAATCCCCACCCGCCTGAATGAGGGGCTGCCGTGTTTTCAGACGCTTCACCGTGTTGACGTACATCAACGTCTGCGACGCCTTTTCAGCCGCCACCGTAAGCGCATAAGCAGGATTAACGCCATCAGACATAATTAGGATACACCCTCCGGGCACGGTCCGCCTAGCAGCATCGATTAGCACGTCTGCGCTGTTTGATTGTTGGAAGACGCCCTCACCAGTGGGATCCTGAGGCAGAAGTGCCAGTCGATTGTCAGCAGCAACATCCTCGTCATCGCCTGAGCTAAGGTCCAACTCGTCATGTTGGCCCTCACCTCCACCTCCGCTGAACACTAATACCAACTCACCGGGGCTCTGTTCCCAACGTCTCTTCTCCTCCTCCGCCTCTCTGATCTCCATTCCATTGATGGAGCTAAGAACCATCCCACACTCAACACCGACCAATGCAGGAAAGTCTTTGGTGTTCACAGAGGCAACACAATTGCCGGTAGAAAACTTGACACCTGCAGAAAAGTCCTGGGCGGCGGCACAAATGTACACGGTCATGGCCCACTTTCTCCTAGAACACGTTGATACAAAAGCGACGCGTCTTAAACGTACCCCAACAACGCGTAGCACGAGCTATTTGTAATGAGAATGGCGAGCACTAGTCACGAATGATTGCGCACCAGCAAATGATTTAAAAAGGATGAGGATAGGACATGGAAAGAAGACAGAAAGGTAACACTGAATGCTACATTACGGTAGGTCAAAGAGTGCACAATGTTTTAAAACAAGCGCAGAAGTGCTCGCCGACTGACCAATGTAATAAATGAATTAAGAAAGGAAAATAACCTGCAAAGTGTTTTTCTCCGTGCCCTTCCACCTCCTTCGCATCCAAGCCTTGTTGTCTTTTACACTCATAGAAGATGATATCTCTTCTTGTTTTTCACCTATGAGGCAATCGGAACTCCTGTTCCCTCTCACAGAAGGCCACAAAACTTCTCTCAACCACCACACCCCTCTCAGATACCTTCCACAACGAAGAATGCACACACAGACGCAGGCGAAAGGAAATTAAGAGAAAAAGAAACATGACAAAAAAGCGGCTGACGCCGCATTATCAACTACTCCCCCACACGCCCTTATTTAAAAGTTTACCATCCCGTCCATTAACAACACCCTCTGACCTCAATTCTTGATTTTATACCTATACAGGAAGTGGCAATCGACGAACAGGCAAAAATCAACGTACTGTGCATTACAATGGGAAAATGTGGACGAGCAAACAACCACAACATCCAGAAAAACTAGTAATTTTACATTTGGTCCCGCCACTTCAATCTTTCTCCCCATTACTAGACACACGAAGAATAATCAAAGAAGAAAGAAAAGAAAAGAAAAGAAAAGAGAAACAAAGAAAACGATTATCCATTTTACTGAAACCAGTTGTTTGGTCTGGCAGCGAGACAAAAAGCTCACTCTCGTGTTCCTCGCAACCACCCATATCAACCCGAATCGCCTGAAAGCTGTCACTGCAGCAGTGCCATCACCTCGGGATCGGACTGCAACAGCGCCACAAGCTGCTTGCCGTTGGCACCGTGCAGTGCCTGCTGAACACGCTCTCGGAAGAAGACATTAGGTTGCTGAATCATGGGGCACGGATCGACTAACGCCTGAACTGCACCCTGCAACGGGCAAAACACATTTGTGTGCCCAGCGTCGTCCACGCGGTGGGACAGCTCGCTGATGGTGTGCGCTTGTGGCGTGAAACTGGTCCAGTCGTCCTTCTCAACAGCACCATGAATCATTTTGAGACAACTAACGACACAACTTGCCCACGTTTCAGCACTCTGTTGCAGCGTTGCACAGTCCCCGAGAAGTGAGGCGAGCGCCACAATACATGTTTTGCGCTCTAGGGTCCCAAGAACCTTTGGCACATGGGGAAGCCATACACGCTGAAGGAGCATCCAGAACAAATTATCTTGTATGCGATTAATCTGTGCCACCACATCATCGGCCCCATGAGCGATCACCGTTATGGAAAGAAATATTATTAAAATACGTACGTACTTGGGGGTCCTAGAAAGCTGCAGCCTCTGTACTAGCGCATGGTATATCTGTGTCATGTAAGAAGAAATTATCTCCTTGGGGTAGGCTTTGATCATGGCTGTGAGAATGTTGAGCCCCTCATGGTCGTAATTCTTGTACTGCAACAGCGACCTGAATATCGCAATAACTCTCTCAGTAAGGCCCTTCCCGTGCATGTAACGGGGATAGTGCTCGATGAATGACACTAAAAGACGGACCACCGCGGGGATGCTTCCCCGTTGTTTATACATATCAGGAAGAAGCAGTGGTTCTAACAGCGCCTGATAGTACACTGGCGGCTCGGGTGAGTCACCCTTGTGAGCATCCAATAGTTGAGCCATGATTTGGAGAGTGTACGGTACGTATTCATGCACATCGTTCTGTAATACGAAAATCATGGGGTCCCATAACACACTTTCGATAGCAGCCGCATCTTCCGGACGCAGCATGATGCATTGTGACACCACCTCAAACATGCAGTGGCTAAACAAAGGGTTGGACGGGTTCTTGGAGTTTTCCTTTATCACAGGCATCATGCAAGTAATAATGTCGCCAACAAAAGGCTTCACGCAGTTGGGGCAGTTCTGACACATCCTCATGAGACATTGCATTGTGTATGCTATTGGTCGCTTTTCTTGGTTGAGCTTCATGCAAAGGTTACGCAAAAGAGGCGCAGCCCGTTCCCCAAGCGTTGCCTCACTAATCACGTATCCCTGCTGGTCAGAAGACTGGATGGTGAAGATCCGCTCCACCGCGTGCGCGGCATACACCTGGACCACCATGTCCTCGCATAAGATCCAGGAGGTGAGGAGTGCCACGACGTCAGGCAGCAGTTGGGGCGGGATATGTGTGCGGAACGTTGCGATAAATCGGATACAGCTCGCCTTGACGATGACAGGGCTCTGGGCTGAAACATCGCAGGAGAGTTCAGTTAAAATGTTTTGCTTTAAAAATGACTCGAACGGCACGAGATTACTTAAACGTTGTGACGCCCCTCTCTGTGAACTGGCGTACTGCCCCTCTAGTGACAGAGCAGACACCAAATAGATGGATAATTCCTTCGCCTTCCAATCACCTCCACCCGCAGCAGTCAGCAGTTGCTGCGCCTTTGACGTGAAAAGTGGACCGGATGCATCCGGAAAAAACAACATCAAAGTGCGCACCAGCTCCCCAGCCTCACGCCGTCTGGTGTGAAAGTCACTACCCTCAATGTCCCTTTGTATGTACTCATCGGGCTCTTCCTCGTACAACTCCACGTCAGTCTGTCGCAGCGCAAGATTGGGCATGATGACCTCCGATACGAGATTCGAAAGGACACCCACGTCCTGGAAGAGCTTCCTATTCGCACCGCGGCAGGCAGAAGACAGAAGACTAATCCCCTGAACAACGATGTCATCCATCGTGCTCTCGTAACTTGCAGGAGAAGAAATGGTGTCCCATACCACCTTGAGAAACTCAGAGGCGTACTTCTCAAAGTCTTCATCGAACTGCAACAGGAAATGAGACACGCACATTATTACCACAGACTTCAGCCCCACCGTACAACTCTCTGGTACTCCAGAGCCATCAAACTGGAGGCAGCGCTGCAGAACCTGGGCAAACTTCTCAATACTCCAAATAAACTCATCACCCAAATCAAAGGTGGTCATGTCACGCAGACACTCCACAGCCGACACAAGGCCCATGCACGCGGCATGCGCGCCGGCCCCGTGCTCCTCCAATACGCCGAGAAGTAGCGTCATGGAGGTGAGAAGCGGCGAGGTTAGCTCCCTGAAAATGATTTGTAAGTCATTGGCAATGCCCTCGGACAAGTCTGGTTGGTTTCGGTAACGCCCTAGAACTCCATGTGTTGTGGAGAGTGCCGCACTGTGTAACGCAACATCCTTCTCGTTAACAAGCACATCGATGATACGCTGGAGGGCATCAGGCCACGCAGAGGGGAAATCTGTCTCGGCAATCATTGCAATGGCCTCAACTAAATTCCTCTGGACATTTACAGGAGCCTTGAGCATGATACCTATGATACTGTTGCGAACCGCAATTTTATCGGCATCCATCACACAGTGTTCCGACATTCCCTGGTTCCAACACAGTTTCACTGTGTTTTTAAAGACAATTGAACAAAAGGATGCCGCCGGGCTCGGTGAGGACGCCACGTTGAGCAACAGCAGTACAAAGCCACTTTGTGTGTCTACACGGTCCTGGAACTCTTTAATTTCCTGCTCCGCTCTCTCCCTCTTCGCGCTCTCCACAGACATGGCGTGCTGGGCAATCAGCACCAGCCGCTCCACAAGAACAGGATCGCTAGGTTCAATTCGGTCCATGGTTGCGGGGTTCATGGCTGCCATTGTCCCTCCTTCCGAACCGGCACCTCCTGCGCCAACTCTCCCTTCCTCTCTCCTTTATAACCCTCTCTAGAGCCCTTCCCGCACCCGTTTCTAACCCCCTCCACCGGTAGCACGTCTTTACGGTTACAACGTGTATCGGCTCCTTACCTCAGCCAATTTATAATCTAGTCTGCTGTGTAGCCAATGGAAACGCACCCTATTACGTATTTCAACTTGGTCCACCTGCGCAACTAAAGATAAACATTAAGCGAGGTGGCAGTAGAAGTAATAGCAAACACCATGGTAAGTCTCCGCAGGTAAGCAAGTACAGCGGCAGTAGTGTTGGCAGTTCTCCTTTATCAAATTTTCCACAGTGCGAAAAAATGTATAGGGGAGTTTTTTTTCTTCCTTACGTGGGCCACACCGTTGGAAAGAGGTATACGATTAGTGGTGCAATGCTGAGAATAGCAATCTCCGCGGTCTCTGTCCCAAAAGCCACCCCTTTTCATCTCCTTCTACACCGCCCTGCACTGTGCCCACTATCGCCAGTCCCGCATGGCATCCAGCGGCCCCTTGTAGCTCAGGCCTGTGGATGTGGCAACGTGACAGCCCCGCACTTTTCGAAAGGGCTGAACAAACAAAACCAGCCATGAGCAGCAGTCAAAAAGAGAAAGTTCGACGACGACTGGTGCCCATAAACGTGTCAAGGAGTCGCTGCAAGCTGACCGCTTCGCGTAACTGAGCGACCAAACACGCGAGATACCAAGCCGTCGCCACAAGGTGCACTTTCATCGTGCTTCAGGAAATTAGAAAAAAAACATCCAATTGGCATTTTTAAACCCCTTTTTCGCGTTACCGAAGGGGGTGTGAAAAGGAAGTGGAGGAAGTAATACTTCCCAGCATAAAGCGGTAGCAGAACTATGCGAATCCAGAAGAAGAAATAAATATGGAACTGCGATGCCAAAGGCCGACAACGAACAGCCATAACGCACCTCACAGCCACATTACATAATAAAAACTTCAGCAAATAAACCCTGTTAGCGTCGAAATTGTAATGCGCAAACCCTCGACAGAATTACTTCATTCTTTTCGAGAGATGAGGGAAAAGAAAGGAAAGGGTTGCGTTGTTGCTTACTGGTACTCTAGACGAGAGCAGTAACTGCCTTCTTAACATCACGCTCAGCTTCGTAGTTCTCACACTTTTTCCCGGTGAACTTCAGTTCAAACTACCGCAGACCAGTGTGATACCGGTATCAGATAAGCAAGTTTCCCGGGTTAATATGCACTAACAAAGGGAAGAAATGGTCAATAAACGGACGAGGAGAGGCAACCAAAGGCGGAAGAAGCATGCGCCCACATTAGAGTTTTCTTTAAGCTTTGCGAATTATATATAAGCATACACATCAATGGAAAGCACTCCCACCGTCCAAATAATCCTACGTTCCCCCCTACCAACGTCCTGCACTTTTGTTCTGCTCCATTTTGCTCTGATTTTTCCTTCTTCTCATAAGTCTTATTTTACTTCCGCTCCCTTGACAAAAACTTCAATATCCCACACCTGCCCCCATACACTTTTCCTCTCCCTTTCCCGCTCCTTCATGTGACGCTCGTTCCTACTCCTGCGCTGATACGTTCCCTCGCACAGCAACAGCACGGAGTGTCACACGCGGCCGAAAGTAAAAAGTCAAGAGGTGATGTGGGCCTCTGTCAGAGAAGAAAGCGGCCACCCACGCGGTTAAAGTACAAACGTTAGTCGACCATTGTGAGTCGTTAGCCCATTGCGAAGGGAGAACGTTGAGCAAGTGAGCCGGACGAAGGGAAAGATATGTAAAGGTGAGGGAGAGCACAGTCGCACTCCAGACATGACAACGAAAAAGGCGTGCGAAAGTAACGGTAACAAAATGGGTCAGAAACGAAATGGGACGGAAGGTCACATGTATTGGAACACCATCCAGCAACAGTACGAACACAGTCTACAAAGCGTTTCCGCACGAATGTATGACCGTCTGGACAGTGCTTTCGTATCGCTTCATGAGGAGAAGGTGAGACTCGGCCAATCCACATGTTCCAAGAACAATAAAAAATGAAAAATAAAAAAGCGGAATAGGAAGAGTGTAGGCAAAAACAACTGGAGGAGATCTTGTGGATAGAAAAACCATGTAAACAAAAGAAAATGTTACGGGCAGTAACAGAAACAATTCCAGAGCAATAATAGCCCAAGAAGACAAAGCGCTGCGGCGAAGGTGTCACTAATTCTCGGTATAAAGATGTGAAGTGGTCATGGTGCCAGTTCGTGTTTGAAAACAACATTATGACAATAAGCGACTATGCTTGTTTGCTCATCAACTCACCCATTTGGTGTCACCCGCCGCGAACGTAAACCCCACTCCAATGTCTCCCTCCCCACATTCCTCTTAGAATGTCGTATTTCCCAAACAGCCCTCCTGGTTGCACGCCTGTTGCCATTAGCCATACACTGGAATCATGCATCGCCTTTCTCATTTATCACACCAAGCTCACGACTACATTAAATCTACAGTTTCAAAGCGGGTACTGCTGCTATATCCTCCTCGTCGCATGGGGTTTGCCACTTCACCTAGCCTCCCAGCAGACTAAGGAACAACCCATTGCTGTGCTGCCACACGCTACGATGGCCCACAGCGTAACAACCCTGAGTTGCGTAGTCAAATAAGAGCTACCAAAAAAAAAAAAAAAAGCTTAAGAAACATGCGGTATAAATGGCATCATATTTGTGTGTGTGTGTGTAGCAAACGCCATGATATGTTCCTCACCTACTGGCATTATCGGGGCCGCGTCTGCCTAACACCTCCACAATACATAACCAACCAACCACGTGAGTAACTGTACTCCGCCTGTGGGGTGTGACCAGCCTCAAAAGGCCACTGCCGAGGTACGTCGCCTCAAGCCGATGACACCATCAACTTCGTCAAGGTTGACTGCCACGCACTACCGTACATCTCTCGCGGGTCACTCTTCAGGTCCTCAGGTGCCGAGCTCGGCGCTGACGGCTGTTCTAATTGTGCTGCGGTTTGTTTCGACTGTTTGTTGAAATTCCCCCACATCCTCACAAACAATAATGCCCATAAACAACTTGAAATTCCTTTGGGTACACTTCGACGAGGGGCACGAGAATGAAAATAATTGGAGCCACGCCTGCAACCTCCGGTTACAAAATATTTGCCTATCGCCTTTGGCTCCTGCGAAAGAACTTCAAGCCTTGTTCTCATCTCACACTGCCCCAGCCGCATGGCCGTTATACGCTCGGTAAGTCTGCAGGCATAAAGCGAGAGAAGGACAGAAAAAGATTTGTCCACACTTTTGATGTAACAAAGGCCTGTAGGAAAAGGAAAGCATATAATATATATGGTTTATTACCGCCAAAACAAGATGGGATTCAATGGCGCAGAATGAAAGTCAACGGGAAAATGTAAGCGCGGCAAACAAAAATAAAACAAACGGAAACAGAAAAGCCACCAGCGGAGCCCACCACTATGATGTTTTCGAGGAAGGTGCGGATTGATACCTCCCCCCAGAGCCCAGCGTAGTCAGTGAGAAAGAAGAAGTGAGCGGAGAACAAGTAAATTGCACCTACTGTTCAACCCCGTATAACGAACCCCAGGAGTGAAAGCGGAAAGGAAAGCCACATAAACCAACAACAGCTCAACATTACCCACCTTGCATTTGCAGACTCCCAGCACGAGAGATTGCTCCGACATACATACGTGCTAACACAGTGTGAATGTGATGCGTCACAAAAAACGAAAAAAAAAAAGGAAGCACCACTTGCGTACGCACGCCCACGACTGAGAGGAGGAGGGAAAAACAAACAGCGTGTGTGATGCATACCAATAGCAGCTCACCAATGAAGCTGAGGCGGACGCCGTGGCCTTCGTAACGAAAAACCGTGATACTTTATCTCATATATATATATGAGATGAAGTAGAAACAAAAAGATGTAGGAAATAAACTTTAAACATTGGTACAGGTAGCGGAAAATAACGCCACAAGATGATCTTCAAACTATGGAAAAGAGCCAGAGCGAAGCAAAGTGCTGCTTCTGGTATTTTCTTCCCTGATACAATAGCGTGAAAAAAAAAAAAAAGTAACATAAACAAATGAATAAAATTCCATCTACATCCCCACACGGCGCAGCATGATTATACAGAACTCGTTAAATCCCAGCTTATCACCCTTACAGTAACGGGACACAAGATTGTTAACCTCAGTCTCACTAGGAACCAGACCGTAATGCTCCATTGAAAGATACAACTTCACGAATCTACCCCGATCAATGTAATCGCGACCTTCAGAGAGCTTTTCAAATTCCCTCAAAAGCTTTACTTCCATCCCTCTTTGATTCTCGTCAATATCCGGGGCAAAAAGATACGAATGTGCATGTTGGTGGCCCCCCACGCCAGATAATCGTGCATTTGAATGTGCAACCTCTGACGCTCCTCCACCGATGGAACGGGTGGGACAACAACTCCGTTTTTGCCCCTAATGAGGTCTCTCAGTTTATTTGGCGTCCTCTTTGCCACACTTTCGCTCTTCTCTGGCGACGCAGCAGCAGCAGCAGCTGCTGCTGCTGCGTCGAAACGTCATTTCCTCCCCAAGCTTCATTCCCTTTGACAGTATCTTTCGCACATCCAAGGCTTTGTTCATACTGGACAGAAGCATCGCTACATTTAACCAATCTCTCCACTTCACCCCGCGGTGAGTTGTCGACAGGCACCGCGTGAGAGGATGTCAGCCTCCCAGTAAAGGAACCCATACTCCCTGGGCGGGTCATGTTCCTTTGAACGTACTGCGCCACACGATCCGCCTTCTCTGGATCGCTACGGAACGTGTGCCTAAGGGCGCCCAACACATCCGGCTCCTGCACCTTCCCCTCCTCCCCTGCATCCTTCTCTAGATCTTTGAGAAGCCTTGAGACCGTCTGCACGTCCGAATCAGAAATTTTAGCCTCGTTCTCCGCTCCACCACCGTCATCGGAAACAGCCCACGGCCCCCCCGTAAAGCACGAGATAAACTCATCAAGTCCAAACTTTCTATCCACGTCATTCTCAGACGCAGCAACGAGGGCACCTATCATAGATGAGAGAACCTCCTCGTCTAGCAGCGGAAACACCTCCCGAAATATGCCGCTAAGGGTGCAAACAAGGTCACCAGGATTCACACACCTCGATGAATTAAAACCGTTTTCTGAGGGGCCCGAAAGTTGCTCGAGCTCCCCGCTCTCAAGCATTTCCTTGATACGCTCGCAAGACCACAGCATTCTTTGTTGTGCTGCTGCGACAGGGAGTTGCACCAGGGTGGCGTTGCGGATGAAACCACGCACAAAATCCTCGAGGGTTATAACCCCACTCTTATTGCGGTCTGTCGTAACCATGATAAGATCGCATAGTTCGTAAATTTGATTCTTGTCGCAATTTTCACTGGACGCTGCATCCCAAAGTGTTTCATAAATATCGGCAAACCCAATGTACCCGTCGTGGTCCCTATCGAGCGTTGCGAACGCCTCCCTAAGGACGTCGACCTCCTCGGGGGAGAGGTGCTGCACCAAGCAGCGGGATCTTGCATCCACAAAAACAGCGGGAAGTACGCCCTGGTCTTCCTGAAACGAGCGGATGAATTCCGAAAGACAAAGCCTCCCATCGTTATCTACATCTGCGCTGGCCATAATAACGGCAACAATGTCATGAAAATTGCTTTCCTGAAGATCGGGGAACCTGTCCTTCAAATTTTCCTTCAGGGCAGCCACGAGCTCTTCCTTGTCAATGTAGCCATCCGCATTAGTGTCAATACGGCGGAACGACTCCTGCAGGGTCACAATCTCCTCGTCAGTAAGGCGGACACGGATAGAGGAGACGCAGCTATTAACTACCTCTGCCGGAATAACACCCGGGCCGTCAACGAAAGACATGATGAACTCGCAAAGACTCAATTTTCCGTCCTGGTCCTTGTCCGCTACCTCAAATAGGGGAATGAGATACGAGGCAAGTGGTCCGTACCGTTCTTCACCCACGCAACGCATGACCATGTCAAGTAGTTCGCTCTTACTCACATGACCATCGTTGTCACGATCCATATAAATAAAGGCGTCCCGCAGCATGTCAACCTCCTCGGGGCTGAGTGATTCGATTTGGAGGGACATATCGAAACCGAATCCCGTGTGCACCTTTATTACACGCGAAAGCGAAGTCTGTACCAAAAAAAAAAAAAGCAACAAACCAGCATGAGTATAAAGTAATTGAAAGGAAAACACGAGAACGAGGCAACAAGGAGTAAAAGGTGGTGCGGGGTCCTACAAAAGGAAACATAAAAGCAAAGACAAACGGTGAGCGCGCGCTCCGCTACGAAGGAATTATAATGGTGACGCCGACAGTGCAACAAAGGAACGGAAAATAAAGTTTTCACAATAAAATTGCCAACTAGTCATTTAAGACCACGACCAATCATTCACCGTAATGAGGTGCTGGAAGGAAGGTATGAAAGATATCGGGCATGGCAAAATCGTTGAGACGGCTTCCATACAACAACAACAACAAAAGGACACCTTCAGCAGCTTCTATTACCGTTAAAAGGCACCCTTCACCGCGGAGCTGCCGATGCTTAATTACCTGTGGATGCACATCTTCCCGAGCCACGAACATCTCTCACACCAAAAAGGGGCCTCATCAAGAAAAGGGAAGAACAGCAGCGGCAGAATGCAGTCAACCCGTTACGGCAGGAAAGGGTGGTAATGAAAATGGGCAGCTAAAGAGAGAGAGAGGGGAGTCCATTGAAAGGGCAGGCACTACCCAAGCAGCGTGGAAGCGCAATCAGACACGCGGCACCACGCATAGGCAAATAACAGCGCTACCAAAACGGCAGAAATGCAGTACATTTGGCAAACGCAGAGCAGCACGATAACAGGGGTAACACTGCGGCAAACTGTTATTTTGCCACACCACCATGTCACGACGATCCAGACCTCCTCGGAGCAACATAGTGGTCGTAGTAATGTTTCATCCACACGCGGGCCAGGTCGAGATCCAACTCAATGTGCTCCACCTCGTGGTCAATAACCTCCGGATCCAATGGTGAAGGGAAAAGGTGTATGAGGCAGCCACCGTATCGGTGGCCACCATCAAACATGTGGTCCACAACGTAGTGCTCCTGCTTTGCCATATGTGCAAGTATTCCCAGCCGCAGTTTGATAAATTCGTATAAAGATGGCTCTAGATGTGATAAGGGCTCCTTTGGATCTTCCGTTACATCCACAAGACGGCTACGCGCGATGCCGCGGTGCACAGCAATTTCGCAGAGGAGGTATTGGTTGGATGTGCGTAGCTGCTTCGTGCAGATGCAGTCAATGCAGTCACCAAACTCCGCGTAAGGGGAATAGACCAAGGTGGGTTCGTACGACATCGAGCGGTACATACTCATTCCCATGGCCTGGGCCACCTTGGAAATGCCGAGCGTGTAACGGCGCTCTATGCCTGAATAATCCACACCGTCCGGCATCCGTAGGGGTCTATTCTGTAACTTATTGCGAAGCAGCTGCGCAACAAACAGCTTCATCTTACGCATTAGAAAAAGTTCCTCCGCAACCTCCAACTCCGATCTGTTGGTGCGCACTGCGACATATGTAACTCTCTCCTCATCGTTAAGCTGCTTCGGGAAGTAATGTGTGTATATTATATCGCTAAGTGTTGGCACATAACGTCCATCTATGGTCATCTGCTGCTTATACGGAAACCACCTCACCAGGCTTTCCGTGCGAGGGTTTGTGGACTCGATGTACCCGTGTATGTGTCGGGGGATACTGTGCGAGGTGAGCGTCTCGCCACTTCGCTTCATCATCCGCTTCCAGTAACGCGTCAGGGGGTTATGCTCAAACGCCGGATTGTCCCACATGGACATGCACAAAGTGGTTGACGGTCGCATATCCGAAGCGTGAAACAAGCCTCGTATCCTACGCGCCCTCTTCTCTAAACCGCCCCACTCCTGCAGCACCTCCTGTGTTTATTATGTGATCCAACACGGAGATTGGTGCATTTTCGTGGCATAAATAAATTAGAAGGAAAGCAACAGCTGTCATGGAAGTAAAGATGCGTAAACAACAATACCCACATCGCGTGCACACTGATAAGAAAAACAAAGAACAATAGCACATCTCTCCTCGATAGCACGTTACAGAGCGGGTCCGCATAAAAAAAAAAGAAGAAAAGAAACACCCACACATCGCACAAGCACAGGCGCAGGCATTTCCACGAATCGCCAACAGGCACCAGGTGCCAAGATAACCACACGCCAGCCATATCACGGTAGTCTGCAGACGCCATCTGAACCCCCCTCCTTCAGCAAGCCAGTGGAAACATATTAATGAAGTCACCCAGCCGCGGCCGCCACAGCCAACAGAGCCACACAATGAGGAAGCAATCTGGCCTAAGTTTACTCCCAAACCCTTCGCCTAGTTTCACCAGGAACAGCGATGATATTAAACAAAGGCGGAGTGAGGAAAAGAGAGAAGAAAGAAGAGATCTCCAGTCGAGGCAAAAGGAAAGAAAATCCTGTAAGATCAACACAGAACAGGAAGACTACCACGCAGGCATCCCGTACATACAGTGATGGCACCATGATTACATTTTGAAGAAAAGTAAACTAACGCAAAGTATAAAAGAAAAAATTAGGGCAAATAAAAGGGACACTTTCTTTACTCGTCACCTTCTACGTTGGTCTTTGTTTGCACGTAGATACCATCGAGGAACTTACGGATATCCTTCTTTTTGACCAGGCACAGCTGGTGCATCACCGCAGCCTCCCGTGAGACCTGTTCAAGATCATTCCCCTCCAGCACGAGTTCATCCTTCACAATGGCTGCATCCGTGCGGTACACCTTCACGTCGTCGGCCACCACCTGCCGGCGAACTCGCTTCTCACCGAGGAAGTTCCGAATCTCCACTAGTTGGTTCTCAACCGAGACAGAGATGGGAAAGTGCGCGTAGGCAAAGCGGACCTTGAAGCGGAATCCCTTCGTGACACCAGTGATCATGTTGCGCACGTGCGAGAGGGCCGTGTTGATCGTGGAGTTGTTCATTTTGTTGCCAAACCAACGAACAGCGGTGAATGTGCGGTGTTTCGCGTTTACGCGAAAGTCAAGCTGCAAGTGGCGAAGGTCCTTCGTGAGCGTCCCGCGCTTCCCCTTAACGGTTACGACGCGGTCCTTCACGGAGACGGTGACGTCCTCCGGGTATGTGATCTGCTCGTGTGACTTGATCTTCATGATCTCCTTCTGTAAACCCCTATGCCTTCGTTTATTACCAACGAATAGGAAAGACACACGTTGCAGAGAGCATGTTACATGCGGTATGAAATGAAATGTTTAGGTATACTTATGTATATACGTACAACGTTTAATCGCAAAAAAAAAAAAGAGCAATGCGGAACGGTGAAAAATAACACAAATGATCGGAAGGAAGTCACATGACTCACTCACAAGCAAAAAGACTCGGTGCGGTGTAACGTACCAGACCACAAGCAAATGTTGAAGCTCACTAAACAGCGCCACGAAGACGAAAGCATTTCATACGTCGCAATGCAATGCTTCACATGCAAAGTTCCGAACAGCATCCAACCACCGTGGGGTACCAAAAAGCAAAACATTACGTCTTAATTCGACCACCTGCGAATCCCTGCGGGAAGCCTAAATTAGGATCTGTGGATGTGGAGCCATGTCAACGCCTCGCAGTAACAGTCACATATTCCCACAGGCAACGGAAAGACAAAAATTAAAGAAGCTCGCTTGTGTCACGCAGGGGTACAAAAGCAAAAAGACCTGCCGTGCACCACACACACGCACACACAGTCGTTAACATCCACAGACACCCCCCCCTCCCGCACCGTTCACACCCTCACCACTATGAGGCAGGGGCAGGACCCAATGGAGGTGAACATTATCCGATAGGGGCTTTTAAATCCTGACCCACCGCGTGGACGCTGAGGATTCGGAAGACAATCGCCCCTCTCCTTGGCTCCTTGAGGAACCTACGTTACCCCACTGATAGCACAAGCAAAAGAGCCTCACAAGGCCCCGCGCGCTCCTCAACACTTAGCTGGGATGTAAACCGTAGAAAGCACCGACAGAATGCGAAAGCGGAAAATATAACCACAGTTAGCGGGCAACCGGCTACTGTACAGTGCGGCCCCTTGAGCCATGTACTAACTTTACGGAGCAGTGGATGCCCTGCATCTCGAGAGCTGAACTAGCATGAAAACACGCACACACTATGGCGGAAAAGAGTTAGCGTATTTTTAGCACTCATGTTTGCATCACTTTTTCCCCCTCTCATCGTAAGCAGCCAGTGAAACGTATTGCAACAAACCGACAATTGTTTTAAGACAACATAAGCAAGCAGCAGGCACACTAACCAGCAACGTATATCGACACATAACTCACCTCCCAGAGCATTGGTCGGAGTCACATTTACGCTAACCATCTGTCGGATCAACACAATCATCGTTCTCAGCTTCCTTCTCGGGTTCCTCTTCAGGCAAAACCAGATTAACGCTGGTATGCCCTACAACAGGCTGCTGTATCCGCGCGGCGCTTCGCGGCATCTGAGTTGGGGGAAGAATAGGCTCAGTTGAGTAGGTGGGCAATTGCATAACAGAAAACTTTTCTTTCATCTGAGTACCAAGCGCTCCAAAATACTCACGCAGTACTCGGGTGAATCCCAGGATACTAAGATCGATTGACGTGCGGCCGTCGTAGTAAAGCCGCGAGCACGAGGACCTACTCTTCTCACCTGCGCTCCACAGCCTCACGTGCCAATCTTCCAACCTAGATTCGTTTCGTACGAGGCGATCGGAATCTTTTCCTTCCTCTCGCCTTAATTTCCACACCTTTTCGCGTTGGAAGTTGTATTCTAGTCGAAGTTTGCGGTACATCTCCTCCGACTCATTAAGGACAGCCACGTTCTTGAGAAAGGAGGTCAACATATCAGTACCCTCTTCTTTAAGCTCCCTCCTCTGTGATATGCTAGACTCCATGAGCCTATTGCCTAGAGAAAACATATCCCTCGCTATCTTCTCAGACTCGGGCTGGATGTCGGGAACACACAAGTACTCCGATCCGATTTCTTTCAAAATCCCACTCAATTCCTCCAGGAGAGCAGAAGCACGTATGAACTTCGCCTCCAGTGATTTTCCCACCTTCTCTAGTTGCCGCACTTTCGTGCTTGCACTTCTCAGTGCTTCATCCTCCTTGGTTAGCTCGGTATTATTTACCTTCTCCTTGATGCTTTGGGTCACGCGACGAGCGATCCCCTTAAAGGATTCCATTGCGCAACAGTTCCTTCAGCCCACTGAGTCGCGCAGTACGTTAGACGCAGAGGATCCACCAAGGGAACACGCTGGCGGACACCGAGTGTGGTCTGACAACACGGGAAATACTCTGGTACCTAAAACAGCTCTGCAGACACCGTCTACGAGCCAACCTCACCACGCCAACTTCACAGCACCTCACACAAGGTGTACAGCATCCGTTAGGTTGGAGAAAAGGGGGTGCCGGAAGGAGAAGCGAACATGAGTGTATAACCTTCAGCATTTACGTTAACGCAGCAGGGAACAAGTCACTCACACGCAGCAAGAAAGCGCTCGTGCCCAGGGGAAGAGATTGCAGGATCAAACGCACCCTACAATAAAGTTTCTGGAAAACCACAAAGCAAAATCAATATTTCTTCACACCAGGAAAACAGACTTAACAAAGAAGAAAAAAACACAATCGAGAAGCAGCCGGATGAAAGGGCGGAAAAGGCAAATTGCTCAGGGATCAAACTACCCAAAGCAGAAGTAACACGTTGCCGATCAAGAATCACCCATATGATATTTAAAAAATTGGCATACTTTGACGGTCTCCCGCATCTTACAAACTCGCACATGAACTGTGTTGGTGTAAGAAAAGAAGGTAGTAAGTTCTAAGGCTGCTTCCTTCCAATTCTTGTGCCTTTCCATATCATACTTTCTTCTCTTCTCCAAGGGAAAAAAGACGTACTGCACATAAAAAAACCCAAAACGGGTTTCCTCTGCGTAAGACGCTCTCTATATAAATATATCACCTAACGCCATATTACCTTTATTATTATTTCTTTTTTTAGAAGCGAATGAGCATGGACCTGTCTGACATGTGGGCGCAATTACTCTATAAATGCAATTCAAGCAAGAGGGAACAAGCATCACAGAACCTTCCCCCACTGTTGTCTATGTGAAACTAATAGTCTGGATTACTGAGGTCGCAGTTCTCTGACAATCGGAACTCACCCTGCCCCACGATAGAGCCATCCTTCCACGTCCCGATGTACATGGAACCGTCCTTCAGGATGATCTTCCCAGGCCCATCCTTCTTGCCCTGGGCGAAGGAACCCTCGTAACTGGACCCGTCGGGGAGCACCAAAACACCTTTGCCATGGCGACGGTCCTCCGCCCACTCACCCTCATAGCGGCACCCATTGGCGTACTGCAGCACACCATAACCCCACGCTTCATCGTCACGCCACTCACCGTCATATGTGTCCCCGTTGCTATAACTGAGGACACCGCGGCCGTGCTTCTTCCCAAAATGCCACTCGCCAACATAGCGATCGCCCTGAAGGAAGGTCAAGGTACCTTTTCCATGAGCCTTGTCAAGATGCCAGTACCCCTCGTAGCGCTCACCGTTGGTGTAGAGGAGAATACCGTAACCGTCCTTCCTGTCCTCAACCCACTCACCTTCGTACTTGTTGCCGTTGGGGAATATGTAGGTTCCCCTCCCGTGCATTCTCCCGTCAACCCACTCACCTTCGTAAATACCTCCATCGGCGTAGAAGTATTTGCCCCAGCCCTGCATTCGACCTTCGATCCACTCGCCGTCGTACTTCTCGGAAATACATCCATCGGGCGCGGCGTAGACAACAACACCCTTTCCGTGTCTCTTATCCTCCTTCCATTCGCCCTCGTACTTGTCCCCGTTTGCGTAGCAGTAGGTACCTTTACCGTGCATGCGGCCGTCTTTCCACTCGCCCTCATAGCGGTCACCGTCATGGTACGCAAGAATGCCACGTCCGTTGATCCTGCCCATGCTCCACTCCCCAGTGTATATATTACCACTGGTGTAGTAACAAGACCCATTGCCATGGACCTTGTCATCAACCCACTCACCATCGTAGCGGCTCCCATCGGCGTACACATACACACCCGTACCGTGGCGCTTGCCAAACACCCACTCACCATCGTATTTCTCTTTGTTGGGGTACTGCAGGCACCCACGGCCGTGCATTTGGCCATTTTCTATTTCGCCGGAATATATCATCGTCACTTTGGTGTTAATAACTCCTTGATATGTGTGTACTTTACCTTTTGTTTCTTTTTTAGAATTTTTTTTATTATTCGTTTATCTTCTCACTCCCTTATTGATCTTCTGATTCGTGACGCCTTTTCCCTGATATCTACTGTATATAAAAATAAGTATTAGGCGCGGAGTATTTACGCGTTCAAAGGCTACGACCTGAAGCAGTGCACGGGAAGAGCAACGAGAACAAAATAAGTAAGGGTAAAAATGCACACGTCTTTCCACTTAACAACACCAATCCGATGAATCCTGCCCGTGCCTCCGTCAGCTTGTGAATTCCAAAAGATTTTTTTCTCTCAAAGACAGAAATTAGAGGAGATAAAAATGGACACCCACACCCCCAAGCAATCCAAGACCATCTTATTCCTACTGCCCATCGCGACTCTCTTGTCACTCACTTGGCCGATACATCACGGACAATGGGGTGGAGGAACCTGTTGTTGAATTCCACCACATCGGCCGCAGTAACGGCACAGGGCAGAATAATTAGGTGAACAGGGGGAGGTGCATTAAGTGCACAACACCTGGTTCAGAACCTCCTTAAGCGCTTCAGCAAGCGATACAGTTAAGGGGCATTAAGTAACCTCAACAAATTAGTTATGTAAAACTTGAAAATCAACCGGCCCCCCTCCTAGTGAAACGAGGCAAGAAAATAATAGTACACTCCCAACGCGCGCAGCTCAAATGGCCAGCAGATAGACCCGTCACTAAACCAGACACGAGAAGTTGACTATCGCTTAGCAATTGAACGGGGCTGTTTGGTGTTCAACGAACCTCTCATAAACAACACAACGATCACGCGCCCCAGCAGGACCAGCTGTAACAAACACACTCGCTACGGCCACCGCTCGTTAGCAAAGCAGCATGACGCAAATATGAGTTGCTACCCAACGGCCACAATGTTGTGCGACCGCAACTCTTAGACAAAACAAATTGCACCAGGAGCACCAGGAGCTACACTCAGAACTCACAATTGCATCTTTCAAGTCTTTACCACACCTGCTGATACATCAAGTCATTCTCGTGACAAAACCGCGATCCGCACTGTACTTAACACTAACTTCTTCGCACTCATTAGGGTGTGGTGTGGACAACCGCAAAGGAAGCCGGTTAAAAAGAGAAAGAAGTCAGTCCGCCAGAGCTGAGGGACCGCAAGCACATTACAGTTGTCCAAAACTACATTACTCAGTCACAGGCAGTTCAACATCCCCCATCGTTAACCAATAAACTCATGAACTTCATTGCCCAGCTCCTTAAGTCCTGTTCTGAACGCCCCGAGAACATATCCCTTACATGCCATCGTGCACGTGGGGGAGTGAATCGGCACCATAAAAGCTCCATATTCCTAAAGGTAAATGCAAGTGATAACTTCCAACATGCTTCTCCCTACTTCAACCTGTCTCCCTGTGCTGATACGGAAGCAAATCAAACAGTCAAAGAGGATAAGAAAAGCCAATACTTGGCGTCAGAACGGTACCCCAACCACAAATATACCGTACGCTGCATGATACGGTAAGATGATAGCAAAGAAATAGGGAAAAAACAGGTAGCATTGCAGTAAAAGTGGGAAGAAAAACTCCCTGCCCTTCCGAAAGGTCATAAGTGGGGCCCATTAAACAACCCTCAGGAAGTGGGGCGGTCCCGCATGAGAACATCCAGGCCTTCTGTAAACCCTCAACAGGAACCTTCCTCACATCATGTCTCTCTTCCGCGAATTTCTTATTTACTCTCCACAAAAGAACATATAGGGCAAAAGCAATGAAATAAGGAGAAGCTAACAAAGGTCCCCCGCGACCAAAACCAGAAGCGAGTTGATATTAAACGTTTCCTCCATACTCACACATACCCTCCTGCAACGACACCACTTGCTACCGATAATCACCTATCAGCATCTGTAGCTTTAACGGAAACGTCCTTCAGTCGATTATAATTAATCGGAAGACCCAAAATAGTTACATAAAAGAAAGTGAGCTGCCGCCTCTTCATTTTCCTCGCAGGCGCGGTATGCCTCGATTGCCTCACGCTCGCCCCACGCACCTTCACCGAGCACGACGAGACGATTGACTGCCGCCCTCTCCTCTTCCCTCAATGGTGGAATAGCTTCTGATGCCAACGCTGCACCATCATCAGACACGGCCTCTGTGTCGGCCGTCACCGCATCTCCGACCATAAATCTCATAAACTCCTCCGGATCCTGCTGTACCAGCTGGGCTATTTGGGGAAAACGCTCCTGCAACTGTTGGATCACAGTACCAAGAGCTTGAGGGTTACTCCGAACTATTGAACGTATTTCCTCCATTTGTGGAACAGCCATTAAAGCATTGAAGAGGCTCTCTGTATTGCCATCCCGTCCACTTTGCGGGTGTGTAGCATCCACCCCTCCCGACACCGATGTGTTTCCAGGGACTGCACGGAGCTGCGACTCAGCGAGCTCCCGTTGTACGTGCGATGGAATTCCTGTGAATAAGAATTCCACAGCTCGGTCGGGGTTCATGTACGCGGCACGAAGTGCCAAGGCAATTTGGTCTCGGTCTTCAAAGCCCATGGCAGCAATGGAGTCAATGAGCGCTGGGTCGACCCCCTGAGTGGCCGCGACCGATGAGCCAGTCCGAGGTGCTGGAGCTGCTGCTTCTGATGAAGGCTGCTCTCCAGGGGTGGGCGCGCTTGCAGTTGTTGGTGCCTCACTTCCCTCAGAGACGTGAGGGGCCTCTTTCACATTCTGTTCTTGAGTTTCCCCCACAGAGGCAAGAGACAATGTGTCTTCTATCGCTTTAGCCACCAGCTTCTGGATAGACCGTTTCTTCCCAACAAAAACAAGCACTGACTTATCGCCAACACCCAGATTCCCCATTGTTTCCAAATCTTCCAGGACACTGTTGTTGTAACAAATACGAAGACTCTCAGGGGCGTATTCTTCCTCAAGGACCCTCTTGATGTCCTGCACCTTCGTATCGGGTGTCACCTCCTGTTCATGCTCCTTCCCAGTCAGGCTCCTGAGAATTATTTTCATAGCGCTTTTCCCAGCAGTAGCGTAAAACAAAAGCACTATGAAATCGTTATGAGTATCCTTTGCAAAAAAAAAATTTCGCCACAGAAAAAAACACTAAAATGATATGTACTTCGAAAAGAAGGAAATGGGATGAAATAGAAAAACCACCTCGTGCAGGCTTCCATAAACAAGGGGGAAAAGAAAAACTGGAAAAAGAATCTGCCCTACCACTATTAGTATACGGCCTTTACATGTTAATAAAAAAAAAGTAAAAATGCACATATCTTTCACAAATAAATAGACATACGTACACCAATACTATCAAGGTGCGTAGGATGCTCAAGCAACAAAGCGCGGTGTCCAGGTGCGCACGCGACCCAAGGGCAATACGATGGCGAAGGAAGGAATCGAAATAAATACGTTATCAAGTCCTTGCCCTCGTTGCCTAGAAACGCATCGGCAAAACCTTAGGTCTTTGGGGGCGCTCGGGGGGTGCCCTTCGGTTATAAATCTCCCAGCATATTGCATACTGCTGCTGTAGTTCATACCTGGTTGGTCGAACGTGCACGGGGCGTCGTTGCCCGCGCGGGAGGGCATCTATTACAGTGCTGCCTCTTCTACGAGACCTGATATCGTCTTCGTACCGAAGCGTCTCCAGGTATTCCTCACTGTCGCAGTCATCGTCCACATGTAGGGGAAACGCCTCCGCCACGGAATCATTTACCGTAGATCTAGGAGTTTGTTTAGCCTTTAGGGCTTTATCCCTCTTCGCCCTACGCAACGCGGACAAGTGCGCCTCATACGCTGGATTATACGATTCTGTCAGGGTCTTTGCAAGTATAGTGGACCCCAAGGCGAAGAGCACGAGCCAACCGCTCCAGCGAATTACCTGAGCCTCTATACGGTACCGAATGCTTCGACTTGGCTGTGAATTGCTGAAAGCACATAAAAAATCCTTGCCCACTCCTAGCAAGCGCATCCAGCAGGCAAAAGGAAACCGCTGCTTAATCAACGCTGGGATTTCTCTCGAACAGCTGCCGCGCTTCGCCTCAAACACGACAGTCTTTCCAACATCAACTTCCTGCAAGTTGAGCAAGTCGACGACTGGGGTAGCCTCACGCGTTGTCTCCTGCTTTTGGAACATGTCTGTATCAACGCCTCGAGTTACGTCAACGAACTCCTCCCGTCCGAAAACATCAGAAAGCTCCAAAATACGACCAAATGAGCGCTCCAGCGCGAGTACCTCCTCGGGAGTTGGAAAAAGATCACGGCTGATGACATCCCGGAGCTGCGAACACCCGCATATAGCATGCAGTTTCACATAACAACTAACGCATGCTTCCGATAAACTCCGCTTCAATAAATGTCGGTGGTGAGACATCAAGGATGTGATAGTCTCTGCGATGCGGACACGGTGAATACGCCCTCCAGTGCCATCATCTTCAATATTCTCCACGGTAGTTACATCATCCCCAGACGTACACTTCTCTGCCTCCTGGCACACGGTGGCGTCTCCCTGCTGCAACGACCCTACCGTGGACTCAGAGTGAGACGAACTCGCTACCTGAATCTGCGACGTGGAACCGTTTTCTAATGGCAGGTCTTCGACCGCCGGGAGGAGCTGCTCCGTTTCTTTGTATGATGACGGTACCGTTACAAGGGGGGGAAATGAAATATACCTGCGCTTCGGTATAAAAAGCTCAGCATTCATGAGAAGCACCAGCCGAGGATCATGGCCCGACGCGGCACTAATTCGCTCAAATAACTTATGCATCTCTGCAACAGGTCCCTCAAGGCATATAATGCGCACGTCTCCATCCATCATTTCAATACCACTAATACCAGGCGGTGTGACGATTTCAAACGACCCACTAAATGGAGGCGGTGGTGTGGGTACCTGCCGAACTACTGCCGCCTGACCTTTATTCGATTTGAGTTCCTTCTTTTTTTCCTTCGGAACGTCCACGACCGGAACGACCACTGGAATTTTACGCTGGTATACATCACTCTTAGCACTGGGCTTCTTAAACTCAAGCAGGGTAGCAATAAACGTGCTGAGCACCGTATCCGTCCATGAGGTCATATAAGGCATACGAACAACACCACAAGTGAGAAACTGTCCGTGTACTGGCTGACCGTCGCTCCGTACATGAATGTGTTGTGGCAAAGGAGCGAAGAAATCTAGCTTTATAGTCACAAATGTTCCCTCAGCGAGGCAATCACCAGTACATCCACTGGCTCGGACGGGTAATAGATGGACCATTTCGTTGAATCTTACCCTCTGATCGGTGGCAAATTCTCTAAGGGACAATGTTCCCTTTCCAAGAAGGATGCCCTTGTAGTCCGAGAGCGTTACAGTCAGCAACTCATTGAATGTCATCTGGTAAATGCCCAAAAAGGTGTCATGATCCAAGAAGGCTAAGTGGCGGAAGGCAATTCTGCCGTCATGTGGTAACTCAATCTTGGGTGAAGTCACATTAATATTCCCAAAGTTCACAGTCACCTCCACAGGCCGTCCACGGCAGTGTGACGGTATATTGCCAATCGAGCATATCTCTAATTTTAACGGCCTAAATTCGGATAGCCCTTTCTGTGACACAAGAGGGGCTGTAGATCGAACCTCGAGAATACAGTCATCGAATAGAGGCTTCTCGTTATCCGCGACACAAAACCGCACGGAGTCCTTGAGCAAAGCTCCATCATATCGAAGTCAAACGACGCTGCAACTTCCGCAGAGTCGGTAACAAGAACCTCACTTTTTCTACGCCGATCCTTCTTAAGCGAGCGTCCACCTTGTCTTGCGGGACCTTGAGCTAACTGATCCAGCAATCCGAGGGCCCGCACATACAAAACCATTTTTGGCGAATCATTAATCATCTGCTGAAGTGAAGTCATCACGTTGACCTTCTTACGAAGAAAGCGCACCGAAAGCTGTTCCGGCAGGACATCCGACTCCGTTAAATCATACAATAAGGACTTTTCTTCCATCCCCGTCACAACCGACGTAAACAAAAGACTGCTGGGATCGTATTGGTCACGAAAGCTTGGTGGAACGGTCGCATGAAACCAAAACTCGACAACGCGCTCATCCTCTGTTACAACCGCAAACGGATCCTCAACTCGAAGTTTCTTAGTCATCTGAACGCTCCCTACGTCTCACACACGTGCTCGGCCTAAGTGTGAACGCTGGTTAAAGCGTATCGCCGAATTTTCCAGGTGACTCCCTATGTGATTGAATGTTATCAGTACAGGAAGAAAAAAGATGCAAAAATCAAGGGGGCAAGAAGGGATATTATGGAGTAAAACGTAAGCAACACCACACTCCCAGAAAACAATGTTAAGTGACATCCCAAAGTACCCGACACACCACGTAAAGGCGCCAGACCTCACCCACTGGCCACTCGATCTGTTTTGCAGGGAGACAAGAATTCATCCATTTTACCGAACTTGGATGCGGGATGCCGATAATTAACTACCTGTGCAAAAAAAATTTCTTCCACCCCAATGATCCTTAGAAGTTATTCTGAAGGGCAGGCCGTTGGTCCACCAGAGAGTAATACAAAGCACGTAGAAGTAAGGTGAAACACCCGTCAAGATCGAAGCTTGGGTCCAAGAGCTATAAACCGACATCAAAAAATCATTACCCGTTAGAACTGAGGCACACTGCCATGGGCATCCACGAATGCCGATTGAAAAAATGTAAATAAAAAGTTCCCACCAACTCTCTACGTGACTCACTCAGGCTTGCCACAATGCCTGCTGGCACGGCCACACTCGAGCGCAACACGCTGGTGTGAAGCATTACTTGCTGCCTCAAGCTCCAACTACTAGCAACTGAAGTGAAATCCACCGCCAACGCATTACTACCATTAAAACACAACGAAAACACATTCCCTACTGCGCTCACTATATCAATATGGCACCACGGTGTTTAGTATCTTCTTTACAGAAGTACGCACAGGGTTCTCCCCTTCCATAAACCTCCTAAACAGGGTGGGATAGCGAGCTTTCGAGTGATTTGAAAGGCGTATGCTGCGCCTTCGTACCAACATTGGTAAGTCCTCCGGTATTAGAATTGGAAAAAGTTAGCAACGCATGTAACAGATGTGATTTTTCCTTATGCCCGATCCAAAGTGGGGATGAGTAACATAGCAGAAAACAAACGTCTACTCGCTCCATTCCAGCGAAGTGATGCCACTACCCAGCCAACTGCTCCCGCGCAGTGAAACGTGAGCACATCACCCACAACAACGCTCAACGCAGCATGATTGATTTGTTCCTACAACAGCGATCAATGCGGTAAGGAAAACACAGCCACTTTATCCGTTAGTTTCTCAGCTCCTTCATTTGTTTTTCTTTTAAATAAATCCTCCTTTCGGGGCGGTCCCTAAAACTCAGCATAGCTGACGATGACGATAATATAATGAATATGAAACACCGTAGACTAAAAACCCGTTTACGCACCTCACGTTAAGTGACTGCACCAAACGTCAATTCACACACACACCATCACTCAATGCGATCACATTCAAGCTGCACGCATCTCAAACTCGCAAGAAACACGTTCTGTTACACTTAAATCTGAAAGTGCCTACTGTGGAGGGAGGAAGCAGCTTGCCTCTTCCTCACATGCGCGCCTCAGGCAGTAACGAAAGTTCCGTACTGTTGATTCCTGGAACCACAACCGCGGCGGCCGCAGAGGCGCGAACATGCCCAACTTACAAGGAACAACACAAGAGCAAGGGCAATGAACACCAAGAAACCGTGTGCAATGAGCGGTATCCACTTGTTTATAAGCGCCCCAGTGCCGTCATGCTGGTCTATTTGGTACTCAGGGAAGCACATTGTGGCCTCTAGTAGTTGGACATGGCCTGTGGCATCATCAATCTGAAGCGCAGCCACGTGTCCTGGGTCACCCTTCTTCCAGCGACTGAGACCAAAATCAATCGCAATCAAACGGCCCTGGCACAACCTCCAGTCTTTGAAGTCCTGATAGTTGTGGGGCACGTGACCCACAACGACTGACTTAATCCCGGGAAATTTATTGTCAAGAACGTTCCTGAGATCCTTACAACGCACATTAAGGATGCTGCGAACCAATATGGGATTGACAACCTCCTGACCATTGTTTTCAGCAAGGTTGAGACCCGTGCTCCCCAAAGGTGTTAGGGTACCATTAACCAAAGCCTCCCTAACACCATCGTTAAACTCATGTATCTTATCAATTCCAGTGATGATACTGGCTGTCGCCGTTGACAACCCCCCGTGCATAAAGAGAAATTCGTTGTGATGGTAAATCGCCAACCTCGTGCGCAGGTACATGCCGAGGGAAGTTCGGTTGGAAAGGAGATACCTACGTCCACTAACGCCTCCGGTACGCGCGAGACTGCCAGGGTCAACAGCAGTGTAATCACCAAGAAGGTTTCGAATCTCGTGATTTCCCAAGAGTTCTATGACGTTGCCACCAGCTGCCCTTGCCTCTTTCTCGAGCCTCATGAGGAGATTCACTATTGAGATGTCATCCGGACCAACATCCAAAATATCACCGAGCTGAACAAAGTACGTGTCACCCCCAATCCAATGCTGGTGGCCGTCTACGAGCCCGGCGATTTTAAGTACGCTCAAAGTCTGGTTAAGATCCCCATGGAGATCCCCCACAACTACAATCTGCCGTCCCTCCACACACACATATTCAGCTATGCAAAGTAAAAGGGTCAAAAAAACCCTGGTGTGTAGCATATTTATCTAAATCCTGCCCCCAATGTGGAGTTTTTTTTTTAGGGGGAGTGGAAAGGGGCTGAAAAAGTAAGCAAGTTTAAGGGTTACACGGCGGGGGAAATGTCAGCTCCAGATATATCCGTCTTTCAGGTGTCTTATCACCCCCCCCCAAAAAAAAAGACAAGATAACAAAAATAACTCGCATGCCAACGCACTAACCCAAGAACGGTACAACATAATAATACAGAGCACTCATAAGCGAAGAAAACCAACTGGATCACTTACAAAAAGTTATGTTTGACTGGTGTAGTCTGTTTTAGACAAGAGATCTCTATCGATAGCACCAACTTCATCGGATCGTATTTTACCGGACGCATAGTTGAATTTCATTCCTAGACAGGGTTCCATAACGGAGGTGTTTAGCCTTTGCACCAGCTTCTTGCCGGACTCCAAAGCGAACTTTTGGCTGGCAGTGCGTAGTAGCACAAGACACACAACAGGCACAGCCAAAAATATGGGTGACGCAAATTTTAAAATGATGCTAAAATGTTCTTCAGGTTTGGTTACGAATGTTGGCAACAACACATAAACGAGAAGAACCAACAAAGACTCCATTACGCAGATGAAAGAGGCCAGGGCGTTTAACAGTCGGACAAAATGATACGAGCGATCCTGCCTCACAACAATATGTTGCAGTGCAACTTCAAATGCAGCGGCACCCGCTAAGTCGCGTTCCTTTGTCAGCCCTTTAATTACCATTGATCCGTCCACTCCAAAATAAAAATAAAAAATAAAGAAGCAGCCACATGAGAGCTAAGCACATGTCCGACATCAAAAGGAGAAGAGGCACGTCATCCATGTGTATATGAGAAGGGTGTAAATAGTAAAACGATTTCAAGTGTCTTGAAATAATTTCATGGAAGCAATTTGATCGAAAGAAAATAGTTATCGCTACACATTTTAGCTAGTTTGACGCTTCGTCCCCCATACCTCACTGACGTAACGGATAAGCCAATGTGATAGTATAAATACCATTGCAAGCCTCCAGAAAATTGCGTTTCATCTAAAACCAACATTAGCTGCGGTTAAAACGAGTTCCCATGAGTATGACGAAGAGAAAAGTAAAGGAACGATGCATCAAACATGGAGTTTGTCCTATTTTTTTACACTGCCAGTCTTTTCAGACGCCTCCAGTCGCCTCTTCCTCTGCTCTTCCTGGTAACGCTTCTTTTCCATTATTTCCTCCAATAACATTCGTGCGTCATCCTCAGCTCGATGTCTCTCCTCCGTCTCCCTGTGTAGGCGATCAAGTTCCTCCTTCTGCATTGACTTTACTTTTTCCAAATCGGCGACTACCCCTGTCCTCCATGTATTTCTAATTTCCAGCATCTTTTGAAACTCCTCCTCTTCCTCCCGCTGCTTTTTACATTCCAAACGCCGTCGCTCGACTGATATTTCACTAGAGAATATTTTTTTCAAGCTCCGACCAACGTAGTCCGCAGGTTTTTTACGAGAAGCATTCTCAACCGCTGGGTTACACCCCGCATCAAAAAGAAGTTCTATCAAATCTTCCCATTCTCTTGAATTCGGTCGCTGATGGATAGCTGCGAGATGAAGGGGGCTATTTAGGTCCTTGTTCTGAACATTTACTGCAGCCCCAGCACTAATAAGAATCCTGAGAATTTTATAATCACAGCGAATAGCACAATAGTGAACTGGTCGATTTCCATTAATATCTGCCTGGTCACACGAAGCACCCTTTTTAATCAGATATTCCGCGACTTCAGGCTTCCCCATTTTCACAGCCATTAGAAGTGGCGTCGTATCATTTATATCCTTTTGATCTACAGTTGCACCATGTTCAACCAACCATTTGCTCACGCGAACGTCACCATCTGAAGAGCTTTTGTGCAACGCCGAACACTTATTACGGTCAAGCTCATTCACTTTCTTATGGGGATCTTCGCTCCGCCTCAAGAGCACATCCATGCATTCTACGCTACCACATGCTGCCGCCGTGTGGAACGGTGTAGAAAGCGTAGCCGCCTCCACCGTGTCATCTGCACCATAATCCAAAAGTGCTTCACAACATTCCACATAGTTATTTCGCACGGCCTCGTGTAAAGGGGTGCGACCCTGAAAGTTGGGTGCGTTTACATTCCCAGAGAGTTCGGTAACCGTATAAGCAAGGACGGTAGTGTTTTTGCCCAACGCTAGATGTACCAGTGTGTTTCCTGATTCATCAATACATTTTGAGATGTTTTCACTGATACTCAAGAATTCATTACGAAGGGATGCCAGCGTATCTAAATCACCCTCAACTACAGCTTCTCTTACGGCATCCAAGAGAGCCTTAGGACCCTGCAAACCTCCGATGGTGGCTCTACTGCCCATACCTAAGAGTAATAGAGTAGCGAAATCAAAATCAAAGAAAGCGATGAGTAAATAGATCACCGAGAAACTTTATAGAGAAAATATGACATGACGAAAGCGAAAACTTTAGTAACGACTATAGTATCAACAGCATAAAACATTATTGAACCTAGCGGTGCTAGACAAGGGTGTTCTGTGCACCCAGACGAAGACGTTCATTCAATAGTAACACCGCACTCGTGCAACCACTCCTTAGTTACGATAGTCAAACCTAGCATCATGGTTGACGGGGTCTTGGACTCAGACCGGACAGTTCTTTGTAGCGCAACGAAGGTAACGTACTCGGGTGGTGGGTAGGTCCTTGCTATCGAGCTTGCTGGGTGTATGTACACAATAGCTGAGCTTGCTAAGGTAATGTAAGGTGTTTTCGCTGTTTTGTGGCCCTTATACTCAATACCATGGGTACGGCATTCCTGCACAGTCGCTCGCCGGGCGATCTGATCAACGAGACCTATTATAAACAATTTCCTTAAGAGTATCTCCTGCTCTTTTGGCAACTGAACTGGACCTCTCTCGTCGAAAAGCTCTCCTCCTTGAACAATATCAGCATCACCAGTACCATCGATTTGATCTCCAATACCATCCTGCTTCGCTAGGCCTCGCAACTGCTCCCCAAGGTGCTTCGCCTCTGAAAGACTCTTCTGAATAAGACAGTAGCGACGACAGTTTGCCGTACTGGAATCAATCATATACACTATCATTGCATTGAGGAAGGTAAGCAGATCACTTCCTGGATGCGATAGCGATTGAATCAATTGTTTTCGCTCTTTGTCATCATCTGATAAATCTTTACACATCCATCTTAGCCGGCTCCCTTCGTCAGTAAAAACGCTGGTTGTGGTGGAAAAGACTGACGCAATAAGTATGACCACAGTCACAAGAAGCTGAGAAAGCTTACGGTCTATTGCCTCCACAATCACTCGGGAAAACCGGGGAGGAATGGGGTAAGCGACTAGTCTTTTCCCGATGGTGGTAATACGGAACTCATCATCAGGACTTAAAGCTCCGATAAGCCGCAGATGCGTCAATGCCCGTTTTAAATCGCTCTCCTTCGGAGGAGATGGGAACGGAAATGTCCCCACGTGATCAATACAAAAGTGCTTCATCAGAAGAACTACTGATTCCAACGGCGCTCGCAAAATCTCTGGTGTACTATGTTGGGGCATCCAATTGGAGTATACAGCGGTACTGTACAGACGATAACAGTGGCCAGCTGCCACGCGTCCGGCGCGCCCGCTACGCTGTTCAGCAGATGCCTGACTCGTCCATTCAATACGGAAACAACTAGCGCTAGTAAACTCATCTATTGTCTTCGTCTTGATACGACCAGAATCCACCACGTAGCGAATGTTAGGGATCGTGATCGACGTTTCAGCAATATTTGTGGCCACAACGCAGAGACGCTTCCCGGGTGGAGGCTTTTGAAATACTTCCAGCTGCTTCGATGACTCCATCAGTGCATAAAGGGGAAGAATATGAAGTGTGTCGAATTCGCCATTGACTTCATCTTCGGAAAATTCAACACCATCTTGTGCATCTGTCGCGCCCCTTTCCCGTTTCTTACCAATGATGGAGTCATCACAATCCTCACCTCGTTCAAGGGCATAGTCCTCAGTTGTGAGTCCAAACTCATCCCTTTCACCATGCGACTCTGTTTCATCAGAGTCACTCGATTTATCAGCATGATCAGAAGAGAGCAATGCATGTTTCGAATAAGAGTCTTCATAATACTCGACCCTTGTCTCCGAATAGTGCGTACGTAGCCATTCACAGAGATATTGGATTTCATGCTGTGTTGCAAGGAAAACTAAAATCCCTCCGGGTGGTAATTTTTTATGAATTTGACACACCCTACGAAATGCTTCATCAACGTAATTGAATATTTCCGTTCTCTTTGAAAAGTGGTTTGTGACTGGGAAACGTCGAGCCTCAACACAAACTAAAGGTGGTGGTATGGGAAATAACTTTTGATTGTCCTTGAAGTCCTTCACCCTCATTGTTGCTGACATTATTACCAGTCTAAGTGGCTTCAACTTTGTTTTTTCTGGGACTCCTTTATTTTTCCGCAATTCTTCCAAATAAAGTTCATTCCTCATGGGCATAATTCGCGAGAGCAATCCAATTAAGATGTCACCTGTGATACTCCGCTCGTGCGCCTCATCAACGATAATCACACTATATTTTCTCAGTAGAAAGTCAGACTGGATCTCCTTCAAAACAATACCCTCTGTGGCAAATTTTAACTTGAACCCATCCGATAGATTGTTATCATAACGCACTTGAAAGCACACCTCTTCACCAAAACGGACATTCAATTCTTCGGCAACACGTTTGGCCATAGAAATTGCAGCGACTCGTCGGGGCTCCGTCACCAAAATTGAGCCTTCCCTACCAAAGGGGGATCCTTTCAAATCACCATAGCCACATTCCCACAAGAATTGAGGTATCTGAGTTGTTTTTCCACTACCAGTTTCTCCACATATTAAAACGCAAGTCCGAGAAGTGTTGTTTATCGCTTCAACAATTGCCTGTTCTTCTCTCAGGACTGGAAGTTCCTTCCTTGCTGACTCAATGTCCGGTCGCCTCTCCACATTAACAAACACACTCTTAGGGGCCGATCTGATAAGATTCCTCGTGTCGCGATCAACGGCTTTTCGAACCTCCTCCAGGCGAGTCTCCTCCTCGACACGACTTGACACTAAATCGGCAATATAATTTTTCTGACGCGCAATAACCTCCTGTTTCCTCTGCTGCTCACAAGCTTCACGATTCTGCCGCGTGCATTGTTGCACGTCGAGAAGTGCCTTTTTCCTTTCCATTTTTTCCTTGTGCTCAGCGCACTTTTCGCTTTTTACGAATTCTTTGTGTCTTTCCACGACCTTCTTAGCCGCAAAAAGCTGCTCCCCCGCTTCCTTCAGGCGCATCGCTCTTTCCTTTTTGATCTCATGTCTTGCTTTCTTTTTAAGCTCCCTACTAGACGATAAAAAACTCGGTAGTGGAGTTGAGAGATCCAAATCTGCAAAACTAATGGTGTTCCTCTTGGGCATATGTGAAACCTATATGTGCAAAAACGATAATAAATGCGGAAATGGAAAGTGGCAAAAGAAACATCTATATCCATGATATATTGTTACTAATAACTAGAAAAGGTTGTACCGCAAGTTAATGTTTTTACAGCCCGCCCATGACAATCTTACTACGCATACAACGTGAAAACATTTGCTTCTCTTGTTTATATAACTTGCTCACGTGCAACCACAACATGCTTTTTTTGTGCCGTCTCGATTCGAAACTAACAAATATTAAAAATCGATCCCTCAAAGGCATATATGATCGAAATCCTTGATGACCATTCATGAAAATCCACTTTAGAAGGGAGCCGCTTTGAAAATATTGAAAATGATATTCTTATTAATATTATTTTGCTTTTGCTTTCTTACAAAAATTAAAAGAATTAAAAAATTAGAAACATTCATGTCATGTATCTCTCCGTTGGTCATTATTTTAACATTGTTGTTTAGAATTTTGTTTTTGAGCCGCCTTTTTTGCAGCTTTAGCTGCCCGCTTCGCGGCCAAGTCGTCCGCAGCTGTTGTGTGAGATTGCTTCGCAACGTATTTCATGTAATGAGCTTTCGCGCTCAAGTGGTTTATTTTCTCGCGGCCGTCTGGAATAGCGATAAGTACCTTTCGCGGCACTACACTATCGACAATGTAGTATCCGCGTCGCTCCAGCTGAATTATATCTCCTTTTCTGAGAGTATTAACTGCCTCTTCAGCATAGACCTCCTGCGTGTACTTTGTTACGGGAGCTAAAATATTCTCAAGATGCTCTTCGGGATCTGGTTTTTTCTTGGTAAGAAGATGATCGTACTCGTTTGCCTCCATCACTTCTGCGTCTTGATTTTCCGCAACCCATGTCAGCTTATGTTTCGTTTTCTTTACATCTCCATCAAGGTGCAACTCAATGTCTGCATCCGTGATTACAGCAGGTACGCCAGAAGAACGAATATTTTTAATATACGCGTTTCCCCAATCCATAAGTGTGACCTCTTCCCCTTCCTTAAGAAGAGCTACGTCCTCCGCATCAAGATAAATAATATTTGATTTATAATATATTTTAGATCCCATTTCAGGAACCTTTTTGTGTAGTAGTTTTTCACACTTCTCAAGTCCGCTCATACCCTCCACAACGCATCGTACCTTCAGCGCGTTGGAGACAACTGTGTATCGAGGAACCGAAGGATCGAGAATCTGCGTATTGAAAAACCACAACTTTGTCCATTCCATGAAATTAACTGTCTTCGACATTCCTTGTTCTTGGACAAACTGTCTCAGCGCGTCAACTTTTAAACCCCGCCTCACTAACGCTCGAACTGTGGGAAATCGGGGGTCATCCCAGCCATCAACTATTTTCGACTCAACTAGTTGGGTGAGCTTTCTTTTTGACATTACTGCATATTCCATGTTCAATCTAGAAAAATCTTCTACAATGGGCTTTCGTAAATTCAGCGCATCGCAAAACCAGTAATACTGGTCATTGCGATCATGATACTCGTTTGTCCGAAGAGCATGTGTTACACCTTCGACGGAATCAATGATGGGACAACAAAAATCGTATGTAGGATAAGCCTTGTATTTGGTGCCGTGCCTTGCGTGTGGTGTGAGATTAACACGATATATAACCGGATCTCGCATTGCCTTGTTTTCATTATCAACAGATATTTTTGCCCGCAAGCAAGTTTCTTGACCCTCAGGTGATCCTTCTTGCATCTCCTTCCACAGCCTTTGTGTCTCTTCAGTAGACAAATCCCTGTATTTTGTAGGGGTACCATCAAACCTACATTTTTGCATTTCCTCTCGGGGAGTTTTATCGCAATAAGCTAATCCTTTGTTAATCAGTTCATCAGCCTTTCCATACAAAAGCTCCATGTAATCTGACGAATATGTCGGGCCAATATCCCAACTAACCCCAAGTGTCGCCAAATCATCTAAAATAGCCTCCTCGAAGTGATCTTTTTCCTTTGAGGGGTTGGTATCATCAAAGCGCATGATAAGCCTCCCTTTGTACTTAATAGCCAGCATGCTATTAATAAGTGCTGCCTTTGCGTGTCCTATATGAAGGAATCCACTGGCCTCAGGGGGAAAACGCGTCACAACACTCCCTTCTTCAGCGTCTGTCAGAGTCAGTCTATCGCTTTCCTGACCCCGCTGACTATCATTACATTTGTTCATCGTTAGAAAACACCTGCCTACTATCAGCAAACTTTTAAAATTTCCTACGGAAGAAAAATTTCTAGCGAACCTTAGCATAGCATGGTTAGTAAGTGAGGAAGGCTAATGTCAGTTATATATATACGTATATCGTAAGGAGTATGCAAAAAACTGGAGTGAAGGTCTGCGCAAAGCACCTATGTTGCTGTGAAGAAGTATCTGAAATTGCCAATTTTTGGTATACATAGAAAAATAATGTATAAATAGGGGAAAGTGTTCACCGAAAATGCTAACTAAATCGTTGCTTAATGAAATATAAAACATTTAAAAAAAAACACTGTACGCGGATGTAATTTCACTCCCTTTATAACTGGCGAACAATTACTTTTCCTAAGTGATACAAGTGAGAAAGCAATACAACATCGCTATAATTTATATCCTGTACATTCCCCTCTCCCTCAAGACTTTTCTTAGACGCAACATGAGTTATAACCACAGCTCGCATGTAGAATAATGTGCCTCCCCTATTAACTCGCAGGTTTCGCTTCGCTTGAAAGTGTATCGCCTGAAGTAGGACATGCGGCATGTGTACTTGGACAAAGTCAAGGGGAAATTATCCTGCACACATGTACGACACCACAGTCCATTGCAGTGTCCGATACAAACTGGGCAAGAAAAAACAGCATGAGTAAGCTAACCCATCGCAACACTTGGAGCTTTTGAAAAACATGTGACTACCACTTAGTGGCAATCAGCAAAGGTAAAGTCGGCGTCAGTGTAGGAGAAACTTGGGAAACAGCAAGCAAGGCAAACAGCGGGAATGACATTTACCCGACATCACATATGAACTGAAACCGCTTTGGCTGGAAAGCCCCAACCCAACGCCTTTTTAGACAAGCATCACCACATTAAATCGGAGCGCGAGAGGGAATAAGAAGAAAGGGTAGAGACCTCATCAATGCGGTACTACCGACAGGAGAAAAGGCACAACGGGGCAAATCCATCCGCAACTCACGCAACTCACCATGCACGTGATAGCAACCCAAAAGTTGGTGAGGAAGATGATCATACCAACAAAAAGGCGGCTCCTCACTCAAAACTTCTCTCCTATTCCCAACACGCCCATTGGAAGCACACTTTTTGTTGTTGCTGTTCATCGTGCATTTACTCTGCGCGCGCCCCGCTTGACGCACGGCTACTCCCTGCACTCCTCAAACCGGCTGGGAACACTGATTGTAACGCCGACACAGTTCCCGCTTCTTTCAGTAAAAATGTGAAACAGTCTGCTTGCAATGGGAAGGTATTTTTTCCGTCCTTATTGGAAGCCACTGGCACTACCAATGATTGCGCGGGGGACGGGACGTCCAGCCTGTTGGGCGGTCGTACCCATTTCACAGCTCGTGTGGTTTTCTCCACTAGAAAGTAAGAAGTGGGGTCATGGAAGCCTTTTAGCTTGAAGGGGCCTGCGAGAGATCGTGCCAGTGGTTCACTATGGTACACTTGCTCTTCCTTCAGGCGTCCCAGACCATGCCTTTGTCTTAGTGGAAACAAAGTCTGGCACACTAGCAGGTGAGCAGCTGACTCCTGTCCTGACCTTCAGGGCGTTGTGCTCGACTTCCTCCCTCGGATGGCCGCGCCCTGCCTGAAGACGCATTGTTAGCTACTGTTTCCATGCGCATTTCATTGGGCCATGCCAACACTGGAGTGTGTGGTGCATCGTGAGGGTGATTACCACAGACTCATCTTTCATCTTTCTTGTGGCATGCGCGCGCGTGCCTCTCAAGCGGGTGCCATTGTGCTTGTATGCGCTGCTGCATCTTGCACACACAAAGCATCTTCCTTCTTCCGCTTCCGTGTGTCGACCTATTCTTCGACGTTTCCTCTGCCTCCCTCCATCCACATTCACCTCTGCCTCCTGCACACCCTTCCGTTTCCGTTTCTTACTCATTTTGCTCTTTTTCTTTATATGGGAAGGTTGGGACTACGGCACTGGCCACTGCGACCCGCCATTATCTGGATGTTTCTCTTGCATGTGACGAATCAGCCATTCGTAATGGTACTCTTTGCCACTTATGGGGCACTTGTTTCTGCGTGGTTGCTTCAGTTCAGTAGAGTCATCTTGACTCCTATCGGACTGCTGCACGCACTGGTTTCGGGTGCGTCGTGCTATGCTCTTCACATGCTTACAATGTGGCACTCTATTACTTCCTCATCTTGGTCAACTTCATCCTCACTAGGATCCGCAGCCCCGTTAATGACGTTGTCCTCTTCTGGCTATCTCTCTTATACGGGTGTTTTGCTAGCGTTTGCCCTTTCGGCCTTCCGTACGATACGTACCTTTTACGAAACCAGCGATATTTTAGCCTCACACTGTCCGCATTTCCCCCTTCCTCCTCTTCTCCGTTCCTTTTAGATGCCGTGTACATGGGGGATGAATTTGGAGAGGTGCGGCTTACTGCTGGAGCAAATGGCCAACAACCACGCTCTGGAGGAGGCACCCCACGTGGTAGAAAAACATTATAGTCCCCGTTATATGCATGGAACGCATTTCTTTCCACATTTGTCAGTGTCGATGCCTTCTCTCTAGCAAAACCGTGCATTTTCATCCGGCAAATCACACCCGCATGGCGATGGGCGCTCGCCACATTGCACAAAGGGAATATGATGGTGTCACCCTGTCGTGTAGCCACCCAAAAGAACTACGAGTGCTCCGTATTTTCCTCCGTTGTGGCCTTCACTGGTGCACTCTCGATGTTGTCCGTGACTCTATGCCCCACGCAACCCCATCTGCATTCCAATTTATTGGCTTCATTTTTCGAGCACACGATGATGCCATCCAAAGTATTTCGAGGTGCCTGTTCAAACTGCACAAGCAGTGACTCACTCAACCGTCCCAGTTTATTCCCTGGCGCTGGTCCGATGTGGTTAAACACTGCACATTGGTACGTATTTGCCATCTGTCCCTCCTCGAAGGCCTTCATTTTCTCTTCCGGGTCTGCCTTTCAATGCCCGTAACAATGTCTGTAATCCAGGCTGGATATGACTGTGGCTCGGTATTGCCATCCTCTGCTGTTCTGTTGTCAGCTTCGTTTCGCGGGGTACCACAGTGCAAGAGCACGAACTGAAAATTAACAACCACCCTCGGTTGTACAAGAAGGCGCAGAATCAAGTTCCATACATTCCTCAGTACCGCTTCCTTCACAACCACAGGTCCCTTTTCCAGTGCCATTAACATTTACAGCGAACCTGTGAAGGCGACCACTCTCTCATCTTGCGTAACTCGTTCACTTCAATGGTCCGCAACAGCCTGTGTAGCACTGCCTCCATTGCCACGCATTCCACCCTGAAGCTGGAATTCAGGTTTCCACCACACAGGGTGACCTTCTCACTCTCTTTCCAGTCGGAGAGCACACCAGCGCCTCAGCACCAGATGAAACGTCCAACCCAATTGATTCAACCGTCCATGCCTGATAGTCATAACCATTGAACCGCTGCACCCTCCTCATGGCATGAACCTTCCTTTCCTCCTCTGGTGTTTCAGCCTTGAGTCCTCCTGGCGCTGTGGTGTTAAAGTATACTTCCTTCGCCCATTGCAATTCGGTCGCCTCGTGTGGCTTGACGGACACTTCGATTGTGTCGCACGTATGCCTTACTTTCTCCAGTTTGGAATATATGGCATGCTGTGGGGGAAACACTTTATCAGCAGCCTCTGCATACTGAGTCTCGCACACCTTCATTCGTCGGTAACACTCAATAGCTCTGCTGTATGCCGCTTCGTTTATTCGTTTCAGCCGGGCTTTCAGTGGAGCATCTGCACGATTAGCTGCTTCCCCAATTCTCTCTGTCTGACGGTGATGCACTAAACCATCACGACGCCATGCCGTAGCGTACTTTCGCCTGAAATGCGGTTAGGTGGGGCGCCTGCAACACCTCCTTTCCCAGACCCCATTCTGGGGAGGCGATCGCCCTCAGCTTCATTAGCTGCAATATTAGCCGCTGTTTTTGATTTCACCCACATATTTGCTCAGTCCATTGTGGGGCTGCATCGTCAAGGCCGGTAGTTTTCGCGATCACGTTCATTTAGAGCAGTCCCGCCCACTTTCCCACACCTTTTCTCCTTGAAATCAAGATGCCGTTCCAGCGTCCTGAGGTGAACCACCAGCGTCTCACGTGCATTGCCTTCGGCTTTCCTTCAGCAGAAAGTAACACCGTTGTTCTGGGCGTTGCCCCGACACACGACGCATCGCCTTGATGGCACAGGTCAAGCCTTCCTGCGGTATACCCACAAGATAGTTATTCCCTTCCAAGATTTCCTGGGAAGCAGGCCAAACCATATGCGAAGGGAAGCTCAAAGTAATAACCCCCAACCCCAACCGCTGAATCACAAGCCTACATAAAAGAGCACACGCCCACCAATGAAGAGAAACACCCGGCAGCAGCACCCATAAGCAATGCAAGCGGCAGGACGCCACTGACAATGGGTTAATCGTCTAATACCTCTGGCAAAACAATTAAACCACGTGGTGAGAAACTCCGTGGAATGGCACTTATCCGGTCTTCGTTACCCTGTCCCCGGGCGCACGCCTACAGTGCATGACACCCATGAGCTAACCACACGAGGTACACACCGGGCTAGAACGACGTTTCCCATTCGCTCAAACCGAAAAAAACTTGAGCCGCAGCGGATAGTGATGCAGCCTCAAAACATGCCCCCGAACGCTTTTCCATAGCAAAGCACAAACTCGAGGATTGACGCACCACTGACAATCCTCTGAGAAACTGAACATGATTGGAAAATTCCTGCTTCTCCAATACTGGAAAGTCCTACTCATGGACGTGCGCTAGCTTTCTCTTCTGCAACCACTTCCTCGAACACTGAAAACTACGAAACTACATTTGGGTATACTGCAATATCGTAAAAGCCCCCTTACACCTACAATACTCTAAGCTCTCTAGTTAATTTTAACGGTCCCATCACCGCGACCTAACCTGAACTGGTCGGTTTGGTGGGCTGAAACCACACACAAAACTCGAAAAATACTAACTCGGTCTTAATTTTGACTTTTCCAGACGATAATAACATGAGTAAACGTGTCACCGACATGGGTAGTTATACATTACTGGCAAAAAGATGCGCTACTTGACGAGGCCTTGACCACATCATGAAGTTCAATTGACACTTTAACATTAGTGGAAATCCTCCAAGCACAACAGCCACGATGAAGCTGTGATAATCAATGAGGAAGCAAGACATCAGTCCACAGGGTTCGGAAATAGAATGTTCTGCTACTGAGTCTCGCAACGAGCATCACAGATGTCGTTCATATCTGATGATATTCTGACAGAATTGTGGTTGTATTCCACAATGCCTTAATATTGCCAAAAAAAACACTGGAAAATATACCTTCATCTGTTACACACAGAAAATCGCGTCGGAAGTGGAAAAAGTGCTCCCTGGGTGACACGTTGGAATCGGGATCAAACATGAAAGTCGTTACTGATGACTGGTGGGCATTGGTGGGAAGCAGCGCTTAAGACAAACATGTGGGTCTTACGGGCCATCGGTTAACGAGGCTTATGAATCCTTACGTCCGCCGAAGTGGGGGTTCTGTAAGAGTGCCGTTTCTTCCTTGAAAGTGAGCCCCCTTTACCTCCAGTGCGTTCCCACTACGGACTGTACAAATACATATCCATAGGGTCAGGGTGCCGCTTTTTATTCTGAGAAAGTGTTATGCAGTAGCAATTCCAGGTAGTTCAACCTACTTCCTTGCCATGGATAATGGGAAAGCCCAAGGATCACGTTCTGAACAACGCGAAGGTTAACTCCACACTGAAGGGAGTGAGAATGTATTGTTACTTCATTATCGATGGTGGGCACGTGGTTATCAGACCGCATGACTAAAAGATGGTGAAGGTTGTTTGGGTGTGGGCTGACTGTGGGAAGATCTATCCTAGGGTAAGTATAGCGGTTAATAATAAGATCCACAAAACTAAAGCTTTCAATCGAAAAAACAGTTTTTTTCTTCATTGTGCGGATTAACGACCAAAGTAATCGCCCAACACCAGCGAAGAAAAGAAAATGCATTGACGCACACCACGCCTCACAAAACAGTAGTGTGGGACTCAGACTTGGCGAACGAAGCCATCACCCACTAACACCCTTGGGTGAAGATTATTTCCCGCCCACTTCACAGTGGATGGTGACCACGGCTTGTACATTGGTCAAAAATGACGGTTTGCATTGGAACCCGCTACCCCTCCCCAGTTGCTGTGACGTTTCACTCTCTGACGTCACCCCCGACCTTATGGTTAGCAATATGTACAGGGCTTCTGCAGGTTTCCCTTAGACAGGGTCCTCAACTGCGGAACATAGCAGCCACATCTCGGTGGATCGATTTGCACAATCACATTTTTCTTCATAAAATATTCGAATTCCGTGCGCCCTAGCTCCATAAAAGTGGTTCCCACGGTCGATAGGCCAGTGCTTTTGCGTGGTAAAACTTAGCTTCCCTGTGAAATAAGCATTTCTAGGTATTAAACTCTGATGACACGATGAGGCGTTTACCACTAACATCAGGGAATGTTTTTTATTCTTTTGAAACTGTGGCGTTCTGAAAAATAAGGCCTCAATAGAGTGTCAGCGGGAAAGTTTATCACAAGACAATTGCACCCAGCCTGGGAAGCAGATGTCACCCTTGGTTCTGGAATGGAATTATGCAAAGCATGTAGACGGGAATTGGAATCCACTGTACAAGAAAACGAGCTTCTACGGCGCATGTGATCAACGTGAACAAGTGTGGGCCTGGAGAGAGTGGCAACATACTTTATGCCATGCCCTGCTATGGGAGTACTTGAGCGCTTCAGCTAGCAGAGTAGGACGATGTTGAGAGAGCGGCAGTGAGAAATGAAGTTGCCGCGAAAAATTGGAAGAAAGGAAACAAAACTGTTTCAGCGGTGCGCTGAAACACGCATGCCATACAGACAACCACACGTTAGAATGGAATGGGAAAGAGGTTAATGGACAACACGGTAGATGAGCTATAGGGCATAAGTGTATATTGAAAGGTCGTTAAGCGGTTTGTGAGACTTGTTGGAGAACGAGATACCGATGTAGAGTGAAAGAGGCGCTGATATTTCTACAAAGAGGGTTCTCTAGTAGGGCCTCATAAGCTATTTAAATGCAGTGCATCGCTGTTACCATTTTCCCACTGCTTTAGATATTGGATAAGTAAGATTTCCCGCGTGCGAGAGCGTCACACGTGGATAAACGAATAAACGGCCGGATATGTTGTGCATAAAAGGTAATATAAATAACCCTGGTAACCAATAAAATAAGAGTTTCAGTTTGTAGAAGGTATTATGCACATCAAATGCCGCAGAATTTTCCGTGACATCAGAACACCACATCGCATGCAAGAAACCTGAGTGGAAGCGCATGCATAGGAAACGAATAATATCCAAGTGTCATGGCTGCCGTCCCAACAACCCACATACGCCAATCTCCACGTAATAATATACACTTGAAGGCCATTTTTCAACCATCACTCAAGAAAAAAAACATATGGTTAAACTAAGGGGCGAAAGATAAACAAATAAGTCTTTATGGGAGACAGTGAACCAACTATTTGTTTAGTTTTTTATCCGGCTCCACAAGAATTTTATAACTTTAGATGGACAAATTGAAGAGAGGGCATCTTCACGAAAAATCGCCAAAAATAAAGCACGTTGTATAACAGTTGGGCAATCTTCCGTGAAGGTTGGGTGCTGTTGCATATTTCGTTATCGACCGCGCGCGAGAGGCCGTACACGTAGCCTATTTTGTTACCCTGGGCATGCCATTTGGAATTTTTCAATGAGTTTGGAAGGGACAGATGTAGGTATTTACTTGAAGTGAACCTTTGGGAGACCAGAGTTTTGCAGCGAAGAGACAAAGCGAGTGGTTTTGTGTGTTAGGTTCTTCGATTTCCTCTCACTGGCGTGCGGATAGGGGGAGTTGGACTAAAAGCCCCCGTAGAGGTAAAACGCGCGGCAGAAAAGGGATAAGAGAATCACAAATAGAATAGCTTGTGGCTTGTATATTTTCATTGTGCCTGTTCACATTCTGTCGCACATCCAAGCCTTTCTCCACGCGCTCGATAGATGATTTTCTTTCAGGCATAACACATTAAGTCCACCGTTTTTTTTCTCTCCTACTAACACTTTATCGCATAGAAACGAAACGCTCAATGAACCATTGATATGCATTCGGCAGGCATGGCAGTTGTGCTCAATCTTTTTTACTCTGGTTCTGATGGCTTTGGAGCCTTTAGGATGTCACATATTTCGATTGTTTCCCTCCGTTTGGCGTGGCAGTTTGTTTGCTATAACCAAGATTCGGCCTTTGTACACCAGAAGGTGTCACAATAATTTTTCTTGCCTCGGTGTGTGGGACCTTCGTGGGGCTTATTTGCCAGAGGAGTTGACTACCTCGACCTTTTTTACTTCTCTGAGGCGCGTCACTGTAGCCCGAGTCCCGTGGTGCTCGTGGCATGATTTTTTGAAATCACAGATGTCGGACAACGGACGGGCGGTGTGACGTCAAGGTGGGTGATACGGGATACCGCCCTATTAAGGGGCTTGGGTACATTTTTGCCATACTCAGTTTCTACGGTACCGGTCCTAGGCGCATCTGCTGAGGTCACATGGGGCTTCAACGGACGTTAAGCACAATTATCTATTCTTTGAAAGTTTAGGGTGTTGCTTCCCAAGGTTAATGGCTTCCTGCCTCGTGAATTTCCTTCCCTGCTCGTGGCTTCTTTAACCTTTCCATCATGTCAATCGCTTATTCTACCATTGGGTTTTGTTAGTCTTTCTGATGCATACGGCTGTGTCGACGCGTTGCGTGGGCGCCTAGCTAATCAACGGGCGTGGCGCATTTGGTGTTTTATGGCATATTGATGGACCACGACCCTCTGTAGGCGGCGTGTAGTGCATCCCCATCCTTCGGCCTGTCAGACTTTAGGTGTGGTTCCGTCCTTCATCCTCCAAAAGTTGCGTGCGTGCTGTTTATTTCTTTGTCTTCCCATGGGCAATTCGACTTGAAACCGGGCGTCATGCTCACTTAGGTGACGCTTTGCGTCGGTTGGGTTAAGAATGGGATGAACCAACTGAAGGAACCCACTGTGCTCCTGGGTGTGATGGCTGGCGCGCTGTGGGCCGTAGCACCCACTGCCTCTCCTCTACAATTGGCCAGGGCGCTCGCGCCCTTGCGCGGACTGTGCGTCCAGTGTCCACTAGCTGCGCTGTAGTTTGCTATTGTGCCTCTTCGCTTTTTGGTGAGGTTGCGTAGTTGCCCTCACTGGGCGTTGTAAGGTGCCAATTTCTCGTTGTCATGGAACTGTGTCCTTTTTCTTTTTAATTATGCGGGGTGCGTGGTACATGTCAATGGTGGTGTCGGTTTTGTTATCCCCGCAAGGAAGGCTGGTTCAGGCCCACAAAATGTGGAGTGGCCCTATGTTTCTGCGTGGCAATTTTCCTTCTTTGTACAGAATGTAGAGGATGGGTGCAACGCTGCCGCGTGAAAAAAAAAGCAACGGATCCGGACGATCTGCTGCTTGATAACCCTGGAAACATATTTTCATGCTGAATGGACTTTTCCTGTGGAGAGAACCGAGACGTGACACGTTGGTTGGATTCCCTTTCCCTTGGGATTGTATTTGCTTCAACTGCGACAATTCACCTGTGGTGTGCTTGTGTTTTACATGGCGTTTTTTTCTGACAAAGTTTACCAAAGATGTAAGGGTGTTAGCACCTCATTTGCGTACGTGGAGAATCACTTAGACACTTTATATTCACTGCTGAGGGCGCGTATCGATTCCGTTTTCCTACACCCGCCTTTTTTCCGCGCTGCCCTTGTGGACACTGCTTCGTTTCGGACGTGGCGATTGCCGGTGACTTGTTCACTAAATAGGGTTGCCACCATTCAATATGGAGGACTAGCAATAATTTCTGACCACACTTTCCCCCATCATCCTTCTAGCCGAGGGGTATCTCTTTACCCCCTATTGATATGTTTCTAAACTTGAAGTACGGCACTTTTTGGTTGAAAGAGCATCTCTACCCCTTTGAGGAGGCCTCCTTAGGATGACGATATAATGATAGTTTAGACGAGGTGTTTAAGGATTCGTTTTTCATGTACCTATGGCTTATCATCTTTTTCATTAGTTTTGCATTCACTTGTAATGTAAAAATTAATTGCAATTTCCATCATTATTTTTCTGTATTATATTTTTGGGAGCGGTTTTCTGCCGTTATCACCTCCACTTGGTCATAAATTGGTGGCTATATTCACGAGATTGACGCTTTCTTTTATTATGCAGGTCATATTTACCAATTCTTTTCTCTCCTGATGAGCGGCGTAGATGCTGTAAAACAGTTTATTTTTGTCTCGATTTTCCGTTGATATGCGTATGTTTACGAAGCTAATTAACCTTAAGTTCTTCTTCTTTCCCAGTAACCCCACTTTAGTCGACCACCGACAGCTATCTCAAATGTATATACAAGTGTGGCTACCCTATATAAAGCAATATGCCCATATGTATATATATGTATATATTGGCAATGCTTCTCAGATATCATTATTAACTGGGCATTAATTTCTGCTCGTCCTCTTTGCGGTTGCCTCTTTTGAATATTGTATTGTTTTTCCCATTTTAAAAGGTCTTGTTGTTAAAAAGAGACAAAAAGTTTACCATGCTTAAGCGGTGTCTTTCCCGGAGAATGAAGTATGCAGACATGGAGTTAACTACAAGGGGCGAATTTCCACATGGAATGAAGGAGCCTGCGTTTGTAAGGAAACTTGATCAAAACATTCCGTGGTATTTTTCGACGTATAGGTCAATGTACCAGTGGCCGATAACGGGTGATAACTGGAGCGATTTAAATGAAGCAGAAAAGCATCATGATCTCCATATGTTTTACACATTGGCCTGGTGGAAGCTTGGCGAAGGTATTTTTTGTGCTGATGATGATGGTTTCTAAACGGTGTGTACGTTATGGTCTCTTACCATATTGCAGTTGTCAGTTGAGATATGCGAATAATTTTTGTCATTTTAAAAGCTCGTATACTTTTTTTTGTATATTATCTTCCACGGAATCACGTGCTAGTCGTTAATGTTTTAACTCTCTAGGTGTTTCTTTGGAAACAAGCTGCTGCATTCAGCACCATCGGCGAATTTGTGCACTTAATTTTACGTCCACCTTTGCAACAGACGGATGTATGTGATTGATGCTCTACATATCCTCATTTTAATGCTGATCTTGCAGCTGGTTTTAGTAGTAGTAATAGTGGGTGCAAAGGATGCTTCGCATTTCTAGAGGTTGCTTATACCGATACCAGGAATTTGAGATGTCGAAGGGTTCCAAGTATCCTTTTAATTATGCTCGTGAAGCACCGAACACCTCGGTTTTTCCACAGTATCAACTAAATTTTTGGATGTTTTGGGGATGGGGGCGCCAGGAGCTGTGGCTGGATCGTGATACACGCAAATATGAAACGACATGGGAGATGCTCCGTCGCCTGCTCATGTGGTTTTTTCCATGCTACTTTATATTTCCCTTTGGATTACCGAAGTGGATAGCTTCGAGTTACTATGGTGACTATGGCGAAAAACCATTTTTAGACTACACGATGCATTACCCAATGGATAATCACTATATTGAGTGGGGCGGTAGTGTTTTGGATGCCGAATGGCTGCGGCACATTCACTCGAAGGAATCTTATTAGCTATTTCCTTTTATGTTGCAACCTTAATAAAGGAGTTTGTAGGAGAGATGAGCGTATGATGATGCATGTATTTAAAATTCGAAAGATTCCGTTTACGAGACTGACGTGAAAATGGGCGAATAGGTGTTTCCTAGGAAATCTGTTTTTCTTCTTTTGCTCATTCCTCGTGGTAGTTGGTTAGTGATTTACCAAGTTTAGCATTATCTGCTTGTCGTGGCGCTCCTTCCATGGAAGTACCTTTCCTCTTAACCCTTTTTTTGCTTTATCCTTGAAAAAAGCTACATAGTTGATTTCTTTATACATTTGGTACATGTATATAGAGTATAACAAGGAAATGCAAAAATTTCGTCGTATTACCGTTAACTCGTGGAACTTAGTTAGGTTTCACGCAGCGTACGGTGCCGCGCCATTATCGCACAGTGAGATTAGCTCTTTTTATAAGAAGGGTGAAAACGTCGTCGATGAATTACACCTTCTTGAGATGGTGGAGGAGCGAATTTTTAGCTGGAAACTAAATAAGTGGGAAATGCGGATACCTCCTCACCTTTCAAATAATCAAAAAGAATTGATGCGGCGAGAACAAGAGCATCTTAGATGCACCATTCTTGAGTGGAAAAAGTGCGTCGATTCTTTTAGAGCGGATGCTGCACTAATTGCCCAGTTGACGAATATTTCTCAGGGTGCTGTTCGTGAAAAAAACCGCCTTTGGCTACAGGAAGAGGTCGCGAGATTGCGATGGATGGGTGAAATAAATAAGGCAACGGCCTTACGTGATGCATTCATGCGTTTAGAAACAATAGGATCAAGAGATTTTATGTTGCTAGAAAGGATGTGTTGTGTCTACGGTTTGGCCCGTCAAGGTACGTTTGGTGATGCATTTTCTAATTATATTGTTGAAGACCCTATTACAAAAAATGTGTTTGTGGATCAAGGAAATCCATTCAATGACTTCGTTGCTTATGTTGTTAGGAGACACATGCAAATTGACATGGTTTACGATTTCCTTGGATTTAACTTTACCGAGGGTTACCGTCACTCACTATGGCGGTACCTGGCATATTTACAATCCAAAGTAAATGAAAATATAATGGTTAAAGGCAGGCTAATTCATGGAAAAGAAAGATGTGACGTTTTGTTTGATTGTTGCAATAGCGGGGGATCAATGGCTTCAGGTGAGAGCGGTCAGGGCATGATAGATTTTCTTTACGTAAACGGGAATGATATAGCAATTATCGTCATAGCGTCAGATAATCCCTGGCTACGTAATCGTCAGTTACCTCACCGACGGCAAATGGAGGGAATTGCAAGGCGTGCATGTTTTGTTTTGGGTATACCACCTTCTGAGGTTAGAGTTCGGAACCTTCTCTTGCCGCCAACTTATCTGGATAGGGATTCTGTCATTCGGATAAATGAGGTAGTGTTTCGGCTATCGGACGAAGAGGTGAATCGTTTGGTACCCTGGCTTTCGGTATACCGCAAGGAGTTGGATGCTAGGGATGTTGACTTCTCGGCACTTATGAAGGCGACTAACGATGAAGAATGGCTCACTTTGTAGTATCACTAACGGACTAAGAAAGTGTTCACACGTTATGGTGTATTTTTTAAATATTTTATTATTCTAATTTATTAAAGAAAAAAAAAGAGAGTTTTGGGAGATTTTTTCTTTATATATATATATATATATTATTCAGTTTTACGAGCGTTTTCTTAAAGTTACCTTGTTTTCTAGCTTGATAAATTTGTTAATCAATAAGGTGTTTCAAAAGGATAAAAATTATATATATTTATCTCGTAGGATTAGCCCGTCAGACTTTTCCTTACTTAGTGAATTGGAAAGCATCAACTGTGAACGTAGAATGGGATGACCACTCAACACACGTGTCTGACAACGGTAAGTTTATTTCTCTTTGACGAGAAAAGTAGTTTGTATGAGGAATATGGACAAGTGGGTTGTACTATAGTCGGTACACTATCTGATCCACCCATTTATAAAATGGGCTGTTATAATGAAAAGAATGAGTACTTGTGCACTGCGGCTATTACATCCAATAATGAAACCGGGGCATGTATTGCGTTGCAGGAGGGAGGTTACGTTTCTTTTAAGGATGAACAAGGGAGGAGCTGGTCAATGCAGTTTGAGACTGAGGATGACGCTATCAAATTCTGTGCTCATGTGGCAGTTGCGATGTATGGGGTTTCTGGTTCTCCAGAGAAGAGTATACTCGCATGTGATGTAGCTGTCGGAAGTCGAGATCGTATTGTCCTTGCAAATGATCAAGTAAAGGTCCGTTACCAATCTTGGGTAATCCAGGCTGAGCGTCCCCGTGCAGAGCTTCCTACTCTTGGAAGTAAACTGGATGGTAACTTACAGGATGAGAAACCCCTTACGGTGTGCGTTCCAACAAATCATCTCAGCGTGGCTGCTGATATGAAGGGATTTGAAGGTATGCTGATCGGAATGACTGAGAAAGGACACCGTTTTGTGATAATACCGTCAAAAGTGAAGCGTGGTGCTGGGACACAAGTGCACACCTGCTTTTATATGCATGTTCTTAAGAAGAAGGATGTTTCGTCCGATAGTGGAAGCAGTGTTGCCTTGGCTGTGGCGAGTCCTGCCCCTAGTTCCTCAGTCCAAGGGACCGTTGAGATAATTCAACCAAGACAAGAGCAGGTACCACTGCCTGGCTTCAGTAGGGAACAGCTTTCTGCCGTTGCTGGGCTCCGTGATTGTGTCGAAGTACTTACACAGCAGTTACAAAATGCTCGACGACAGCTTGATATTTTCATGAACGACGTTAAAATTTTTGAACGTGATACCAAGCCTCACAGCCTGGCTAGTGCGCAAGTTGAATACTCCGTGCAAAAACTTATGACTGACGCAGAAGAAAACAAGGAACTTCTTTCTCAGAAGGAAATTACACTGAAACAGATGGAAGAAAAAAACAGAGACCTCCAAAAGAAGGTTGACAAGTTTACTGCGGCGGCCAATTTACTCGCTGAGGAGAAGAAAAGCACGATTAACGTACTAAACGAAAATAAACTAGATTTGGATCGAAGGATAGCAGAGGCTCAATCGCAGCTTACTAGAATTCATTCTGAACGCGAAGACGTTTCCCGTCATTTATCATCGATGAAGCAGCTTCTTCAAGCCACTGATCAGAATATTAAAACGGAGAAGCATAATCTTCAAACAGCTTCAGTTGTATTGCAAATGAACGAGACAAAACTGGCGGCTGCTGAAGCAGCTCACATAGAGGAAAGTTCGCGGCGGAAGATTCTGGAGTCAAAGGTGGCAACACTCACCGGTCAGCTACATAGTGTGATGGATGATATTCGTCTTAAGGAGGGTCAGATCGATGAACAGCGACAAAAGATGGAAGGTGACAAGCTGCATTATATGCAACTGATTGAAGATGAAAGGGGTAAAGGTTCGGAGGATATTCGAGAGTTGCGTCAGGAGCTGCTCGATGAGCTTGCTGCACGGGAGAAGAGGTACCAAGAAGAGCGTCAAAGGGTGGCCCACGATTCTTTTGAGAGGGGGCGGCTACAGGGAGCTGAGGATGCAGAAAACGAAGCCCTTATGGAAGCAGAAGCTGCCACTCAGGAGTTGTCTATTACCATTCAACGGAGGAAGGCCGAATTGAATGCGATGTATGTGCGGCTAAAGGTGGCAAAGGAGCAGAATGAGGCCGATGAATGTCGGATAAGCTCTCAAATAGTGGCACTGGAGAAAGCAATAAGTACGGTCACGGCGCAAAATACACAGATGGAAGTTGAACTTAACTCGTTGAAGGCCTCCGCCGAGAAGCTGGAAGGTGACGTCTTTCTAGTTATAAATAACGCTCTTGAAAAGCTTTCATCTCCAATAGGACGAGATGATTTGCTGGCGCTTATCCACTCCTTGCGGATGAACGAAAGTGTTAACTATGATTTTGAAGCACGCCGCGAAGAGGAGAGACAGGCCGCAGTTGAGCGTGAACATAAGGAGGTGGTGGAATGGATTTCTGGAACGCTGAATGGGAGACTTGTCCGGTTTCCTCCTATGTCGGTACCCTACGTGGTTGATAGTACCGAGTCTGGCACCGCTAACGCTGTGTCTGGAGCTGAAGGAGATACGTCAACTTATGCGCTAGAGTTGAATCTCGACGACTTTGACAATCAGAGGGAAGCCGAACAGTGCAGCTTGGATGACGTCGATATGCGTTATAGGTCTCTTCTGCATGATTTGACGGGTCACAAACTTCCGATTACTGCTGCTATTTGAGCTGGTAATGGAAAATTACGATGATCTGTTCCAGCTTAGTTATTGTCTCTTGTGGGGTAGGTTTATACGCATAGGAGGCAGGAAAACAGTCACTGAAGAAAATACTAATGATAGTTAATGCCAATCATTAGCTACAGGGACGAAATGAAGTTTTCCGGTGGAATGAACCCGTTTTGGAAGTTTGCCTCTATTCGAAGGAGTGGAAGTGTCTTCAGGAGGAGTACCTTTGGAAAGGTACCCTTTGAATTGATGGAGAACTTCACCTATCCTGTGATTGTTGCTAATATTTATCTGTTGAGTGTTGTGCAATGGAAAGATATTTTGTTACGACCAAGTGGTTACTTTGGTTGCTGATGGCTGTCTGGGGCCCTTAGTTTGGGTGTGCCTTCTTTACACGAGGGATTGGTATTCATATCATGGTTTCCCAAGAGATGAATTGTTTGCAGGCGATTGAGTACCTAATTTCATGTGGAATTATACCTTAATCTGACCAGGTAGTGGGCAACAGTGGTTTGAGATCACTTGGTATCGTGGTATCTACGCATTTGACACTTGCTTTTACTCTTTTGCTCTTTTTTTTTTTCGCTGTTCCGTAATATGCACAACAATACCTCACTTTGGTTATTATCACCACTGTTCGTGGAGAATGATGTGACATACTCAATATTGTGAGTAATCTGAATTCAATAATAATAGAGAACGGTATATATATATACATTATTGGGGGTATGCTCCCACTCTTTTCGTTTTAATCCACCACTTCTTCCCTTTTATTTGAAGGTTACTGAATCGATCACAGCTGGTGGATCAGAAAGTGAATATTTAATGCTTCGTAGGACGTTCCTGTTTGCATGTGGCAATACCACAAGAGCGTGGAGCGAAATGAGCAACGCGGAACTGGTAGAGGCTGTGAAGGCCCGCGAGGTGGCGTTCTACGGACTGGAGCAGGTATTAGCACCTGATTACAAGCGTGCCATCGCGGTTCGCCGGGATGTTGTGTTTGATCACATGACATCTTCCCGAAGCTCAGAGAGGCAGAGGAAAAGCCTCGAACGCATACCATTCGAAGACTATGAGTGGGATCGAGTTGTTGGCCAGAATTGCGAGAACATTGTGGGTTACGTTCCTGTCCCCCTCGGGATAGCAGGGCCTATAATCATGGATGGGAAGGAGTACCCAATTCCAATGGCTACGACAGAGGGGGCGCTGGTGGCCAGTACTCATCGTGGGGCTCGGGTTATTTCTCAGAGTGGTGGCTGTAAGACGCTTATCCTGGGCGAAGGGATGTCCCGCGCGCCTGTTGTGGAGGTTGAATCTCTGGAGGAGGCAGGAAGGCTCCACAGCTTTTGTATTAAACAGTTTTCGGACATAAAGGAGGCATTTGAATCCACTACGCGGTTCGGAAAATTACAGTCACTGAAATGCGTTATTGTTGGGCGAAAGGCCTACATCCGCTTCTGTGCGGCTACTGGGGATGCAATGGGAATGAATATGATCACTAAAGGTGTTGACAAAGCACTGGAGCTAATCGGACGGAGCTTCCCCTCGATGAAAGTCCTTGCATTATCTGGTAATTATTGCACAGACAAAAAGCCCTCTGCGGTGAACTGGATTGAAGGGCGGGGGAAAACTGTGGTGGCTGAAGCTGTCGTCAGGAGTGACTTAGTGGAGCGTACATTAAAGTGTACGGTCGACGCGCTTGTTTCATTGAATACCGATAAAAATCTCGTCGGTTCTGCTGTTGCGGGTTCCCTCGGTGGATTTAACGCTCAAGCTGCCAACGTGGTTGCAGCAGTTTTCATCGCAACGGGACAAGATCCCGCTCAAGTAGTAGAGTCGTCCACGTGCATTACAACAATGTCAAAAATTGATAACGACTTGCTTATCTCCGTGGCGATGCCCAGCATCGAAGTTGGAACTGTGGGGGGTGGTACGGGTTTGCCAGCGCAAAGTGGTTGTCTGGAAATGATCGGTTGCGCCGGATCCAATACGGAGTCACCTGGCGCCAACGCGCAACTGCTTGCCAGGCTTGTCGCTGCGGGAGTGCTTTCAGCTGAGCTTTCGCTTATGTCAGGATTGGCTGCGGGGCATCTTCTTACTGCTCACATGAGATTGAATCGTAAGAAGTAAATTATAAAGGAATGTCACCGAATCGGGGCGACGTACCCAGGGAAGGGAAGGGTGGGAGCAAGTTGTGCCACCTGCTGGGGGACCCACTACCTTCTACACGATTGTTACTTTTGTGACCATACAGACCACATGGTGATGAAATGTTTTAGTACTTTAGGATCCTGTACAGGCGTGGATGATTAGGGACCGCACTACAAAAGGGACGATGTGTGCACTATGCCTATCTCTGCGCAAAAGCCGTTGTTACCAATTTATCCTTCTGCGCATCAAGACTATCCCTTAAACGTGACGTTAGAGGGAGATGCATGAATTGCATTCTGGGGTTTGGATTTTTCATTGTATATATAAAAGACTTCACCGTCGATTACTGCTGTTGTGTGGTGGTTATATTTGTTCTATTATTTTTGTCATGGTTTGCTGATCCACCGGAGCTCAGTTTGTGCACTCATTTCAGTCCTAAATTCATGTGTGAAATGCCTTAGCCGGAGGAGATACCCGTTAGTTAGCACCTTTTCCGGAATCGTGAGTACGCACTGGTAATCGGGTCTTGGCAAGAGCTGTGGGTTGTTTGAGGAGTCAGATGTCTTTTGTGCCCGCCTTTTTTCCTTTTTGGCAGGAGGTGAGTTATGTGAAGTTGGATGATTCCCTGGCCATGTGGGGATGTGCGGCTGTGCTGAGAGCTCTTGCGTTGTTGAGGGCAGGTTTCACCTTGCGTTGCTACGGGGTCGAGTGGTATTGAGTTGTGCTGAATGAATTAGCGTGTTTTGGCTGTAAGGCATGCAGATAGACGGTTTGATCAAACTCTGATGGTACATGTCATGAGGGATTGGGAGATTTGGTGCTCCGGAATGGTGTCGCGAACACTGCCTTAGGCCTTTTGCTATACCAAACGACGCACTGGCATCACCTTATAGCGGTGGGAAAAGTCTTTCCATGTAGTGCAGGACATTCCAATCCGTTCGTGTCACTTTTCCCACCATTTATTCTATCGAAGTTTGTGCGAACGGCATCGTACATTTTTACCTTTTTGTTTTGACTTTTTAAGCTTTATTTTGTATGGGGACAACTTGAGTAGACGTGTTTTAATATTTAGTGTAGGCTGAGTAAGTATATTTGAGATGGCAGTGGGAGAGGAATGTGAGATATGTGAATCGCTCATGCAAAATTCTGATGGGGGACGAGAGCTATAACACTTTTTTTCCCTTTGCCCCGGTTGTACATGAGTCTCAGTGTATCTGCTTGCTTTTGTTCTTTGTTAATGCTAGCTAATCTATTTAAAAGCGTTTACTCGCATCACGCAACAAGTAAGAACTACCGATTCGCAGCAGCGTATTTGTGGATGACCTCCCCTGCCGTGCTGTTTGTGGCAAATTTGCCAGCGGTGGCAAATGCACAGTACGTGGAGCGACTTTTCTCTGCTTATGGCACTGTTGCTCACGTGAAGATGATCTCTGAGGGTTCTGTGAGGTATGCTGAAGTTGCGTACGGCAATGTGGATGATGCGGATTCTGCCATCGCTGCCCTTCATCACCACTATTGCGCTTCCAGGGGCACGCCTCTGGTGGTATTGTACCACGTTAATAGCCCCTCCGTCTCGGAGTATGGCCGTAAAGTTGGGAGTGAGTATGCTAATGCGTTTGCATTGGGTTGCGGTCCTTCCTATATTCCGCTGGAGAGATTTGATGCAGGCCATCCGCGTGCAGAGGTTCCGCCGCTACCATTAGACGGAGAGATCTTCGAGGGGGTATATTGGGGCAGCACTGTCACCGGTGATGGTTTGGGTACCTCAAGCGAAGAACAGTGGCACTCTTTTTGACATATGGACAATCAGAAGGGGCCAAATCACCCGGTGTTATGATGACTGCTTTCTTCAGATGTTGTTATTTTTAGGTGTTTTTCGTGGTTGTACCGCCATTACGGTCCTTGGAGTCATCGACATGGTGGACGTGTGAAAAGGAGCATTTCCACAACTAGCGGTGTTCAGGAGCAATTGGCTCCCCCTACGTGGACCCCTGGGGTGGCCAAGGGTGTGTGTGTTGAAATGTTGTCATCGTGTCGGTATATGCGTGCACGTATACACATGTGCTCGCGCGTGTGGTAGCGTGAGTTTTGGCGTTAGCTGGCCTCTGTAGTGTCGCTTTGCGTCTGAAAAGGTATATGAGGTATGGATGCATGCACATGCATCGTAACAGGCAAGCATTGCTTTTTGAATTTATGTTCTTATTTCTTTTACTTTATTTTTTTTCCCTAGGGATGTGGATGTGATGACGGTGAAACGAAATGGAACGCATCTGTGCTAAAATGTTACTACTGAGCTTCAGTGGCCGGTGCACGCTACATGGGGCGCTTCATTCCCTTACGTTCATAGATATATTGTAGTATTTTATCATTGTTCTTCTTTTACAATACCTCCCTCTCATTCTCCTTATATCCCTTCGCTGTATGGTGTCAGGGTGCACTACAGTTGCTATCACTATTAAACTTTGTGGCGTTCTGGTGATCACTTGGATTTTTATTTCTATTTATTACCCCAATTCCCCTAACTTACATCCGCACGAAAGGCAGCGTATGTGTGCATTTATCTTTTTTGAGGTAAGCGCCGCTGTTAGCTTATTAGCTGAATCCTGGTCGCGGGGACCGTGAGGGTTTCGTGCTTGATTTTTTTTATGTATTTGGCCACGTATGCTCGTTTTCGTGTTAAGCCCTAGTTGCTGGACATCATTAGGCGTTTCCACCTGACGTTGCTGACGTCCCCCGGGTGCTCCTTTGACTTCCCGTGTCTCCCCTTGCACCCCTTGTTTCACATTTCCCCCATTCCCTTTTGTTTCTTACTCGCATTCCTCCCTGCACCGATCGTGCTTAACGTAACACAACTACCACTTAGGCAAATCAAGTTCTATAATTTCTTACAGCCCGCGAATATCACTATGGACGCTGGTAATGCTCGTGTCGAGAGGCTTCGCCGCGTCAACCGCTACAAAGCCGTACAGGCTGAACTTGCTCGGGAGCGTGAGGAAGCGGAGTTCACGGCGATGCGGGAAAAAAAGGCTCAAGCTGCTGCTCGTGATGAGGCTCTAGCAAAGGAGCTGGCGGAGCAGCAGCGCCTAGAGCTGAAGGATGCCAAGATGCTACAGTTTGTTCGTGACCTTCCGGAGTTGCGGAACTTGGAGGCCCAGCTGAAGCATGCTCGTATGAAGGTGGACCGAAGTGATCAAGTGGATGAGTGCCGTAAGCGGCGCCAAAATCAGTTGGAGGAGGAGCGAGAGTTCTGTGCATTTCTGGCTGCGAAGGAAGCGAGAGAGAAGGCTGAAGATGAGGAGAAGCGTCGAAAGGCCATCCAAGCCTTCAAGGAGCACCAGGATGCTCAGTTGAAGCTTATTGAGGAGCGGAGGGCCCAGGCCGAGCGTGATGCCGAGAAAAATCGTCTGGAGCGTTGTGCCGTCGATGCGGTTGTTTCCCGCCTTCGGGAGAAGGAGTTTGTGGAGGCACTCGAGCGGCGTGAGAAGCAGCGGCAATTCCAAGCTGAGCAGGATGAGTTCTATCGACTTCGAAAAGAGATCAAGGAGAGTGAGAGGTTACGTCAGCAGCGGGAGGATGAGGCTATTGAAGCCTATCTTGCTGAGAAGGGCCGCCGTAAGGAGGCTACCGAGAAATTATCTCGTGAGAAAGAGGCTATCAAGGCTCGCATTTACGAGGAGCAGAGCAAGAAGATTATGGAAGAGCGGTCGAAGCGCGAGGAGTTGGAGGGCCTGTTGAACGACTACTATGAGGCCGAGCGCATGGCTAAGGAGCGCCAGGCTATACAAGATAGCAAAGAGAGAAGCGAGAAATTAGCTGACGCGGTCCGACAGGAGAACTGGGTCCTCATTCAGGAACGTATTAAAGAGAAAGACCGTGAGCGTGAAGAGGAGGCTGCTATGCGCCAGAGGATTGTGGAAGAGTTCGCGCTAAAGGCGAAGGAGAAGCGTTTGGCGGCTGAAAGGGAGGCTGAGCTGAGAAAGCAGAAAATGTTAGAACAGAGCAAAGGATAGAGCGGTTCCGAGAACTTAAACGTGAGGAAGCACGCCTAGCAGCTCAAGTGGAGGAGCAAGAAAGGAAACGTGCCGAGGAGCTTCAAGAGTACATTCGCCGTGCGCGCGCTCAACTGTTAGATCAGTACTTACCGAGCCTTGGACAGCACGCTCCAGTCCGCTGGCTTACATCGGAGGAAAAGGATAAATATGGATTTGCAAAGTGAGGCGGCAAAGCCATATTGGAAGTGTTTCAATTGTTATGTCCCCACGTTCTGCTCTCATATTCATGAGATGTTGTTCGCACGTTGCACTTCTTCTCCCTGCCCTGAGTGCCGTCAGTGTTTTATGTATAATTTATATAGTGACTCGATGCAGCCATTGCGTAATGGTGTGCGATGGTTGTTTGGAGATGGAGCAATACATGCGGGGAAATCATTGTGAGTAGAGGTAGATCGTGTTTCGCTGCACTGCCTTTTTCGGCCCTCCATTTCTTTTATTTTCGTCTTCTTGTGCTGTGTTATGTTACATTACGTAGTGCTGTGCAACGATATACCCTGCTCACGTGCATATGCATGTGTGTATTTTTGTGATTTCTATTTAATGCCGCATCCCGATGACTTCTCAATGTATCTCAGAGCTTATGAATTAGGGCTCAATGAATCGTTTAGTGTGTCTGCTTTCCAAAAAGCAGTCAACCGAAAAGGTGTGGAAGGCGGTGCCCCTGCCCTACCAGTTTCACACCTCGCTGGAGACGGGTGACTGGATGAGGGCCCTGCATGCATACCAGCGGCATCCTTATCACGCCCCACCTGTCGATACGTTCGACCTATTGAAGGCGGTGATGCACGCTACTGGTGTTCGGGTGGAGGATGTGAAGAGCCGTTTCAATGAAAAGATTCGCCTCTCGGCAATATTACAGAAGAAAACACCGGAAGAGGTAGGATGGGAGGTGTTTTGGCAGGCACTAAATAAGGGTGACTCGAAAACAATAAGCGCCGCCCTGATGGGAGCCCGTCTTTCAAGTGTTGTACAACAGATAGCAACCGCTGAGGCATGTGCGGTATTGTTGAAATCCGCTGGGGAAAACTGGACTAAAGTCCTAGTGGATGATTTTCCTTTTGCTACCGTAACACGTTGCAATTTAGTTCAGGTCGCCTTGCTACTGGAGCGGTGGGATGTCGCTGTGGAGCTCCTGAAGCACGTGCGCGTTACCCGAAGCGATATGATTATGCTCTGGGAGCTATTCGAGAAGTTCGACTGGGAGAAAACGTTAATGCTTATTTCCGCGTGCCCAAAAAATTCAGTACCTTTTGACCGCGCTCTCAGCCACATCCTCCGGAGTGGCTGCAGCCTACGGCACCTCTCGGAGCACTTGGAGAATGCCAAAGTGCTCGGGGATGCAGATGTTGTGGCGCCGCTGCTGGCTTATGCTGTAGAAATTAAAGACTGGGAATATGTCGGAAGGGGCATGGATCACCTTGTTGACATTGGACAAATTACGCAACCTGCGCGGGAGGTGTTTGAGCACATGGGAAAGATACACGGGACGGAGAGAGTTTGCAGACGTTTGAGTGAGAACGGCATCCCGCTGCATCGTATTACCGTTGAGAGATTAGAGGGATTGAAGCTGTAAATCGCGTTCTTTGGTGAGAAATTGCGTTATATATCCATACGTATGTGTAGGGAGAAGTATTCTGGGATAGAGTTTCTGAGCACCACACTCCTTATCAATTTTTTTCTCCACCCTTTTAGATTGTGTACACCACTTATATTCCTTTCGTGTATTCTTTTCTTACACGCCTGTTCTTTGTCCATAAAGGTTACTCTTCTTTGCATGTGTCTGTTGTAGGCGGTGAACATCTGAATTTTTGACGAGGTTGCCTACCGTCCCTCTGCTGGTGGTAAGGCTTTCTTCGACCGGCCGCCATCATTATTCCTTTTCTTCTTATTTCATTGTTATGTGAACATGATTTCGGTGTCTGAAAGAGGATTTTGAAAATTAAAGACCACAATTTCGTTAAGTGCGTGCAGGTAAGAAAGGGAAGGGGGAACAAACGGCTTTGACATAAACAACAAGAGCGCAAAGAAATTCTGTCGGGAAGAGACATGAACTTCATTTCTGCTATCGCCATGATATTGGCTACCGCGGCTGTTGGGTCGTTGGCGCAGACGGATTCTCAGCCTCTTCTTTTTGTCTCAAAGACCGTTTCCGATGAGTACGTGGTTGTTGGTGACAGCGTCGAGTTTACTGTAACGGTCTACAACTTCGGCCGGGGTCCTGCAACTAACGTGACGATCACCGATCTCCTCTCTGATGGGTCTGTGCGTAAGAAGCATGTGGATGTGCTTTCGTATGGTGAGTCTGTCGGGCTCAAGTACAGTGTAACCCCGAAGGCTCTAGGAAGCTATCCCGTAGCTGTAACCGAGGTGTTGTACGACACGGGAAAAGAAGGGGAGAGGAATGGCAAAGCTTACAGCAACATCCTCCGCGAGGGGACGGCCCACTTCTACGGTGAGACATATGATGATGAGAGCTTCCGCGGCGTCGTATCTGTTGTGACACGCGAGCGTTATGACCGCTTGTATAGGCGGTATATACGAGAATCGGCTGTGTACGCTTTCCTTTGCCTTATCCCCATTTTACTTCCTCTCATTGTCTACCGCATGGAGCAGAACCAGGTGGATCTCCTAATCCGTCGGTCAAAATCATTCAAGTAAGAGACTCAATAGTCAACAGCCCTTTTGACTGCTATTAGTGATTGGAGCCGGCGTTGAGGGAAGGGTGCCATTTTGTCACGTTTGTTTTCGCGTGGGGTGTAGGCAGCTTAGAGGGGAGCGTAACAATCTAAGAAGTTTGCTAAGGGAGCGAGGTAGCGGGGTGTAGTGAGGGAAGTAATGCAAGTATAAAAGGTGACTACACAGTGGGCACGCAGCATCAGCAGTAAAATAAGGGTATGTGAGGTGCTTGTATGTTTTACGGCCATCATTTGCTGACGTATATATACATATATATTGAATATCCTCAACCGTGGAAAGCTGGGTGTGACCGAGAAGGGAAATATGTATGACACCATACAGGATGGGAATAGCTTATGGCCGGAGATGGGTACCGCATATGCCCACTGTCGTTTTGTTTTTGCGTTCTAACATGCACATACAGGTAATTCCGAGTACTGCACGTCCGTCCTCTGACGCATGTCGCGTGCATGGTCGTGCGCTTACTTGGACCCCGTGGTGTATGTATTACCTATCACTATTTTCCCCCCTTCCTTACTGCTGCCACTGTTGTTTTTGGTTTGATTTTCTTTTTTTTATTATTGCTCTTCATTAACCTCTTTTATTCATGCTTTTTTTTGTTCAAGTGGGCGTGCCACGAGTGGGGCTGGATATTTTTCCGGGTCGCAGCGTGTTACGGAGTGTGATGGCACCGCACAGTGAGGTGAAGGTGATTGACCGTTCGGCGGGTGAGACGGAGCCTGGCACCCCGTGCGGTACGCAGTTCCGCCATGCTGACTACGAATCCGACCGCCGGAGCATCGCCATGTGGCGTCAAGCGCAGCTGAACAACATTATCATGAAGGAGGAACAAGACGCTGTTGTATCGCGTGCTGATCACCGGAATATGGTTAAGCAGCTACTTTATGTCGCCTACAATTATGACCCGCACAACCGTTCCAACGCTGCCAAGTGGCATGCTTTGATGCAAGCAGCCGATGACGAGTTTGACGCTGCGGACTCCACATACCCATTTGAGGCGGACCCTTATCAACGGGTGCTTACCAACCTTTCGTCGATGATGCTGTGGAGTTGCGATCTGCGTAACTGGTCCTATGGCTATTGTGCCAATGCACTGGTGAAGTGTCATCAGTATCAACGGGAAGTGCTTCAGAAACTCAAAGCAACCGGAAAACTATTTCTCAGTTGATGCATCCCAGCTCATTGGGTACGTTGGACCGCATCAAAATTATGACTCTCAGGTGCTTTGGCTACTTACCCTCACTTATTTCATGTGCTGCGTCGTGGGTGGTATCATCCATAAGGCAGAATGAACTATCTGACGTGTACGCGGAGTTCGTTTCTCTAGAAGTGAAGAGGGAAAATATTTGCTCTTGTTTTCCTTCCTCTGCTGTAGTGGCTAGCATTTTTTCTTCCACGTTTCCACCTCGTTTCCCATTGGATGGGGTAGATAGAGATGTCATGGAAAGTGTGAAAATAAAGGAGATGAGAGGTCTGGTAGAGTTTCTTTTTGTTTTTTCTTTCTTTTTCTCCTATCTGAGGATGAGCGGAGAAAAGGTAAGGGGGAAAGCGATGCGGGTGCTCTGTTCACTGTGTAGTGTATTCTTTCACTCGAATATGGAGCCCCCCAATCTTTCTTCTGGCCGAGTTGTTGGGCTCAGATTGGGATTTTTTTCTTTTTCCTTTGGCCTTTTTATTTATTTATTGTTATTATTTATTATTTTTTTTTCTGCTTCGTAGCTTAGTCATTTTTTGTTTCACGCCTTTTTTGTCCAGTTGGTTCGAATATGTATATTTGGCTCCACGAAGAAAACGAAAAAGAGAAAGAAGCAAAGGAAAACCGAGGTGAGATATTTTCAGGGTTGCTTCGTGTGACTGTTTGCATGCATATGTTTGCATGTATGCGTACATATATATTTATATGCATAGACGTGTGAGCAAGCGGCTACTTTTATTTTTGCTTTACCTCTGATTGATGTCGGTCTTGACATTATGAGTGCCCCTTTAACAGTGGACGGTGAGCAGCCGTGTCTGTGAGAGGTTGAGGCAGCGACCGCTTGAGTTACTAACAGTTGACGGGTAGCTCGTGTGCGGTAGGATTTGTTGTTTAAGTCTCAATCGCCGCCACTCTTGTTCACATATGTGTTTTATTTTGGCCTAGCTTGATGTTTTGTTTCGCTCCGCATGTGTGTGTGTGTGGGGTTTCGCTATTCCTGAGGCCTCCTGAGAGGTGTGGACAGCGGTAACATGGTGCCGGTACCGGCGATGTGTGCTTCACCTATGTTCTTTTATTTTTTATTTTTACACCATTCAACTGATCGCGCGCGTTAGCCTGCGTTCGCTGGAAGATCGCTCTGCGCTTAAAGGAGAAGAGGCTCATTCACTGCTTAGGCGTCCTCGCTAAAAATTGCGGTTTTTTTTTGCGATGCCAAGGTGAGCAGTATCATTTTTGCGTTGGTGCGTCCACTTGCGGTCATTGGAGTCCGTTGCTACACGGGGTGGGGGTATGGTTGTTGCTCTGTGAATCACACTTGAGGGCACGGCTGTTGCTACGTCAATGCTTTTTAAATCACATTCTTTTTCTTTTTTTTTTTTTTTTCTTTAAAAACTTAACAACCATGGTAATGGAATGATCAATATAACTGGTAAAGGAGTAAAAACTAACCACAGCGAAGCAAAGTGCTTAAAGACACTGTGCGGAAGAGCTGCTGCCTGACAAATAAAGGGTAACGTTCCGCACAACCATTTCACGCATGAAGCAGCTCTCTCCGCAGATGGCCCCGGCCTACATACCGAAAGATGTGGAGAGTGGGTGGTATGAATGGTGGGAGGAATCCGGGTTTTTTCGGCCTGCCTCCGACATGAATCGACCGCACAATGGGAAGCCATTTGTCATCGTCTCCCCGCCACCAAATGTCACTGGACACCTGCACCTTGGCCATGCATTGACAGGTTCCGTGCAGGACACACTCACTCGATTTCATCGCATGAGGGGCGATAACACGTTGTATCTCCCCGGCACTGACCACGCTGGCATTGCAACTCAGGTCGTAGTGGAAAAGCGCTTGGTGAAGGAGTTGGGCAAGTCCCGCCATGACCTGGGTCGCGAGGGGTTTTTACAGCATGTCTGGAATTTCAAAGAGAACCACTGTGGTGTAATCACCCGACAGCTTAGGCGAATCGGCCTGAGTCTCGACTGGACGCGGGAACGCTTCACTATGGATCAGCAGTGCGCCAAAGCGGTGGTGGAAGGTTTCGTGAGGCTTCATGAGGATGGCCTCATTACCCGTGCCACGCGCCTCGTTAACTGGTGTTGCTCGTTGAGGAGTGCCATCTCAGATCTGGAGGTCGTGTTTGAAGACGTTCCCAAGAATGCAAAGCTGACAATTCCCGGCTATGACAAGAAAGTTGACATGGGCGTGCTCACCCATGTGGCGTACAAACTTGTCGACAGCGACGATGAGATCATCATTGCTACTACTCGGCCCGAGACGATTCTTGGCGATACCGCTGTTGCCGTTCATCCGGATGATGAGCGGTACAAGAAGTACCATGGTAAGCGCTTGAAGTGCCCATTTCGTGATGACACAATTCCTTTGATCGTTGACCCCATACTGGTTGATATGAACTTTGGCACGGGTGCTGTGAAGATCACTCCTGCCCATGACCCTAATGACTTCGAAGCTGGCCTACGTCATGGACTTGAGCAGCTGACCGTGATGGATCAAAAGGGTTACATAACAACCCAAGGTGCCTTCGAGGGAATGCACCGCTTTGACTGTCGGCGCAGTATAGTGAAAGAGCTCGAAAAAATGGGTCTCCTGCGCGAGGTGGTTCCATATGAATATCGTGTCGGACGCTGTAGTCGAACAGGTGATATTGTGGAACCCTTGCTGATGCCCCAGTGGTTCGTTGATTGCAGTGAAATGGCGCGTAAATCTGTAGAGGCGGTTCGCAACAATGAACTGCGTCTGTACCCGCCGTCCCATCAGTCTGTGTGGTTTCACTGGTTGGAGAACATTAAGCCATGGTGCGTCTCGCGTCAACTGTGGTGGGGTCACCGTATCCGGCTTACAAATGCACAGGCGTTGCTCTGTCGACCCATGAGGATCCGTGGGTTGTCGCACGTGATATTGATGAAGCAAAGTCAAAGGCTCGCGTGAAATTCAATCTCACTGATGCGGAGATGCAAGATCTGGTTCTCGAACAGGATGATGATGTCCTCGATACGTGGTTTAGTTCGGCCATGTGGCCGTATTCCACAATGGGTTGGCCATGTCCGACGGACGACTTGCAGAGGTTCTTTCCTGGAAGTTTAATGGAAACTGGCCACGATATTCTCTTTTTTTGGGTTGCGCGCATGGTGATGACATCGCTACATTTCACGGGGAAGCTGCCCTTCACTGAGGTGTTTCTGCATGCCATGGTGCGCGATAAAAATGGCGAGAAAATGAGCAAATCAAAGGGTAACGTGATTGATCCTCTTTTCGTTATCGATGGCATCTCCCTCGAAGGCCTTCACGAAACCGTCAGGAGTGGTAACCTTGACGAGAAGGAGGTAAATAAGGCATTAAAACTTCAGAAGGAGACCTTTCCAAGTGGTATCCCCGAGTGTGGTAGTGACGCGCTGCGCTTCGGCCTTCTTTCCTACACACAGTCCGGTCGCAATGTGAACTTAGACATCGATCGGGTCGTTGCCTACAGGCAGTTGTGCAACAAACTGTGGAATGCTGTGCGTTTCGTTCTGTACCATGCGCTGGGCGAGGAGTACAAACCTGAACCTGTGCTCGTGGACCCCGCAAAGGTGAAGACCCTGCCACTGGAGTGCCAGTGGATTCTGTCTCGGCTTGACGTGGCTGTGCGGGAGTGCACCCGCGGTTTCTCAGAGGGCTCGTACGATTTTGCCTTGTCCACCAACGCCGCCTATCGTTTCTGGCTTTACGAACTCTGTGATGTTTATCTCGAGCTGACGAAGCCAGCCATCCAAGCCGGAGGTGAGAAGAAGTTGATTGTGCAAAATGTGTTGCTTTACGCCGTGGAGGTAGCCCTCCGTCTTTTGCACCCAATGATGCCATTCCTCACGGAGGAATTGTGGCACCGCCTGCCCAACTACGAGTCTTTTGGTGTGCAGAGTATCATGTTAGCACCCTATCCCGAGGTGTGTGGGTATGAGAACGGTGCTGTGGAGGAACAAATGAAGATGCTCATGGACACAGTTCACGTTGTGCGCTCAACGAAAGCCTTTTACAGCTTAACTAACAAACACCGACCCGATGTATGGGTTACAGTTCGCACGGCAGACGCAAGGGATATCGTTGAGGCGCAAAAGTTCATGATCGAGTCCCTCGGTGTTGTGGGAAAGGTTACTGTGATATCGGCTGAAGAAGAGGCTTCGCTACCGAAGGGCTGTGGGTTTGCCGTGGTGAGCAAAGATTTGAGCATAAACATGATGCTCCTGGGCTTCATTGACGTGCAGAAGGAGGTTGCAAAGCTTGAAAAGCAAGCTGCGGGAGTACAAAAGCAACTTGACGGTCTAAGGAAAAAGGTTTCCGTTCCCGACTACGAGGCGAAAGTGCCCGCAGATGTCCGTGAAGCCAACAAAGTTAAGCTGGAGTCCCTCATCGAGCAGGAGAAACAATTGGTTGAGGGTATTGCAAAGATGAAAAGTTTGCTGTAAAGGAGTACGAGAGCGACCGTCGCATTTATGGGACCATATATGCTTATTAAAGAAAAAAGCAACACTTTTCGGGTGGGGAGATTAGGGGCAAAATAAAGCTTAAAAGATACACAATAAAACAAAAGAAAATAAACAAATTATATATATACATATATTCAACCTTAAATCGCATTTCTCCAAAAAGAAAATTTCTTTAACGAGCACATAAAACTCGAAGTGATGCCTTGTTGTTAACATGAGTAACGTAAGTATTTGATATCGTTGTTTGTCAGGGTTAGGGTGGTAGTTTTACTTGATTTGATGGAGCGTTTGCAAGCTCTTCTTGTCCAGAGTTTCCTCGTAATGAGTGATGACGGCAGACAACTGCCTGCCTCGGCGAGACAACGGGTTGAATGAACATGAGGAACCTTTTGGGGGTGCTTTGGCCGGATTACTCATGGTAGCACAGTGGCACCGACGACATTAACTTTGACATCCATTAAACTTGGGGATGTGGAACACTGCTTGCTCTACTTTCTTTCTTTCTTTCTTCCGGTGTCCTCTTTCGTAGTGCGTTTATACGACCAGAGAACAAGTGCAAGTGAGAGCTGTTAAGTTGTGCAAGGAGGTGACAGTGAAAATGATGGCTATTCGGGAAAATTGGCGGAATGAATGTCCAGGGTCTGTGCACGACCTGATGACGTACTGGGGAGGCTTCAGTCAACCGAAAAACGCCGCCGACAGCAGCCTGGAAAAACGGCTCGAGCTTAACTTCGTGCAGCCCGCGAACACTGCAAGCATTACAGTTGACCAGCTTACGGCAGTGATGGAATATACCGGTGAAACGCTTCAACAGCACAGCATCGAACAAGGTATTTACACGCTAAAGTTCAGCAAGACTTTGCTACTGTTGACAGAGAAGCAAATTGTCCTGCGAGCTGCTTCCTCAGTAATGCTACATGCTGCACTGCGTCCCCTTCTCGATCTAATGAAAACGCACAACATTGTTACGGAGTGGGCTTCCTTCATGCGGGTTAACTACGCCTCCCCGTGGAGCGCCACATCGGAAACGAGTGATATAATGGCTCAGGAGTACGCTGAGCTTAAGTCAACTTTTCCGTCGGGGCACCCGTATTTGACTGGCCCCGTTGACCGCGACCACTGTTTCTATTTTGTGTACGATGGCATTGACCGTCAGAAACCCAACGTGCGGCGGGAGGAGGATGTGCAAATCAACGTTTACATGTACAACGTGCGGAGCAATGGCGAATGGGACCTTAACGGGAGCGACAAGGAGCACCGCTTCGTCGCGTCACACTGCCCTAACGAATATGAAACCCTGCGCATCTCCACACATGGTTACAATCAGCCTTTCGTTTCTTTCGAGACAAATGCCCTGTCGGCCCTGAAGGGGATTAAAGGCATTGTAAACGGTCTCCTCCAAAAGTTTTGCCCGGAGCATGTTATGATACTTGTGCTGCAGGATCGTGACGTCCATGACAGCACGGTATCCCACGTCTTTGATGAGCTGGAGAACTTTACACCCATGCACCGAGGGTCAAACCTGTTTGGCGGGGGTTACATTTTCCACCAAGCCATGTACACGCGCAGCGCGTGAGTGTGTGTAACATAGACGAGCGCGCAGACTCCAAGGAGGATGTAACTCTCTCTATCTCCAAATATTGATTGGGAGCATTGGGAATGTTATATGTTTCGACATTATTATATTTATCTGTTTCTTTGATCGTTTCAATGAAGGGAATCCCTTTCAACCATTTATGTATTCCTGAGGGAGTGTGTGATTCGATGCTATTAGGGATTTCGCGACTCAATGAGCGATAAATAATAATAGTAATAATGATAATAATAAACAAAAAAATGAACACGAAAAGAAAATAATGATTTTAGGAATCTCTTGCCTCTTCTGTCATTTCTTGTGCCAGTTCAGCGAGCGTCTTCTTTGAAGCGCTCAACACCACTTTTGCTGCGACCCCTTTTTTATTTTATTTATTATTTGTCCACACGAACTGTTGCTGCTAGAACGATTTACATGAAAATACAGTTCTAACTGCTGAGCCGACTTCTTCCCCCGCGATTCTTTTCTCCCTGCACAACACCCCGCAAAAAGAAAACAAAACAATAAAAAAAGTGATGCCCCTTCACGTCGTGTAGCAGTGTTGGCGGTGGCATGTCATTGTCACTGCCTGTATCGCTGCTACCAGTTGTATCGTTTTGTCACTTATCTCACTTTCAAAACTACTACATTTTACGTCTTTTTCTCATTCCTTGTTGTGAGGCACATATGTATATTTGTGTATTTTTGCGGTGGTGTGTGTTGGTGGGGTCCTTTGGACCCAACGTGTACTTAGTGCAGTGATTTGTTAAACGAAACCTCCACGGGGGGCATTTATTTCTCTCCGCTGTGTCCAACTTCCGCAGGCACACGGGCAGCTCGAACTGGCAGATAAGCACAATTGAGAGAAGCAAGCATGCAACACGTAACACTGGTAACAAGCGCCAATGCATAACTTGTGTTCCCCTTTTTTTGTTTCTTTTGTTTATGTTTATTGTTTTTCACATACATTTTGTCTGGTTCTTCGTACCGCACCGGAGTGGTTGCACGTAGCGGGGTACGTGGAGTTTTAGGTGGGAAGGGGGAGAAAACGTTTCATTTCCCTCTTTCGTGCCTCACTCACTTCGACTTTAGCAGCGGCAACATGCTGACAAGCAGGCGCTGCACTGGAGGACGGAGGCCAGCAATGGTTTCTACCTCCTTTGCATCCTTTCCGCTTCGTTGGCGCAGGTGCGTTGTGCTGTCATTGGTGTTACCAGCGTTCATTTCCTCCTGTTCCGCTATTTTTCGTTTTTCGTCTTTTGGTGGTTGTTATGAAGGGGAAAAGGTGTTGCCTTGCGTGTCTCTTGTCGACGTGCTTTATCTTCGCAAATTTAATGCATAATTTTTTTTTGTTAATGAGATACCTTACCGGTGAATCAACGGATGTTTACTGCTTTTCTCCAGACTTTTGCCGTTAGGGACTTCTTTTTTCTTTCTTTTTCATTTTTTGATATTTTTTTGATCCTTCCCTCACCCTTTTTCACTTGTATTTTTTTTTTTATGCATTGGAATTCGTTTATTTATTTTTTTTTTTCAAATTTTTATATTTTTATATATTTTTTTTCATACTTACTCAGAGCTGCCTTGGTGGTGTGTGTGTCTGCTAGGGGCACATGCGGAGAGGAATGAAGAAGATCTATGGTTACCTGCCACTGAGACAGGCGGGCAGTCGCAAGGGAAAAATCGAGACAAATTGAGAGAGGTTTGAAGGTTGCTTGGCTGCTGTGTGTTCACCAGTCAGTCAGTTTCCTTCTCTCTCTCGGTACCCTGCGGCTGCCCAAACCCAGACGCTTAAAGAACAGGTTAAAGTACCGATAGAAAAGAAAACCAAATCGAGAAGCGGCGATGGACCTAAAAGGGTACGACGGCTTTACCATTTTGAAGAAGGAATTTATTGTTGTGCTGGCCTCTCTCCACACGTGTAGCTTTTCTCCCTTTCACAACTCTCCCTTCCTGTAGTTCTTACGTTACGCCCTTGCCAGTGTAGCCACACTGCGTTTCCTTTTCTTTCCCTCACCATGCGGGCGAGCGTGTCCAGGTAAGCGACGGTGATGGTGATGATATACGGAGGGGAGACGGTAGTGGGAGGGGTGTACTTATTTTAATTTTGAGGCCAGTGCGGTAAAGCCGAAGGACTTTGGTGTCTTATTTTTCAGCAGTGGGGGTTTTTATCGCAAGCAAACTTTTTTTTTTTACAAAACAATTTCCCCCCTTACTTTGTCTACCGTACCAAATCCCCCGTTTCTGCCCTTCCTTCAACGCTGTACTGCGTTGTGTTTCCGCCACTGTAGCGGCAGCTGGCCAAGCACAGGGAAGGGGTAGCGGGGTTGTATGGCTAGACGCCAGGCGCACAAATATAACGAAATGAATCTAACAGAAGTTGAGTGATGAGGAACACTAAAAGAATGAGGTTAAGATAAAGGCTGTGGAAACGGAACAGTCTGTTGAGATCGTATGTTACAGTAGAAGTGGTAACACTATGACCTGCGTGGAATGGTCCGAAGAAGATGTATGCTACCAAATGACTTTGGTATTAATATCTTTGTATGTAGGCATGTGTGTGTGTGTGGACGTTGAAAGGAAATTGTTTTGGAGGTGTGGGGAGGGGTGGTAGCAGAGAGTTTGGGTCAGTTAAACAGAAAGGGAGATATTCATGAACGTTGCCGGCGGTTGATTTGTTCATGTGTGCGTGTGAGTGTGAACCAGTGATTAGAAAAATGAGGAGAGATGGGCACTGTATTGCTGCGTAACATATTCTTGAAGAGAAGATGGGGGCGGATACACACTTATTGGTGAAGTACGTGTGTTTGCCTGCGCTTTATTAAAGCCTCTACGGCATAGATACAGTGACGGCTGTCTTTGACCTCATTCCCTCTCCTCGACATTGCCTTTTCACACTCCTTCTTTACCACACGCTCCTGCAGCGCGCGTAGCACTTCAATTTTAAGCTATTACTATAAAACTCAGATCGCTTTTCCTTTTGCTTTTTTGTTTTGTTTTTTAAAGGATTTCGTCGACGAGGGGCACTGCAGTGCTGAAATCCCTGCAAGAGGGTCCTCTGTGCAGGCGCCCATCTTTTTTTTCTGGTGAATTTTTCTTTCCGTTTTGACCCTATATTGTGGCACATTTTGCTGTGTGCTACGTGGTAAGGTGCCTCCTGTGTGGAGATACTTTTTCGTGTTGCTGTGTTTATGTTTTTTTTCTTTTGTTTTCCGTTCCGCTGCGTAGCGGTTCCTGACTGGCTACGGGATGCAATGACTGGATGAAATGCACACCAATTAGGAAAAGAAGTATATATATATATATATTTTTTATGGTCAAACTAGAAGTTCTTTTACTTGCATGTCCGTGGGCGAAAACGTGTCATTCAACAGGTTCCCGGATGGCGAAGAAGTTTTCATTTTCTCGTTGCATGGCTGTACGGGGTAGGTCGGGTGAGGGGTGACGAAGCTTCCATGTGGGTGCTCTTCTTTATATTTGCACCACGGAAGAATGGAATGGAGGGGAATAATACTTCCTTTTGATTTATGTTTCGTGTCTTTTTTTTTCTTAATTATTATTGGCTGTATGCGTTACTGGTTGTCCATTACATTTTTTTCTCTGTTTGTGAACAGTTTCCTTCCGTTAGTGTGCATACAGTCGGCATTTGAGTCGTCCCTAAGGTGGTCTTCACACTTCAGGGGAAGCAGTGCTGATGTCTTCCGATAAGGATTCCCTGTCTCTTATGGCAATGTGGGGCTCTGTGTCCCGTTTTGACCCGAACCAACAATCAAACTTTGAGGGACCCGAAAAGCGTCTGGAAATAGTGATGCGGCTCCTTCCTGAGACGCACGCCAGTGGCCTGCTTGTGCATGGGGATGATGTTTGGGATGCAGTTGTCGGTTCTGTGAATGGAAAAATTGTTTCCCGTGAGAGCAATGAATACATACGTTCGTATGTCATAACTGAAAGCTCACTTTTTGTTATGAAAGATCGCGTTATTATCATCACATGTGGAACGACTACGCTTCTTAACTGTGTGCCCCGGATATGCAAGGCAGTGAGTGATGTCCGTGGCGAGATTGAGTGGGCATCATTTATGCACAAAAACTACAGCTTCCCGTGGGAACAGAAAGGGCCTCACCTCACCATGGTGGAGGAATTCAAGGCCCTTAAGTCGCACTTCCCATCTGGCCAGCCGTTTATATTTGGTCCCATTGACAGCGACCACTACTTTTTATATTTCTATGATGATATCATTCAGCCCTGCCTCAGTGAGGATACCCAATTAAGCATGACCATGTACGGACTTGACCGGGAGCAGTCGAAGCACTGGTACTCGGAGAAGGCGTTCGCGAATGGACCGGAAACGGCTGCCATTCGTCAGGCAACGAGGCTCAACGAGGTCGTGGACGACTCGTGGGTCCTTCATGACCTCCAATTTGAGCCGTGTGGCTACAGCATCAACGCTATTCAAGGAGAGGAATATCAAACCATACATATCACACCGGAGGAACACTGCTCCTTCGCGTCGTACGAAACTAACACCCGCGCTCTTAACTATTCTGAACGAATCAGCAGCGTTTTGAACGTATTCCACCCGGAGCGTTTCTCAGTGATCGTTTTCATTGATCCCGATAGTGGGGTTGGTAAGTTATACCACAGCGGAGGGAAGATAGGTGTCGAAGCAGAGTATTACCCGGACTACGAGGCCCACCACAGTACCGTTAACGAGTTTAGCCCCGGGTACTGGGTGTTGAAGGTTAATTACGTGAGGCGAGCGGCCAACAGACAGGCCGTGTTGACCGAAACAGGCAATAAATAGTGAGCGCAGGTATTCTTCTGATGGGCCGCGAGACGGGCCCTGTGGAATGGCTTCTGCGTGCCGTGAACGTGATCTCTCTCGCTGGTCTTTTTAATCGCATACGGCATTTAATGGTTATTTAATATGAGATTAATGGCGTCCTATTGCTCTATCCCTCTCATGTGCGCCGTTATTTTCAAAGGCAGACAACCACGCAGTTGTGGTAGTGACTCCTAACCCTTCCTCCCCTCCGCTGTTGATTGTTCGCTGCATTATTTATTTGTCGGTGTTGTTGAGTGCAGAGGTTGGTTACATACACTGCTCACAAGCTTAAGTGTCGCTTTTGCACTCTGCTTTAATGGTCTCCCCATTCTGCCCACAGTCACGTGCTGTTTCATTTGCCTTGTTATTCATTTTTTTCTTCTTTGTTCACCTTCGTCGTCAACGAATTTCTTTGATGATGATGATGGTCGATAACTGTGGTGTTAGTGCGGGTCTCACGGCTCCGCCCCGAGCCCTAACATAAAGAAGAAAGAGACTGTCTTCCGCCGCCTTATGCGGCTCGCCAATATTCTTAGGCGGGTGGCTTCCGGGCAATTTTCTTCAGCTCAGCCGCCCGGCCGCCCGTATTTGAGAGTGGTGAAAATGCTTCAAACGGATGGTGAGGGCCCACCGGCTGCCTGGGCCGTTTTTGAGGAGTTTCGTGCTTATTATCGAAAACTTAGCTGCAGTGCGCCCACGTCGGAAATGCCTATGCAACCCCTCCAACAATTCTGCGGCTCGGTGGGCGACGTGGAGTTATTCGCGGTACTTATGATGAAAGTTCTGTGTGATCTCCACAAACTTGAGGATCTTCGGTTTCTCTTTGCCCAGTGCATGTTGGAGCTCCCCTCTCCCTCTGTGGAGCTCTTTAACGTGTACCTACTGGCCATATCACTCAGTGATACGTTTAACCAATATGAAATTGAAAATGCGGTTGAGGCGATGCGTGAGAGGGGGGTTGAGCCTGATATCGTGACGAGGATTTCTTTGTTTATTTTTTATGTGCGACTCGGTGAGGATTACACGGCATGGTGGCCCTCGATTCGTGAAGAAGTGGAGAATATCGCTAGGTCCCGGCAAGACTGGAGACAGAAACACCCACTGCTATCAATGCGACTTCAGCACTGTTTTCAAACACTGCTCCGTGTCCATCATGATGTAGTTATGATCCATGAATGCTTTCAGCTCTTGAAGCTAATCGATTGTCCCAAAATAACTTGTCGTCTTTTGCTTCCGTATTTGCTGCTTAGCACGAACAATGCAGCATCGCCTCCCTCCACAGCTGTTGAGTTAATAGAAGCCATGGAGGAGGCACGCAAACGAGAGGCACCAGCAGCCAGCGGTGGTGCTACTGCTGACACTGACGCTTCTGGTGGTGGTGGCCATGGAGTGATGGAGACTCCGCCGCTAGGTGAGCATGGGGAACCCGTGCTAAATAATGATGTCACTGTTTTGAAACTCATGGCGAAGTGCGCCAAGTGGGGAGACGTGAGTTCTGCTGACTACGTCCTGAAATATCTTCAGAGGCACCCCGGAATTATTCTTCCTGAGCACGAGTGTATTCTGAAACTTCTCCGTCTTGAGGCTTTAGCACGTTCAGGCTCACTTCGCGAGGCGCTGTTTCTGGTGGAGGATGAGCTCCCTACTTCCTCCTGCGTGCCAGGCCCGCGGCCGAAGCTGTTTGTAAACTCAAAGCGGTTGACCCTTCTCAACGCGGATCCTGTCATGTCACTTGTACATTTTATTGCCGAAGTTGACACAAGAGTTGAGGAATCGCTTCTCATGTTGGAGGAGCGCAAGGAGGGGAAGCTTACTGTCAGCCATAAGTCACTGAACATTCTCCTCGAGGCGTGTGCTTTGCTGAGGGATGGGGTGAAGGCTTCGTTAGTGTTTTCTTCCTTTCGCGCCTTTTCAGCGTGTAAGACGGCCCGCACATATTCTTTGCTACTGCGAGCGTCACCTAGTGCTGTGCAGGCTGTGGGAGAAATATCGACCTATCTTGCGGATATGACCGATATGGGTGTGGAGGTGACGCCTGACTTTCTCCGCTGTGGACTGGAGCTGGCACTTGAGGCTCAGGATGTTTGTGCTGCGATGAAAATGATTGAATATCACGAGCGGAACGGCGTTACCATTGAGAGTAAGTTATCTGCCCGACTCTTAAAGATGCTTTGCCTTGTCGTGGATATTGAAAGTACCCGAAAAGTACTCAGCGTACTGCGGGCCACACAATCACCTGTTGACCCTCGCTGCCTTTCGTTGTCCGTGGCAACGTTTAAGAGATGGGATATTCCTTGTGATGATTTGAGGAAGTCAAACTGAGCGTTTGAGGCGTATCAAGCGATAGTGCTTTGCGCCCACAATGATGATGATGATGATTATTATTATTATACCGTTCCGTGGGTGTATCACATTTCACATTCCACACACACTTCCTCTCTGAACACTACTCCTTTTCTCCCCCTTAATTTTTATCGCAATGACTATATTGTTTTGGTAATAACGGCAGCATATGTGCAATACGACAATGAAGGACTGTGTTTTACAATTTATGTTTACTGTCATTTGTGTCTCTTTCTCTCTTCGTTAATGATCTTCGGTGGTAATCGGAAGGTTGACCAAGTAGAAGCAAGTTGCCCGTCATGTCAACTCCTACGGAGGTTGCGTGCAAGTTCATTCCTGCGTTCTTTGAGGACCTTGCAACGAACCCGGAAAACCTCTCCAAGATGTATGGCACGGAGTCAACCGTTATGTTTGTAGACTTTGATTGTGGCACAAAGCAGGTGAGTGGGTCCGATATCTCCCCATCTCTTGTGCAGTGGTCCCACATATTAAAAGACTGCGATTTATGCGTGGAAAGCTACTCCGCCTTTCCACTGTATTGTGGTGTCTCAGTGTATGCTACTCTGGTAGCTGAGACCGCGACAACGCGGCATTACTTCCAGTTTATTACCATCCTCGAGCAGTGCCCAACAGGTGACTACCGACCGATGTCCTTTTACATCCGTAATCAGGTCATCATGAGGCCTGGCGCAGTGGAGAAGGAACAAGCTTCCGCAGGCAACCTCAGCGCATCGGGGGATAAGGTAGAAGAGGACCACCCTCAGCCGGAGGTGACTGAAGTACCCGCTGTGAGGGAGGACACTCGTTGCCCCCCTGCAGGGAAATCCGAATCAAGGGATCGTACGTCCCCGGATGCTGCATCCACTATTCCCGACGACAAACCGAGTGCAGGTGCACAGCCTAAAACATGGGCCAGCCTCGCAGGTGCTGCTTTGAAAGGCGAACAACGGCCAATTAAAGTGATTTCCCATCAAGGCCCTGCGGTCAAGGCTGCAAACAAGCCCGTTTCACCCCCATCCAAGGTGCCTGCACAGCCTGATGCGCGGAAGCAAGTGTCCCCCAAACGCGGCACAAAGGCAGCAAACTCGTCTTCTGAGCCCCTTGGTGATCGTCTCATGTTCAGTATCAAGCAAAAAGTCACCGACCAGGAGATCATGGCGGCCCTTGGACAGTACAGCTCCCGCGTCGTGTCACTTCGCAATAATTCGGCCAACGGACATGTTTTCCTTGACTTCTCAGGTAACGAGGGTGATATTTTGGAGGGACTCAAATCAAATATGCTGATCATCGGTGCCGGCAAGAACCGTGTGAGCATCTACCGTCAGAAGCCACGTGAATGAGTTTCTTGTAGTGGTTGGTGGCTTGCCCACAGTGGGGGGCATTAACTACTGTGTGTGGTGGTGTTCTCTTTTGTTTTAGTTCACTGCCTCAGTAGGAAGTAAACACCAATTGACCGAGATGCGTTGAATGAGAGCAAAGGGATTGTGGAAAATGTTGGGGTTAGGGGAAAAGATAATGTAACCACCGATATCTCTCCACCTCTTTCTTTTTCATTCCATTCAGAGATCCCTTAAATTTTTTCTTTTAGTTTTTATTATGCTTCTTAATTCTTTTTTTTTTGTTGTTTACCTCCTTCTTTTTAATGATTAATGTGTGTTTGGGGAGTGTTAGCGGGGAGGGGCCTGAATTTCGTACATCACTCATTTCTCTTATTTGGTGCCGCAACCCATGTTCCCAGCGCTATCCATGACTCCCTTACTTACAGTTCATCGGTAGCACACTGTTCACCGCGCTGCGATGTCACCACAGCGCACCGTTTTTATTCCCTTTACTCGATGAAAAAGGAGAGCACCAATTGTTTTCTTTTTCTTCTTTTTACCAGAACGTTAACGAGATTAAAACAACGAGAAAATGCCATGTAAAAGGGTGTGTCCATGGGGGATTTGCAGCTTTGTGCGGTTGTGTGGAATAGTGGAGGAACAGGGACTGCATTTTGTGGTGGAGCGTGGGGGATGTGAAACATTAGAGAAGTAAGGGAAATAAGGAGAGAGTGAACGTCAGAGTGAGCCCGATGCAGGAATGGGTAATAGAGCAGGAAAGTTGTGTGATTTTGTGTGGAGGGAGGTTCGTCTCTTCCTTTTCCTTCCCGCTTCAGCACACGAAATGCGTGGCAGTTCGGCGTTTCATCATAAGTTTTGTGTTGAATAATCGGGCTGTCTCGTTGTGGCTGTGGGTTGTGCAGAGGCATCCATTTATGACGGATAGTGAAAGTAAAAGAAATGCGAGCTCAGTTGAAGACGGAAAAGCAAGACAAAACAAAACTATATAAACACATGGAGCGGGGCTGAACTTGTTGGAGAACTCTCTGTTTTCAACTTAAGGCCCTCGTCGAGCCACCTTGTCAAAATATAGCCACTGCAGAAAAAACAAAGAAAAACAAAAATAAGCGCCAAAGAGGCGAAGGTAAGGACGAGGGTAGTTGGGGGAGCTTTAAAGTATAAAAAAGTGTATCCTTTGCCCTCTTAAATAAAAACTAGCTCCAATTGCTCATGACGGTGAGAACCTTCTTCTTGTTCATGACCTTTGTTGCATGCAGAAGGTCTGTCGGATGAACTTTCGCTTTCTTATCTTCAGCCTGTTTTCCTCTCCCACATGATATTGCAATCGGATATAGCTGGCTTTAGTCGTGGTCGTCGCAATTTTTTCCCAGAAGTCAATCGACTTCGCGCTTGCTTGTGAGATAGCGAAATCACTCGCGCCGTTGCACAGCAACAAGTGAGCTGTAAAAAAGCTAATATTACCGGGAGACAACGTGAAAGATATTGGTTATTAACTTTTTGTCATTCGCCCGTGTCTGCGACGGTCATTACGGGTTATTTTTATCTTGTGATGACCACCCTGCCGCGGAAGGTTGTTCTTCGCGTACCCGCATCGACGGCGAATATGGGACCCGCGTACGATTGTTTGGGTATGGCGCTTTCCATCTTCCTAGAGGTAACGGTAGAGCACGCTGATGTGTTCTTCGTGAGTATGGAAGGGGAGGGAAACGAGGAGGTGTCCAAAGGTGCAGACAACATGGTGGTGGAGGCCTGTCGATTGGGATTTGAGCATGCCAACAAAGAGATGCCTGTGCTCAAGTTTACTATAAAAAGCGACATTCCGTACGGCTGCGGTTGTGGGTCCTCTTCGGCTGCGGCTGTGGCTGGTTTTGTTGCGTGGATGTGCCTCTGCGGTAACGCCGTCGCCACAGAAGGAATGGATGATTCACGGGCACAACTCCATGCAATAACCAGGTTTGAGGGGCATCCTGATAATGCGGCCGCTGTACTCTACGGTGGAGTTCAACTTTGCTGCTCTGTACAAGATGGGCAAGTCATCACCAGCCGAGTTCCCACGCCGCCAGGCCTTTCGGTTGTGTTGTTTTTACCACGAAATAAAATGAAGGCGGACACGCACGCCACTCGGGGACTCATTCCCGGCGTTGTGTCGCTGGAGGATGCTGTTTACAATATTTCCCGCGCTTCCTTACTTGTTCTTGCGTTGAGCACGAACAACCTGAAACTATTGCGGTGTTGCGGTGATCGACTCCACGAAGGTAGGCGGGCAGATGCCCTTTTCCCCCACTTTCACGCGTGCGTTGACGCGGCACGGAAAGCTGGTGCCTCTTATGCATTTTTGTCCGGCGCCGGCCCCGCGGTTTGTGCTTTTGTAGATGCGTGCAGCAGCGAAGTAGTACCGCGGACAGGTGAAAGGTTAGTCGTTGATCGCGTTGCTGAGGCCATGGTTGAGGCTGCAAGTGCTGCGGGAGTTCCTGGCCGTGCCGTGATTACTCAGCCCTGTAGTCAAGGTGTGCAGATTGTTAGTATCGATCCAGCGCATCCCTAGCGCTTTTTTAGGCCGCCCAACTGCGGCCCTTATATAAATAAATATATACGCCGCTTGGTTACATTTTTTTCGTTATTTATTTTTTTCCCCTATTGAGTGAAGACATCTCCGTGCAATATCGTATCGCGGCTGGTCGTTAAACGTGGTACCCGAGCTATTTCGATGCAAGACAAAAAAAATCGCTACATTATTTTATTTTTTCAAACTCACCAGTGTTGTTATTTTACATTTTTTCTTCTTCTTAACCCATACAGGGATTATATATATATGCTTGTAACCGCCAGGATGTAAAGCCCCCAGCATATGAGGAGTTGCTATTGCCCCTTCTTGAGAAAACGAGCACGCTTATTTTTCTTTTTTGTTTTCTCAATCCGCCGCTTCTTTTTTCCATTTACTGCCCTTTGCGTCAAATAAGGGGGTTCTTAAAATGATGACCACCAGTGATGAGCTGGAGGAATGTCCCATCCCGACTGAAAAGCCGCGCAAAACTCGCAAGCGAGAGCAAATTTGGTCCGAGGAGGAACAAGCGGCGTACTGGCGTGATAAAAAGGCAAGAGCCCGACAGCGCAAAAGAGCCGCCGCCGCGGAGCGACGCGAACTCCAGCAGAGGGAGTGGGAAGCACTCAGCGATGGTGAGCAGCAGCGCCGGCGCACGGAGGCTGCACTTGTACACGAGAAGAGACGCGCCGCGGATGCCCGCCTCCATGAGCTGTGCCAGGAGCACTTAGCCAATGCTAAGCTTCCCGTCTTGGTATTTGACTTTAGCTTTGCATGGTGTATGAACGCACCGGATTGTCGCAGCACTGTCGCGCAGGTGAAGCTCAGTTACAGCATCCTGCGCCGTCACGCGTTTCCGATGCGTCCTGTCATCACCTCCATTGAAGGCAATGGTGATAGAGAGTGTGCGCATAGTGATATCTTGCGACCCCTTAGTAGCTTCAGTGGGTTTAATCGGTACCCTCTGCCCATACACGACACCCACTGGTCATCATTATACGAGCAGGAGCGCGTTGTCTACCTAACAGCCGACGCAGATACCGTTCTCGAGCGGTTGGAGGAGGACACGGTGTACATTGTAGGAGCCTTCGTTGATCGCAACGCGAGGAAGTTTCTTTCGAGGGATTCGGCTGTGCGTTACGGCGTGCGGATGGCACGCTTACCAATCGACGAGTCCATAAAAGTGGGAAATCTTTGCAAGGTGCTAACAGTTAACCACGTCGTAGAAGTGTTGTGCCGTTACTTGGAGTGCGGTGACTGGAAAACGGCCTTTGATGTGCTTCCAACGCGCCGAGTGGTGGGTCGGCGGCAGCGGCGGCGAGGTAGCGCGAGTGTGGATGCTGTGACCGTTGGGGAAGACACGCAATCTGGGGAAGGCGGTGAAAGTGAGGAGGGCAGCAATGCTTTTTGTTGGGATGGGAACACCAATTAGCTCTAATGTTCTCGAAGCAGAATAAAATTGGGGTGCGCTATCGCTTCATGCTGAGTAATGGGTGTGCTGGAATATGCGGTGGGCTACATCAAACTTGTGCCAGCACCTACGTGTGTTATTTATCTATCTTGTCGATATTTGTTTACCTACGCTTGCACATTATTATCATTACATTTCATGCATTGTGCGCGTGCGTGTGTGGTGGAGCTGGTTATCTCCGCTTGTTACCCGCTCCTCCTTCCTCCTTTATGTTTTGTTTACCCTTCCACACACACACACACAAATGATGTTTGTTTCAACTACGGCTTGTGTGGATAGCTACCCATAAAGCAAGGCACATATAAGTTCGACTATAAAGCTATATTGGAAATATAGTTTTTTTCTCTCTTTTTACCCTGCGTCGTGTGTAATGCTTGCTGACGAGGCGACGAGTACTGCGTGGGCCGCACCTTCTCCACCTCACGCGCCCTCTCCGTCTGCTTCGAAGGAGGCAGCCGCCCCTGCAGAGGGAGAGGGCGCGCCGAAGAGCTTGTCTCGCTGCCTCGTCTACTGTCGGTTGCGCCCACGTAACAAGACAGATTTTAAGAATGGCGGCTTCCAGTTACTCTCAGTAAATGGGAATGACATCGTTGTAAAGGATCAGCGGTTCTATAAATTTGATGGATCATTCAATGACGACTGCACGCAGAGCGATATCTTTGAAACCGTGGCTATGCCGTGCATAACACATGCCTTCAAGGGCTTCTGTGCAGCCCTGATGTGCTATGGACAGACAGGGACTGGCAAGTCATTCACGATGTGTAACACCGTGCCCGGCCAAGAAGGCATTATCCCACGTGCCGCTAAGTTTATTTTTGATAGCATTGCGTCTGACTCTACCAAGAGCTATGAAGTTGTTGCCCAATTTGTTCAAATCTACCGCGACAACCTTGGCGACTTGATGAGTTCCACCGGGAGGGACCGCGTAGACATACACTTCGACGAGACTGTGGGTGTGGAGTTGACCGGGTGCACTTCCCATGTGCTCAGTAGTGCCCAGGAGTTTATGCGCTTTTACCGAATTGGTAATGAGCGACGTGTTGTAACAGCAACGGCAATGAACCCAGAGTCGAGTCGTGGTCACACCGCCCTAGTTATCCGCATCTTCTCAGAAAACCTGAATGACCCCGAGGTTGGAAAACTGAAGGGGAAAATCACCTTCATTGACTTAGCTGGCTATGAGCGATTTAGTAAGACGGGTATTACGCACGATAATCCCATCATGAAGGATGAGGCTAAGTGTATCAATGCTTCTCTTCTTTCCCTTGGTCATGTCGTGTCGTGCTTGTCTTCTGGGAGTCGCCACATCCCTTGGCGTGATTCTAAGTTGACACGCATTCTGCAAGACTCGATCGGTGGCAGAAGCCGTACCTCAATCATTTTGACTGTTGGGCCTAGCAGCGATCACTTACATGAAACAACAAATACGTTACAGTTTGGTCTACGAGCGATGGATGTAAAGGTAAGGGCCAAACAGTCTGTGCATGTTGATTATCGGAAACTTGCGCAGAAGTTGCAATCCCTTCTGAACGAAAAAGATGAAAAGATCAACTTGCTGGAGGTTCAAATCGCCTCCCGTGATGCTGAGAGACAGGAGCTAATGGACCGCTACAGCGATCGCCGGGAGGATATTGAAAGACGGTTTGAGAAGGAAATGGCCGAGCTGAGGCAGACGGGTGCGTCTGAGGAACAAATGTGTAATCTCCGCGAGGTGTACAAGGCTGAGGTGGAGAACCTCAACGAGCAGCAGGACGAAGAGATCCAGTACAAAGAGGAAGAGTATTCGAAGGAGATTGCAAAGCTTGTTCGCGAGCAGGAACACCAAGAGGCGAAAAGGCGTGCTGAGATGAAGCTAGCGCAGGAACTTATCATTGATGATTTTCAGAAAAAGCTGGAGAGTGCACGAGGGGGTACAAATGACGACCTTGTCAGGGTGTTGCAGCAGCTTGCGGAGAAGGATGCCATTTTGGCTAGCCGCGCTAATGATACTGTGAGGCTACACGCGCATATTGAGGTGCTCACGGAGCAGGTGAAGCAGTTGGGCGGTGTGCCCGTTGGAGAGGCAATGTTTCCGGAGACATTCCTCGATGTTGGGCAGGTGGAGGAGATGCAGAGGCGACTGGAAGCCGAGGTTGAGCGGCATCACTTAAAGGGAGTAGAGTTACGCGCCGAGGTTGACCGGCTTTCACAGTTATGTACCGAGCGCCTGGAAGAAATTAACAAGCTTTGCGATGAAAACAGCCAATTTCGAGCCATTTTGGAGGCTAGCGGAGTAGCAATAAGCGATACTGATGAGTTGACTGAATTTCTTAGAGATAAGCGCACACAGATGGTTGACTTCGCCGAAATGGAGACCCTCCGCGTTACCATGCAGGCCGATTTGGATGAGGTTAAGGCTCACAATAGGGAACTACTGCGAGAAATTGAGCGACTAAAGGACGAGGCGGCGACTGCTCACGTTCCACTTACCGCCCGCCTACGTGGGCCAACATGTTTTACTGCACGGTGCCCACCTTCATTTGATCCGAGGTTCAAGCTGTTTGGCGGTCAAAACGTTTCCGCCAGGGGAGGCGCGACCCCACCTAACTCTGCACATCGTGAGAGCATGCAGAAGACTGTTAAGAAGCTTTCTGAGAAACTAGAGTCCAGCATGCGTGAGAAAAAGACACTTATAGAACGTGTTGCGGCTGCGGAGGCTGAATTGGTGCTGCATGGCGTTGAAGCGCCCGCTCCGTACGTCCCCCCTATCAAGCTGGATTTTCCCCGTGAATTGACTGCTTCAGTGGAAGACGATAACGAGGAGGACCCCCTAGGGAATACGGACATGGATGTGTTACTGCGCGCGAAGGACGACGAAATTGATTCACTGCTAGAGACCATAGAGCGGCAAGAGTATCTACTCAGCACTGCGCGATCCAACGAGGAGTTCCACAGGCATGTCATCCTTGAGCTGCAACAAAGGTTGGTCGCAGCTAATATCGAGATTGAGGAGAACCAGAACGCTCTTCCTCCAGTGGAGGGCATTGCCATGGACGAGTACATGTTGATATTACGCACTCTAAGGGAATCGGAGCGTAAGTTAGCTGTGCAACTCGCCGACCGTGATGGTCAGGACTCCGTTGAGGTGGATGCACTTCTCGAAGGGAAGGACAAGGAACTGCACCAGCTGGAAGAGAGCATACTTGAAAAGGCGTCAAAGGTACAGTTTGTGGCGAAGATGTGTATTCGTCTGAAAAATCAGATGGAGCGGTTGGGCATTGTCCCGTGCTGCGAGCTGCCGGATTCGTACAGGGAGCTAATTGAAAGGGAGGAGGATGAGATCAATGAGCAGTTGGAGTCTCAGGAGGAGCTGTTGGCGAAGCTCCGTTTCGAGGAGGAGGAAAAGCAGCGTATGCAAAACATGCTTAAGTCGCTTAATGAGGAGCGTGAGAGACAGTCCAGCGTTATTAGATCAGTGCAGGAGCGGTGTAAGGAAGTTGAGAAGAAGCACCTGGACACCGCAGCTCACCTTTCACGACTAACGCAGGAAAAGAGCCAGAGGGAGCTGATTCTCGAGGAGACCTTGCGGCGCGCGACGCAGGAGTTGCTGGACTGCAAGATCAAGATGGCGATGAATAAGGAGACAAATAGTACTCCTGGCGTATTTAGGAGATTCCTTCGGCGGCTACGGCCCGGGTGAATGAGATTGTTATGCTTATCTTTCCTTGCTTTGCTCTCCACATGACACATATTTGTCGTTTCCTTCACGTTGCTGTTCTATGCTTGTTGTTTTGCCCGTTTATATTTTTTCCCTTTCCTTATGTATATACGTCTTTACATATCTTTCTTTGCTTGCTACTTTGACATGTTGAGATGTGGGGAGAGGTGCGACAATGCGTTTCTACTGTTTTTGCCCTTCTTCCACCAGTGTTGTTTATGTTTTTTTTCTTTCCCCCGCCTTTGCGCCTGCTTCTGCACGAGTAATTTTTGTACGTCACCACACGTACGTTTCCTTTTGTGTATGTATTTTACTTTGTGAAGGTAGTTATTCGACTTCTCACTTTGTCATAGTTGAAGGAACTAACGGCCAGGAACGTTATTCGCGCTTTTTCTATTTTAGACTTTCCCACCTCCTTTCTACCCACCTGTCTTTTTTTTTTTTCCTTTCCTCTCTGTTTATCATTATTATTATTGCTGCTCATAATTTTGTTGTCGTTCCATTTTCGCTAGTGCTGCTGTTGCTTCCATTATAATCTCGCTACAGGACCTAGACTGGGCTATGTTTGACTGTCCCCGTTTTCCTGGTAATTTTTGCCATCCATTTAAAACATTTTTTTTTTACGCTTTCCCTCTTCAGGTGGTCATCTCGGCGTGAGAGGATGGAGGGAAAGGCGTGAAAGGTGGGGCTTTCTTCCCTTGCGTTTTTTTCGCTAAGCATTCAGCGGAGTGGGCAGAATCGTGGCGTTTAGACGCTACTTGTTATACGATTTCCCCCCTCTCCTGCCTTCCACTCAAAGGAGGAATGATAAAAAAATTCAATCAAGGAAATAATAGGGTGCGGTTAATTCAGATGGAATCAGGGCCAAGTTTCTCTTTCCTTTTCCTTCTGTGTTTCTGCCTTGTGTTTTAATGGTGTTCAAATATTTCCCCTACACTTTTTTCGTTTTCCTTCTGAGTCATTGTTCCTCCTTCGGTACTTGCTGTCGCCAGCTGTGAACAATTCCGCCGCGACGCCACCGATACATTCCGAGTTTTACTTCCAGTTTCACTGATGCGTTTCTCACTGCAAAGGGTACTTTCCTGACTAGATAGGAAATAGATAACATAATAGGACAAGAGCGATTGCAACTTTGTTGCTGGTGCATCATCCTTGGCCTGAAGCACTCAACAACAAAACCTGCCTCCTTGTGTGTCCCGCATAAGGTGGGGGCGAGGGAAGTAAGCACGGCCGATTGCTTAACCGAGCTGAATATTAGGGTTTTGTTGCGGTACATATAAACATATACACATTTGGGGTGGAGGTTTTTCTTCTTACTCCACCTCCTCTTCTCGGTGCTTGAGTGGGATAAGTGTAAGAAGAGGGAAGCTTGAGTGACCCTGAGCGAGATGGAATGCGACTTTATGTGTGATGACGGCGTTTCACGCAGTCTTAACATAGCTGCGGAGGCCACTGCTGCTTTCGGATGTGTTTATCAGCAACGGGTGACCACCCCGGAAGGGGATGGCGTTGCTCTAGGCGTTGCCGCGGACAAAATTTATATCCTTCTCGACGAGAGACTCCAGTCACTTATCGCAACGGGCTTCACGCGGGACGATGTCACGTCTGGTCGCCTGCGCACAATCCCAGACATGCCGGTTGTCGTATCTCCAGATGATTCTCACCGCGTGAAGCACACCGTATTCTGTGGGCGTCGTGTTGCCATTGTGACACAGGATCACAACGGCCCTTGCCCCGTGCTAGCTGCCACCAATGCCTTGGCGCTTCTGGGACGCATAGAACTGTGCGACTCTCAGTGCCGTCGGGTTAAAGCCGCGCAGTTGCGCCGAATGCTGCTCGACTACATGGTGGAAGGCAGAGGTGAAGTGCCGCGATTTACTTCTCCCCATAAGCGTGTGGTGAATGATGCAGAGGTTCCTACTCTTGCTGGGATGGTTGGAGAGCAGCTAGAGGAAGTGCGGGCAAAATTATCGCGTAACGGCTCGGGGGATGAAATGATGGAGAGGCTGTACCACGGCATGAACGTTAGTCCAAGCTTCTTTGGCGTGGACGCCTTTGAACCGGAGACTGATGTGATGGTCTTTGCTCTCTCAGGTCTGCGTGTTGTTCATGGCTGGTATATTCGGGAGGACAACCCATTCGCCGCACTGCGCGAAATGTCATTCAATGAGGTTAGTCTTGTCGCAACCAAAAGCGACTCCCCACTGTCTGTAGTAGCACAAGATTTTCTTGTTAGCACAAAGTCACAGATGACGGAGGACGGGCTGGTGATGCTACGGAGGGATCTTTGCGAAGGTGAGGTGGTGGTTCTTTTTTGGAACAATCACTTTTCAACGGTTGTAAAACTTAACGATCGTCTTCTTCTGCTTCTCTCTGACGAGATTTATGCGGACAAGTCGTCTGTTGTGTTTGAATCCATCGAGGATGTCCATGGAGGCACAACATTTACCGACGGCGATGGCAAGGATGCCGATAAGTTTCTGCTGGTAGTGCAGTCCCTCATGGGGAACGACTTTAGTGAAGAGGACATTGAGGCGGCAAAGGAGGCGCTGGCAAAGGAGCTTGGGGTCGAGCCGTCACCGCGGGGCGTCGCGGACTATTTAAAGGCCAAAAAAAAGGGAGAACCGTGTGTCGCGGATGGGAGGAAGGACAAGTGGCCCCCGTGGGTTACCAGTGGTGCAAACCAGCTAAGAGAAATGGGTTTTGAGATCCAGTTTGATGTTGCCTGTGAACTTGTGTCCAAGCAGGGTAGTTTAGACGCTGCTTTAAACAAGCTGTGCTCTGAGTGATAATGACGGTGTGCATTGGTTTTATTTTGCATACAATCGTATGCGCTTGTGCTCCTTTAGGCAGGAAGTGCAGTGCCCTTAAGGTGTATTCGAGCTGTTTGCCAGTGGTGTTTGCTTTGAGAGGGAGTTCGACTTCGTTTGTTCTCGGTTGCTTACTTTACAGCCGATTGACTATTGTTTCGTTGATTGTTAAGTGGTGTGCTTGTGGCTGGCCTTGTTCTAAACGGGTGCCGCATCATCTTACATATTTGCCTTGTCTCGCTTAATATTGTTTTTAGGCGCTGGTGCCTAATTCGTGAAGAGGGGATGTTGTCGTCGTTGTTATGGTTATATTTTTAGCAGATTTTCCCCCTTTTCTAAACGATATGAAACCGATGTCTGCCTACTGGACTGTTGTCCAGACACACCCTACTCTTTTTGTGTGCCCCTTGTGAGCCCCTCTGTTTTTCGCCTTCACTGCCACAGATGTTTCATTACCCCACTTCATATTTTTTTTTTCTTCTTCTTCTTCCACTCCTACGTTTTTACTCATGTGCATGAGTTCCAGGTTTCGTGTCTGTTATTTTTGACGGTTGGTTGCTTTCAATGTCGTTCGAACTCCCCAAGATTCACATCAATGAACCTTTTTCGTGGGGCCCACCACGAGGAAAGGTAGAGGCTGAAGACCTTCGGGTTAAGCTCTACCAAAAAGCAGACTCGCTGCTGACAATTGATTGGCTGGACCTGGCGGATACCTCGAGGCAGGGGGCGGGCCAGTTCACTATGGTTGATAACGAGCAGCGTATCAAGGCGCTGCGCATTATGAACTCGAAGAACCGCCGCTCGGGCCCTGAACGACGTGTTGTGAAGCATGCAAAGAACACGCGTCACACTACCTTTAATAATGCCAAGCGAAACATTCCGTTGCTCCCTGACACCGTCAGGGTTTCGTCTGATGTTCGTGTCATCGCCAGCTTCCTGCAGGGAGACCTCTCCAAAATGCAGATGGGCGGCAATTTACCAACGGTGAGTGATATTTCCCTTCACAACCGGCCGTTTGTTTACGATAATAACATGGACAAGGCCAATTGTAAAGCTCCCGTGCGCCTCGGGTCAGTTAAAAGTGAGGACTTCGTCCGCTCAGATACGACCAGCGATGACACTCTGCGTTCGATCCTTAAGAGTGAGTCCCCGGATGGCGGCCCTGTTGTAACAACAACTGACGAGGTCCTTGCACTGATGATGACATGTAGCCGCAGTGTCCACCCGTGGCATCTTCGATTCTATCGCCACGGTCGGTTTATATTTATTACGAAGGAAGAACATAGCAATGTAGAGAAGCAATGGGTGGACGAAACCGCTGATGCAACCCGCCGATCTGCTGAGGACGAAGTGGTCTCTTCTGAGAGCATTGTGGCCCTGGAGGAGGAATCCTATGCGGCTAATAACGCCTTTGTGGCACAGGCTTGCCTAAAGACGCGATATCAGATGAGATGTGAGAAGGATCCCTTCCCCGAGAAGCGGCCGCGTCTGTACCGGTACAGGCGCTACGTTATGCATGGCGATACGCCTGACCGGTACGATTTGATTGTTCGTTGTGAAGTGGATGCCGTGCAGAATGACAACTACATCCGCTTGTTTGGTCTGTTGGAGCACTGTACCGCTGGCGTATCAAGTGAATGGCGCAACGTGCTGGACTCTCAAATGGCGATGTGTATGTCAACTGAATATCGGAGAAATGCGCAAAAGATGGCACGCTGGGTCTCTCTTTGTTACCTTTCTGGTGCGTATATGAAGGTTGGCTTCATAACGCGCTGCCGAAAAGCCAATGGAAAGTTGGATCCATCACTCCACGAGGTGTTGGGCACGTACACGGGCGACACCACCTCACTTGCGGGCCATCTGGGACTGAGGCCCGGGAATATGTGGGCGACTGCCGACGCTTTCATCATGTCTTTCATGAAGCAGGATGACTTTGACGATGCGATGCTAGTGAAGCTAGCCGGTGAGCACTCAATTCGTTTGATTGAGAGCATAGATGATGATTATGATGATGATGAGGACGATGACGGAGAAGACGAGGATTAGACACGAGTCAAATGGAGGCGGGGTATTGGTGATTCTGGTTAATGCCGCCACAATGGCTAGCAACTTGTTCTGCGGTAAGATGAGCGTATATATGTAATTAAATAATGAAATAAAATCAGCAAAAGACTTTTAAAATAATATTTAAGTAACTAAAATATTATTATGGAGAGGTGTGTATGTGGGAGAGGGTGGACAGCATTGTGTCCGCATTGCTTCTTCTTATACCGAATCACTTTTATTTCTTTCTCCCGCGCACAGGCCTAATTTTTGTGTGCATATCTTACTGCTGACATGCTAGTTCTAGCACTGTTAAACTGGGTCCCGCTTGATATTTAGTGGGAAGCGACGGCTGCCCCACTCCTTCTGAGCCGTCCTATTCGTCTTCATTCACTGCGCTTGCATGTGTGCATTCATTTACCTCTTTTTTTCTCCCTTTTCTCTATCTCTGTCCTATTGGCTTTTTTTGTATGGTTCACATACTACACAGTCAGTAGCTTTGGGGCCGTTAGGGAGTGGTGGTGGTTTCTGAAAGGAGTGGGCTGCAGGGTGCCTTTCTAAAACTCAATAAGCCAGGGAGATTGTGCGTGACGCACCTCATACCGCACTATGGAAGAAAGCAACGTTCATTCCTCTCATCCCAACACGGTAATAGTTCATCACGGAAATCGAAACGTGTTCGTGGTTTTGCCGGAGGGATCCACATGGGCTGATGCTCGCTTTACCTTCGCGTGGCTAGTGGGTCGAGCACCGCTGGAAACAGCTCTTATACCGTATCACCGTGGCGAGGTGCAAGGAGCCTCCATTCCCTACGATGACGGGGCGGTCATTGATTGGGGTAGCGGTAACTGTGTCCACGCCCAAACTGCAGTGTTGACAGAAGTAGGTAGCTGGAAGCCGTTGACATCTCCTCTTCCCCCAATAGAGCCGCAGAGTGGGGAGGGGAGTGGCATTTCGTACCCTGTAGCAATGGGGCTGGACGCAATGAGACCAACGTCACATCTGAAGGGCTGAAACTCCAGAGAGGTATGATGGAAGAATGTGTGTGTGGGCGATGATATTTGGTGATTGCGATAGTGAGCAACTCTCCACGCTTTTCTCTCTTTTTCACGAGCCTATTCGTCTACCTCAGTGGCCTTATATGTAGGTGTTTGTTTTTTTTATATTAATTCAGCCGTCTGCGACTTGTTGGTTGCATCTGCCCTATTCCCTTTGAGTCGTTTCTCACGATCGGACCTCTGGGCCAGACTCACTTGTCTTGGGAAACCACCTTCATAGCGGTGTCCCCAGGATTGTAAACCTTCTCACGGCTCATACCTAAACAGCACGCACGCAATGTGTACCGGGAGGTGGCAGTCTTTGGGTCCACGTGTGATTATTATTATTATTATCACTAACCGCTATATATAATTCACACTCCGCTTCTTCGCCCTGCTGCGTACACTGTAGGAATCGTTGTTGCTATTGACGTTGTCGCATTGTTTGACAGTTCCACTACAAACCCTTTTCAATTCACAAATATGACCCTTTCCTTTGACTTTCCTTGTGTGCTGCTTGCGATTTTGCCTTGTGAAATAGAAAGGCGGTTCTAGTTGGCGCAGCACTTAGACAGCACCTACAACACACAAACCTGCTAGTAGCAGGAAGCTGAGGAATAATGACGTCCACCCCCACTTCCAAGTACCATGTACCTGAACTAACTCAAGATGATGTGCCTGGCGGTGCCTGCTGCGTAGACGAGACGACGTTTGCAACACAGTTTCCTAGTTACCTGGAAAGTTACATTCGGAGCATCTGGCCGGCGGTAGAGATGGTCCTTAAACAACATCAGCTGACTGGGAAACTGGATTTGATGGAGGGGTCGATGACTGTTGCGACCACGCGCCGAACATGGGATCCGTATTCGATTGTCAAGGCTCGTGACTTTATACGGCTTCTTGCCCGAAACGTCCCTCTCGCGCAGGCTCAGAAAATTTTCCAGACGGAAATTACGTGTGACATTATTCCTATCTCTCTTAAGGGGAAGAGCACCAGGCGGTTTGTAAAGCGGCGCGACCGCCTGGTTGGCCCCAAGGCTCAGACACTAAAGGCACTGGAAATACTCACGGGCTGTTACGTTCTTGTGCAGGGGAAAACAGTTGCGGTTATGGGTCCTGTAAAAGGTTGTCAGCAGGTCCGCAAGATTGTTGACGACTGTATGAATAATATCCATCCAATCTACGGTCTCAAGCAGCTTCTTATAAAACGAGAGCTTGCGAAGCGCGAAGACTTAAAGCATGAGGACTGGAGTCGCTTCATCCCCGTCTACAAGAAGACCCTCCAGAACAAGGAAAAGATCAAGGTTGTTAAGAAGGTAAAAAGGGAGCGTCTCCAGGCATCCATTAAAAAACAGGCTTCGAAGGAGAAGTCCGTCTTTCCGCCTGCACCGCCTAAGCGCAAGGAGGATATCGCCATGGAGAGCGGTAAGGCATTTCTGGTAGACCAAAGGCGGAGAAGGCGCAATGACTTCAAGATCGAGTAGTACACATTATAAATATATAAACATTTGTGTATTTATGCATGCATACGTGCATATCCTACAGCGTGCAGGAAAGCTGATGAGCGTTGTTTCACTGCGGACGGGGAAGGTGGGATGGAGAAGGGGATGCCGTGGAGGCGGCGCACCTTTTGTATTATTAAGTGGAAAGATGGAATGTTTGCGCACTTTAAACGTTTGTGTTGCGTGAATTAATATTGCAGGGGGCGAAAGCCAATTTTAGTAATGTGAGATTATCAGGCATTTTTCTGTTGTCTGTGCACGCCAAGCTTTCCAAATTTTGTTTTGTTGTTGCACTCTCTTCCCTATTTCTTCATAACTCTTGGTTCTGTCATTGCTGCAGTGGAGAGTGAGTGAGGAACGCACTCGTACAGATGTCTGTGAGCTCGGAGCGCCGTAGCCTCCTGCATTTTCTTGGCTGCCGCATCAATGTCGCTCTTGACGATGGCTCTTCACTTACGGGCCGTCTTGTATCCTTTAGTTCGACTTCTAACTTGATACTAACAGACGCGGAGCGTGTGAGAAAAGCGAAGAGACGGCGTGGACGAACGATAACGGAGTGCTACAACAGCGTGTTATTTGTCCGCGGAAGCAGTGTGATATCTGTGAGCCACACAAGTGGTGTCACGACTGACGCCACAGTCATTGATTCAGTTGCTGGTCGGCAGGCAGCTGTGTCCAAGACGGTACAAGCGGCCAACATGAGTTTGGACGCACCGCTGCGGTAAAGGGTTAGGGGTGACGAAAAATGGTGAGGCCGAGAGCTTTATCGAAGGGAAGGGGGAAACTCAGTTGGTGTTTCCTCCTGTTTCTCTCTTTATTGTTGACTTCTTGTGGATTTGTTAAGTTTGGTATTCAGGAGCCGTGTCTCGATGAAGGATATTTTTTGGGGCGTTTTTTTTTGTGTGGCCGTATGCTGCCTCTCAAAAATTGTTACATCACACGTGTGCTTGGGAAGGACTAAATAATTGGGTAAAGGGTGGTTTCTCCCTTTTGCTTTTCTTCGAATGGCCGTGGTACATGAGCCCCTTTTCTGACCTTCTTGTTACTTTTACTTGTTTCTTTCTTTCTTTTCTTTTCTTTTCTTCTTCTTATTTTGCCATCTGCTTCACCACATTATTGTGACAATTTCCTATTCTGACATTTTGTTTTCTTACCCTCATTCACCCAACCAAACCGGTTATGATCAAGGTTTTTCTTTATGTTGGGCTTGTCAAAACGCACCAGCGGTGGTAGCGCCACCGGTAGAAGCGATGATATGCGTCTCCCAGTGGAACCCTTTTTAGAGGAGCACCAGGCTGCACTGGCTCTTCTTGCTCACGCTGCTGTGCAAACCGTGACTACGCGCTCCAGCGAATTTGTATTTGATGTCGTGTGCTCAACCGAGCCGTCGCTTATTCGCATGTACCCGGAAGTTATGGTACTGCGCGGGGTGCATCAGGTAAGGCGAGCGCTTCGTAATCTCCAGGGATGTCAGCCGCAGATGCGCTCTTCCCTGACCAAAACGGTTGCCGAAGGACTTAAGGACATATACCTTATCCTCCCAGACCCTCTGTTGCTCGTTATCTCCAAAACAATCGAGAAGGCCGTAGCGTCTTCGAGTGACTGTCGTACATTGGAGCCACACATTCTTGACCTAGTGGAGTACATACAGTCAGTGTTGCTTCAGGAGACCAAGTTGCTTCGCCACCGCGGAAAATCTCTTACTCTGCAACTTCGTGAAACACCACCCTTTGTGATTGGTGGGCCTCAACATGAGTAGCGTGTGTATGCGGCTATTGCTCACTGCGTATTGCTCTGAGTGTCAATCGTTTTTTGTATTCGTCCATACCACTTTTGCTTGTATCTATTTTTCCAATATTTTCATCATGAAAAAGAATCTTTTTGCTTTTCACCCCTTCGTCCGCGTTGGGTGCAATACTCCCTAACCCGTGTGTCGGACCCCGTCAATGATGGGGGAGCACACTTACTTTTGTTTAGCTTTATTGTGATGCGTTTTCAGGCGATTGATTGTTTCTTCAATTTTATTTAACTGAGAATTTGAGCAGCAGGTATCAATTGATACGAATTAAGAAGGAAAATCTTAAGAAGGGTGACGGGGAAAAGAAAAGTTTTTTCCGTAATGGTAGACGTAGACGCTGTGTTTTCGGCGTCACTCACGATCGCCATCGGACTTTTTTTGATAGATATGGTACCCCTTCAGGAGACAATGGTTTGCACAGAAGGCTACCACAACGCGAGCGCATGTCCTGACACATTCTTCTCGCAGAGCTACTTTGCAGCTCGGGAGAAGTTTGTTAGTGCCGCCAGGAATGCTTCAGCAGAGCTCCGTCGTCACGTTGTCGCCTCGGTCGATGGTGTTGATTACACGCTGGACACTGCCTTCCTTCCCGGGAAGAAGTCCGGCGCTCTGCTGGTTCATATCTCCGGCTCGGATGGAGTTGGCGGCTTCACCGGCAGTGCCATTCAAACGAAACTTCTCCGCGAGTGGAACAGCAGCCGTAGCCAGGGACCGTCTGTGCTGTTTGTACACGCCCTCAATCCGTACGGGATGGCAAACCTCGTCATAGGTAATGAAAACAACGTAAACCTTCGCCGTAACTACTTGCTGAAGGAGGAATGGGGCAAGGTTTTGTCGGGAAACGGCAGCGACACAGCCTATGATGAAATAGTGACCTCTCTAACTCTTCCCAAGGCCCCACGCATGGTGGACCGTTATGCATTTTTTTATCACCTTGCGAAGATGCTTTTAAAGCAGGGCTCATGGGGATTTAGACGGGTTTTAGAGAGGGGGCAATGGCATAATCCTGACGGTTTGTTTTACGGCGGTCGCGAGCAGCAGTCCAGTGTGGCTGTTTTGCGCGATGTGCTTAGGACTTACGCTTCGGTGGGCGTTGAACGGTTTGTTGTTATGGACTTGCATAGTGAGAGCGGCACTGCCGGCAGGGAGACGATTATCACAGATTCTCCGGAGGGGAAAGCGTTAGCCCAGTCCATTTTTCAAAGCAGTGTTCAGTTACGCGGAGAGGATGGGGCGTACCAGCATATACGTGGCTTAGTAAAGCCAACAGATGTCCTGGGCAAGAGGAAAGGGAGTTTGGTGGTTGAGGAGGCGTTCGCCACTGCTAATTTTCCTTTCATGCTGCGCGCGGCCTTTCTCGAGAGGGCAGCTGACAAACATGCCAGGGGAAGTTTCGTCCACGAGGCGATGAGGCAGTGGTTGCGAGATGCCTACTTCCCTCAAACAATAAGCTACAAGACGTCATCGCTGTCAAAGGGGGTTACCTCTTTTAACAGCGCTTGGAACTATTTATCGACGTAGTTGGTCACCACTAAGGCAGTTTGTTTTGTTTTGTGGCCAGCCCCCTCTGCTCCTCCCTCACGGTCATGCGGGCCTTTGACAACTTTGCCAGTTTGACCTTCGAGGTTTCATGCGATCTGAATGTGTTTCCATCACTGTTGAACTTAACGGTGTGCACATGATGGTAAACACACAATCCCTTTCCAGTTTGGAAGATATATTGTACAGAAAACGACAGACACTGTGAAGCGCAAACAGCTCTCTGTCCCAACGTTCCATCTATTCTCATAGTTCCACAGTAGCGTATAATGGTCGGATCCTCACACAAAATTTTCGACAAAACAATGCGCATGAATCCTGGAAACCACTTCAGCAACCTTCACCTAAAAGGTATACCCGATACTGTAGATGGGTTAGCGGCTTTGAAAAAACTCGATCTGTCACGTAGCTCATTGGGAAGAAGCGACATACAACCACTTGTAGACACCATACTGAGACACTGCTCTGGGCTACAGGTATTAAACCTAGCACAGAACTACCTGACAGATGATAGCGTTGTTAGGATTTGCGAAACACTGGCAGAATGTTCCCCTTCTCTCGTGTCGCTTGACCTCTCAAACAATCCCCTTTCCAACAAGGCGGGTCGTTACCTGCTGCGTTTCATGAAAAGTATGACTGCACTACAGTTTGTAGGCTTACAGAAGACTCTCATGAATGACCGCATGTTGCGCCAATTGATTGCTTCATGCAGTAAGTCAGAGCGAGCAGCGGGGAGCAAGTCCCCGTGTTCGCCGAGGCCGCCTGCTGTTACGTCTCATGCGATGACATTGGACGAGGTGGACGCCGGATGTGGTCGCCACTTGAGCAGTTCCGCGACCGGGTTAGTGGAAGGTACGGTATGCGCGCCCCGCATGAACAGTTCCCCACGCTGCAGAGGCTATGGCGGATTTCAGCAGTGGCCGCACCTACGAGTGACGACTACGCTGGTCTTGCGGCCCTCCTCCCTCCGCCACGTGGGGCTGCTGGAGGTGGCAGCCAGTGCCCGCCTTAGTCTTCTTACCTTCCTGTGGGGGTTAGGGGTGTTGTTTTAGCAATGCGATGCGACACGGATGCCGGCATATGCGTATGGGCATTTCTCAAATGATTGCTCCGGGTGGTCCGTTGCTGTTGCGGATTCCCTCCTTGTGCACAGAGTCCTTTACTCTCTCTCTCTACCCTTACTGCTCCCTTTTATAAGCCTTGGTACCCCTTTTTTCACCCCTTCTTCGTGTGCTTGTGTGCCGTGCGTCAGTTTGAGCTAGTCAATTATATAAAAGCAAATATCACAAAAAAAAACCGCAGAATTACATAATCTAAAATGGGAATCAAGGTTGGTATTAATGGATTCGGCCGCATTGGTCGCATGGTTTTCCAGGCCCTGTGCGACGATGGACTCCTCGGCACTGAGATTGATGTTGTTGCCGTGGTGGACATGAACACGGATGCTGAGTACTTTGCCTATCAGATGAAGTACGACTCCGTGCACGGCAAGTTCAAGCACTCCGTCTCAACGACGAAGAGCAGCCCCTCTGTCGCCAAGGATGACACCCTCGTCGTGAACGGCCACCGCATCCTCTGCGTGAAGGCGCAGCGCAACCCCGCGGACCTCCCATGGGGCAAGCTCGGCGTTGAGTACGTGATTGAGTCCACTGGTCTCTTCACAGTGAAGTCTGCTGCTGAGGGCCACCTCCGCGGCGGTGCACGCAAGGTTATCATCAGTGCCCCCGCCTCTGGTGGCGCGAAGACGTTCGTGATGGGCGTGAACCACGGTGACTATAACCCACGCGAGCACCACGTTGTGTCCAACGCCTCATGCACAACCAACTGCCTTGCGCCGCTTGTGCACGTGTTGGTGAAGGAGGGCTTCGGCATTTCCACTGGCCTCATGACGACGATTCACTCATACACAGCCACCCAGAAGACTGTTGACGGTGTGTCCATCAAGGACTGGCGCGGTGGCCGTGCCGCTGCATTGAACATCATCCCCAGCACGACCGGTGCGGCAAAGGCTGTTGGTATGGTGATCCCAAGCACTCAGGGGAAGCTGACAGGCATGGCCTTCCGTGTTCCCACGGCTGACGTGTCTGTGGTTGACCTCACCTTCACTGCTGCGCGCGACACGAGCATCAAGGAGATCGACGCCGCCCTGAAGCGTGCATCCAGGACCTACATGAAGAACATTCTTGGATACACCGATGAGGAGCTTGTCAGCACCGACTTCATCAACGACAATCGCAGCTCTATCTATGACTCGAAGGCCACGCTGCAGAACAACCTTCCCAACGAGCGGCGCTTCTTCAAGATTGTCTCCTGGTACGATAACGAATGGGGGTACTCCCACCGCGTTGTGGACCTCGTGCGGCACATGGCATCGCGCGACCGCGCTGCTCGCCTATAAGCTGCACGATTTGTCTACATTTCGTGCTAGCAATATTATGTCGCTTCTACCTATCTTTCGTTGCTTACCAAGGGGATACACATGAAGAGGGGCATGGTGAAAATGGAGAAAAATACACGCCTGCTGTTAGGTTAGTGGAGAGGTCAAAGGCATGCTTCGCGCATGCACACTGCTAATACTTATATGATAATGAGAGGAAAATGAGAGTAATACCCTGGACTTTGTTGAATGGAGAAAGACTATGCTGGTTATGCTTGTTGAGTGAGATTTGATAGCGTAAGTGTAGCAGGTTAGGGTTAGGGTTTAAATGTAAGCAATGAGGAAGAATAAATTCAGGCAAAACGTATGGATGCTAGTTTGGAAAATACCTATGTTTCATGATCGTTTATTTAAACTTAAGCTGCCCATGTGCTCCGCACTCGTGCCAGTGATGTGCAGGAGGGCCTGTACCTCCTTCACACCTCTCGCGAATCTCCATCTCTGGCTGCATGTATTTTTATCAGCCTTTGAATTTCAATGTTGTTCTTGTTGCTTGGTATTACAGGTTTTATTAGTAGTTGTTTTTTTCTTCTTTAGAGAGATAATGAACCCTTCATTAGTAGAACGCAAGGGATTGTCTTACAGAAGACTCTCATGAATGACCGCATGTTGCGCCAATTGATTGCTTCATGCAGTAAGTCAGAGCGAGCAGCGGGGAGCAAGTCCCCGTGTTCGCCGAGGCCGCCTGCTGTTACGTCTCATGCGATGACATTGGACGAAGTGGACGCCGGATGTGGTCGCCACTTGAGCAGTTCCGCGACCGGGTTAGTGGAAGGTACGGTATGCGCGCCCCGGCATGAACAGTTCCCCACGCTGCAGAGGCTATGGCGGATTTCAGCAGTGGCCGCACCTACGAGTGACGACTACGCTGGTCTTGCGGCCCTCCTCCCTCCGCCACGTGGGGCTGCTGGAGGTGGCAGCCAGTGCCCGCCTTAGTCTTCTTACCTTCCTGTGGGGGTTAGGGGTGTTGTTTTAGCAATGCGATGCGACACGGATGCCGGCATATGCGTATGGGCATTTCTCAAATGATTGCTCCGGGTGGTCCGTTGCTGTTGCGGATTCCCTCCTTGTGCACAGAGTCCTTTACTCTCTCTCTCTACCCTTACTGCTCCCTTTTATAAGCCTTGGTACCCCTTTTTTCACCCCTTCTTCGTGTGCTTGTGTGCTGTGCGTCAGTTTGAGCTAGTCAATTATATAAAAGCAAATATCACAAAAAAAAACCGCAGAATTACATAATCTAAAATGGGAATCAAGGTTGGTATTAATGGATTCGGCCGCATTGGTCGCATGGTTTTCCAGGCCCTGTGCGACGATGGACTCCTCGGCACTGAGATTGATGTTGTTGCCGTGGTGGACATGAACACGGATGCTGAGTACTTTGCCTATCAGATGAAGTACGACTCCGTGCACGGCAAGTTCAAGCACTCCGTCTCAACGACGAAGAGCAGCCCCTCTGTCGCCAAGGATGACACCCTCGTCGTGAACGGCCACCGCATCCTCTGCGTGAAGGCGCAGCGCAACCCCGCGGACCTCCCATGGGGCAAGCTCGGCGTTGAGTACGTGATTGAGTCCACTGGTCTCTTCACAGTGAAGTCTGCTGCTGAGGGCCACCTCCGCGGCGGTGCACGCAAGGTTATCATCAGTGCCCCCGCCTCTGGTGGCGCGAAGACGTTCGTGATGGGCGTGAACCACGGTGACTATAACCCACGCGAGCACCACGTTGTGTCCAACGCCTCATGCACAACCAACTGCCTTGCGCCGCTTGTGCACGTGTTGGTGAAGGAGGGCTTCGGCATTTCCACTGGCCTCATGACGACGATTCACTCATACACAGCCACCCAGAAGACTGTTGACGGTGTGTCCATCAAGGACTGGCGCGGTGGCCGTGCCGCTGCATTGAACATCATCCCCAGCACGACCGGTGCGGCAAAGGCTGTTGGTATGGTGATCCCAAGCACTCAGGGGAAGCTGACAGGCATGGCCTTCCGTGTTCCCACGGCTGACGTGTCTGTGGTTGACCTCACCTTCACTGCTGCGCGCGACACGAGCATCAAGGAGATCGACGCCGCCCTGAAGCGTGCATCCAGGACCTACATGAAGAACATTCTTGGATACACCGATGAGGAGCTTGTCAGCACCGACTTCATCAACGACAATCGCAGCTCTATCTATGACTCGAAGGCCACGCTGCAGAACAACCTTCCCAACGAGCGGCGCTTCTTCAAGATTGTCTCCTGGTACGATAACGAATGGGGGTACTCCCACCGCGTTGTGGACCTCGTGCGGCACATGGCATCGCGCGACCGCGCTGCTCGCCTATAAGCTGCACGATTTGTCTACATTTCGTGCTAGCAATATTATGTCGCTTCTACCTATCTTTCGTTGCTTACCAAGGGGATATACATGAAGAGGGGCATGGTGAAAATGGAGAAAAATACACGCCTGCTGTTAGGTTAGTGGAGAGGTCAAAGGCATGCTTCGCGCATGCACACTGCTAATACTTATATGATAATGAGAGGAAAATGAGAGTAATACCCTGGACTTTGTTGAATGGAGAAAGACTATGCTGGTTATGCTTGTTGAGTGAGATTTGATAGCGTAAGTGTAGCAGGTTAGGGTTAGGGTTTAAATGTAAGCAATGAGGAAGAATAAATTCAGGCAAAACGTATGGATGCTAGTTTGGAAAATACCTATGTTTCATGATCGTTTATTTAAACTTAAGCTGCCCATGTGCTCCGCACTCGTGCCAGTGATGTGCAGGAGGGCCTGTACCTCCTTCACACCTCTCGCGAATCTCCATCTCTGGCTGCATGTATTTTTATTAGCCTTTGAATTTCAATGTTGTTCTTGTTGCTTGGTATTACAGGTTTTATTAGTAGTTGTTTTTTTTTCCTTTTTTGAAGGTGTAGTTTTGATTATGCGGCGAAGTGTAGTATTTCTTACATTTTCTAACAATACGGGCCATTACAGCCCTCCTGTGTATATGCCTTTGGAGTATGCCAGCCGTGTCACGAATCAGAAGCAACTAGTTTTTACCCATCCTAAGGACCCGAAGTACGGATGGAATACACATATTCACGAACTCGCTTCACTTCACCCCGGTTTATTGGGCCCGGGGCGACGTACTCCGCAGCTTAATTGGTATAATCGTGGGGGTATTGTTTGTGAAATCCCTCCCGTTCCTGTTTATCGGGACCATATTTGGTGTCAAGGCCATTCCCATTATATTCTGCAGCACCCAAAGATCTTTATTAAGTGTCCTCCTGGTGAAGTTGTGTGTTGTAAATGGTGCCGCCTGAAGTTTATCAATATGGCTACTGATGAGGACAACGACAATGACTGGAAGGAGGAGGAACATAAAATTGCAACCACTCCCGAGTCCGCTGAGGATTTGATGCAGCCGATACGTGACCTCGGCGGTGTGCTGCGCCAGAGGCCCTTTCAAGATGGCAAAGACCCTGATCCACACGTGTATCGATCGGTGTTCAATCCCGAGCGCTATCGCTGGAAGCACCCCCAACACAAATATGAGGTTCATCCGGCCTACGCGGACCCGTGTAAGAGTAGTGGTTGCAGCGATGGGACAAGTGCCACAGCTCATTAGCATGTAAATATGTTTCTTTTTTGCATGCTGATGACATTGCCAAGGTTTGAAAACAGTGGAGAGTCGTGTTGTGTGTGTGTGGGTAGGCAATGAGGCAGTATATGTTAGAGGCGTTTTACGTTTTCACGCGTTTTCAGTTTTTGGTGCCTAGCTTCTGTGGGGAGAAGATAGTTGTATTTTGCCCTGGCATTGTGATGTTGTTCAAGTTTTTTTTCCTTTTGTTTTGCTGTCTACGGATGAGTGTGATGTGAAGGTCGTTGTGTGAGTCTTCGCTTTCTCCTTGTTTCATGTGGAGTGGGTTACACGAGTATGCCGTTTGAAGTGATAGGTCTTCCCAATCGTGTGTGTTTGGGAAATTCTTTTTTTCTTTTTGCATGCTCTGAAAAGCAGTCTTGTTGCTTGCATTATCTGTTTAATTTTCAAATGGTCTACGCTGTTTTTCTTGTTTTTTTTTTTGCATCCACGTTCTTACATTAGTTTGTTAGTATTTATTGGGGAGTTAAGTCCATGAATCGTCTGGGCTTTACTTTTCTTATCTTTCTCTGCGGAGTTAGCAGTGCTGTTGTTGGGCAGGATGTGAACTGTGGCACGGGGGAGGCTTGCCAACCCTGGCTGGATGATGGTACCTCATCGCGGTGTTATTTAAACGGACGAATAAATCTCCGTTTTCTTGTTGATACCCCTTCAGATGTTAGGGATGAAGTTTCAGGGCCCATGTGGGCTGCGTATGGTTTCTGCCCCTTTGTCGATAATCTTCAGCTATTTAGACTGACTGGTGCTGCAGCGGCATCAAGTATTGTCACCAAGGAAATATCGAATGAAACGATTGAAACCATTTCAAGTAGCACCAAACCAAGGTATATTTCAGTGTTCGGTTTCGGTCGATCAGACAGTAAGGAATACCCAGAGAAAGGTGTGTCCAACGGGACGGCAGTCGTTTCTGTGCTTGGAAATAGTGTATGCAAAGATCCCAACTCTGTGGCGGTGGTCAATATGCTAATGCTTAGCATCGGTATGCACAACGGGGCTTTCAACTACATACAACCCAACACTGTGGACCGTGGAAACAGTTCGAGTGCCGAAGAAGGTAAAGATTCAAAGGCGTCTGACGGTCATGAAGAAGCGGGAAAGGTTCCCGTTCAACCGATGATGGTGGGCTTCCGACCCACTTGTGATGAAGTTGATAGGTGTGTTTTATCCCCCGGCAGCGTTTGCATCGGGGATGAGCCTGGTAGGAAGAACTGTGGAGTGTGCCATACAAGCACAGACACCTTGGAGAAGGCAGTTATCCAGGTATGGACTTCCTATTTTGGCACGGATGCCAATGGCGCGTCCCTCTTGAGTGGCGGTATGGATCCACTAAGCTACAAAAGGTTTGCCGGTAGCCGTTTGGTAAGTGACCTGAAGTCAATCGTAAGTGGCATTCAGGACACTTTGGGTACATTAAAAGAGCTTTCTGGCTCGCAAGAGTCGAATTCAACAAACCATTGAGTCTTAGTTTTGATACGTTTGATTATATTACTTTCCTCCGGTGGCAGTGGGCCCTCGGAGGACCTGGTGGAAGAGAGTGTGGCTTTAACAGCCCCCAACACCGGCTACAGCTGAACTGTTTTACGGCAGCGTCTAGGGAAGTACGCCATTTTTATCAATCAGACCCTTTTCACCCGTATTAATCCCTACACACAACAAAAAACAACAACAACTGAAAGAGATAAATAAAGAATACAGTGTTGAACAACCTGAACAAAAATCTATAAGTTGTGGTTTACCGTTTTATATATTTCCATTTGTTTTGTGAGTGTGCGGGTGATAACTTCGTCATGTTCGCGTGTGCGTGGGACCTCCGTTGACGAGGGGCTTGTGGCGCTTTTGTGTGTGACCCCACTTTTTTTTCTTGCACTGCGGCAGTGTGATTTCTGTACAGAATCCTCAGTATTGCTTTTCCCCCTTTGTTGATAATCGGGGTCATGTTTATCAGTGCAGCCCACTGGTCCATGTGTCCTGACTCTACCCTTCTATTCCTCGTGACTGCGGCTTTTGTTCCCCCGCTTCCCCGTTTTGGAGTGAAACACTTGTTTACGTGTACCTGAGTGATGATTTCTGCATGTTGTCATGACTCTTTTCCACCTGTTTTGTACCTTCTGCAGTACTTTCCATATGAAGATCGCATTCTTGCTTTGTGTCACCGCGCGAGCCCTTCTCACTGGGTTAGCGTCAGCGGGAGAGAATAACTGCACTGCTGGTAAAGCTTGTCAACCGTGGAATGGGGACAATCCGTGTAGCAGCAACCAAAACATCGATTTCCGGCTTGGTGTGGTGGACCCAAAGACCGGGAATATGAGTGCTGTGGGATTTTGCCCCGTCGTGGACACGCCACAAATGTTTAATTTGACTGGAATGGCCTCTCTCTTGCATGGTGAAGGGGCAGGCTCAGATCTCAACCTTATTGTGTACGGACAGGGGATAGGAAAAGATAGGACTGGAAACAACTCTAATTCCGTGTTGTACGCAACAACTGACAAATGTCATGACGGTAGTGTTGCAGTGGCGAAGTATCTTGTCGTGACGATGACAATGAAGGCCGGGCTCTACGCTTACGAAAGTGACCTCTCAAATCCAACTAACACTGGGTTTGCCTACACATGCAAGGAGGACCAGTGCCTGCTAGCGTCCGATGCTGTTTGCATCGGTCCGGAAGGTAAGAAGAACTGTGCCGAGTGCGTGAAGAGGGATTCTTTGGCACGGTTTCAGACAACCGTTTGGGCCACCTACAACGGTACGGCACATGATAACTTCCCTTTTATAAGTGATAGTTACAATCCCGTGTACTTTCATAGGTTCAGTTTTGATGTGCCACAGATGCCTTGACATCCGCAGTTTCTCGTAAGGGAACATAAGCTTCGTCAGGTAGCGAGTGCCAAATACCTCGGTGGATGGCTCGTGACAGAGGTCGTGCCGCTGAGTCACAAATTTGCAACAAGAAGGGAGCTGAGAGATTGTGAAGGAATAAAATCAGTGGGTTTTTGTGGTTGTGACAGTTAGTGTGTGTGCTTCTCGTTTTTTTTCTTGCTAAAATACAGACACATGCATACTTGTGAATTCACAGTTACTGCGTGCTTCATGGCCTACCTTTCTTACGTTCGTACGCCTACCTCTTTTCTTTACCCCCTTCCCGAACATGTCACGCGTCGCTGCCGGCGCCAATTATAGTCGAAAGCGATTGGCAGCATCCGGTACAATGCCGTGGCTGTTAAGGCTGTTTGCTCCCGCTGTCGGTACGTGTGGCGCGTGGGTTTTTTTGTATCGGAAATGGAAAGAACATGATAGGCCCATGGAGAAAAATCGTGAACTTCTGCGTCTGGCGGCAGTGGCGCTTTCCAGCGAGGTTGTGGACAACGTTCTTATCCGTAATGAAACTTCATTGATGCTTGTTAAGAATCTCGTGAGGGATGTTCTCGCTCATTCAGCCTTTCTTAACCACCTGAAAGGGTACGTGATCGCTGAGTTTACCACGAACAAGGAAACTGTGTCTGCGCTGCGGAAGTTTGTTGTAGAGGATATTATCCGTGACCCGTGGGTATCTGATGAGCTTATCAGTATGGCAAAAGAAACGGGCAGGGAAATCGCGGGGGATCTTGAGGTGTATCCCAACCTCGTTTTTTCATTGCTCGCGGATGCTGCCGTTGAGGGTTTACGGACTGACACTTTTGTGGAAGCGTTGAGTTTTGCTGTGAAAGCTTCACTATGGAAGACGTTTTTGGGGCCTTCACCGAATCACATGGAGCAGTTGAATGTGCGGTGATCTATTTTGGGGGAGCGGCAGGGACTCCTTTCCAGTTGGACCGATGATTTTTAATATATGGTGGCGCTACTGGTGGTGTGCAGGCTGGGGTTGATGCTGGTGGTGGTAGCGATGAGAAGTTGCCTGAGAACGGGGCTGAACTTTCCCATGACTGTGTTTCTCTTATTCAAACAGTTGTCGTCCCTGTTGATGCATACACGAGTGATGCCGCGTCTTTTTTTTTCTTCCCGCGTTGTCACTTTTGCTCCTCATTCTTCCATCCAGCTTGCCAACGCTCTTTTTCTTCTTCTCGAATTTGCTGCGCCGTCTGGTGTTTAGGTCGCTCGTGGTTCTGAATTCCGCGGGGATGAACCGCTGCAGCATCACTGCGTGCTTCTTCCCGCAGGCATATGGATGCGACACGGAAGACAAATCAGAGTGCCTACTTAGAGCGGCGCTTGGAGAGAATGTGAGCCGTGTGAGTGATGTGATGACTCACTGCACGCCGTGTAGTGTTGCTGCTGCCATTATTCGTCGCGTCCGGGAAAACCCTGGTCCCTCGTATCACCTCCATGTGATTGCGGGGATAGACAAGAAGAGGGAGATCATGGTTGATTTCGTGTCTGGGATGGTGCTGCAGGAGATGCCTCCTATGGGTGCACCGCAGCAGTGCATGATATTTGCATCGGATGAAGAGTCAGTAGTATGCAAGCTCCTGGGAGGAGAGTCCATATCCTCCCTCAGCAGTGTGCTTGATGATATGAATCAAATTTTCTTAGTTTCATTGAGATTCCAGGAACGAGTCGTGACGGTTGTTGCACTTGAGCAACTCTCCACCTCACTGGTTGCCTCCACTGTGGGATCAGGTGATGTGAACATTTGGGTTCTCTTGAATAAGCCCCAGGAAATTGAGCGCGAGGTAACGTTATTAAATGAGTCAGTGTCAATGTGTGACGTTGTGAAAGAGTTTCTTGGTTCGTTCTGGGACACTGTTGCAGTGTCAATGGGGCATGCAGATGCAGATCGTGCCGTGCTGGTTGGAGCCAGCACGCCCTTTCCTGTGCCCCATGCAATCACTGAGGATGCTTTGAGTAACGTAGGCTTGACAGCAGAGAGGTCTCCACGCGGTGACGTTCTTTCCCAGAGGCTTGAGGAGTCACAGCGCGAGGTGGTTCGTCTCAAGAAACGGTTGGAGGTCACAGAGGCTGAGGTGCGTAGGCTTTCAGCGCTTGAAAGGCGGCTGAGAGCGCAGGAGCACAGTGCCGTTGAGTTGGATGGGATGAAGAGTTTTTCGACAGTGGAGTGTCAGACAGATATTTGCCCTCTGGCGAATGGCGGGCGGGTGGGAGCGGCGGTGTCACGCTGCGAGGAAGATGAGGTTCAGTTAAAGGAACAAGCAGTGATTGCAATGCAGCAGGAATTATCCGCACTACGGGTAAAATTGTGTGAAGTGCAGAAATGCATGACTGAAACGCACGGGGAAAACATCCGCAATGCGGCAGATTATCAGTGCCGCGAAAGGGTGTGGCAGAGAGAGCTAAGACGAATGCGGGAGGAAAGGGATGCTGCAGTAGGTGAGTGTGAAAGGCTTCGGAGTGTATCTTTGCACCAGGCCCCCAATGACGATACGGTGAGAAAAGCTGTTCAGGCTGCACAAGCATTGAGGGACAGAGAACTTGACGAACTGCTAATGAAGGTTAGAGCCATTACCAATTCCCATGGAACCAATGCTCGAAGCAATGCGTCTTTACAATCCCCCAAACGAGGGCGTAGTGGGGTCAGTACGAGGAGGTTTTCACCTGCCTTTGACGGTGAAGGATTAGTTCTGTAATAGAGTCAAATACATGTTCCTGCTAATTTCTTTATTTTTTATTTGCTAACTTCTTTCGTTTGGAAAAGTGGAACTTTTCCTTGATTATTTCTTCCATTTTCCATAGCTTATTGTCATTGTTGCTTTAGAATGGGAGAATCCTTTAGAGGAGTTGGCCAACGCCATGGGGTGGGCGTTTTTCACCAAGTTGGCTGCGGTGTGGCGTGCTTGGCGTGTGACTGGGTGGCGCGGACGTCGACCCTGCTTGCTCATTTAGAACCACATCTTCTACTTTCCTTTCGTTAGCATAATCCAACATGTCGGTGACAGCTTATTTTTGGAATTTTTCTTCCTCTTTGCTGTTGCTTCGTGAAGGACTAATTCCCTGTTGTTGTTGCTGTTTTAGTGGTGGGAAACTGTGTAGGATTATCCCATTTAAAGGAAGGCTGGTGTTGCACCGTTGGAGTGGGAGATTTACCTCTTGATATTTTTCTGTGTTACTCGTCGAGATAAAGTAGGGTAAACGCAAACTTGTACTCGTGTGGTTGCGATGGTCTCCTCCACCGGCTCATCAAACAATAACGTGCGACTCCTATGTACTCAGCGTGGCTGGAGGACTTACCGCGTCCGTGAGCAGGTTTTTGAAGTGGAAAACCGTTACACTTTGACATCGGTCGTAGGATACGGTGCTTACGGTGTGGTCTGCTCTGCGTACGATAATTCTGAGTTTCGAGACGTAGCAATCAAGCGCGTTGGCCATGTGTTTGACGACTTGATTGACGGCCGGCGTATTTGGCGGGAAATTGTCATTCACCGCCTTCTAAGGGAGAACGGCTGCCGCAACGCACTAAACTTAACGCGGATTGTTCCACCACGGGATGACATAGGCGTTTTCCGGGACCTCTATATCGTGACAGACCTTTACGACACCGATCTTCATACTAACATCCACAAAACGAAGGTCGCCGACATCAAGTCGCTTCAGAAGATTATGGTTCGTGTTCTACGCTGTGTCGCTGACATGCACTCTATGGGAATTATACACCGTGACCTCAAGCCGAGCAACATACTTTTAGGGGATGAGCCGGATAGTGACAACGCTGTCGTGTGCGATTTTGGCCTTGCGCGTGCAGGGGTGTTAGATCTGCACGAACCCATTGACCTAACGGATTACGTTGTTACACGCTGGTATCGCCCACCAGAGCTGTTGCTCATGTGTCGCTATGGGTTTCCTATTGATCTTTGGGCAATTGGCTGCATAGCTGGTGAATTTGTATTGAAACGTCCTCTATTTGGCGGCCGGGACTACGTCCATCAGATGCAATTAGTAGTTTCTAGCGTTACAGTGACAACGTTAGATTTTGCCCGTGGCTATTGCACAGGCACGGCGGCATTTATGAACGACGTGGTAAAAAAGTACCATGGCCGTCGGCCCCTCTCGCGGATGCTTTCTGCGCTACCGCAAGATGGGATTGATTTAGTGACAGGGCTCCTGGCATTTGATCCAAAGGCGCGCCTGACAGCAGTCGAGGCATTGCGCCACCCTTTCTTTTCTAGTGTGGGCGGAGAGGGAGAGCCCAATCAAGTAACCTCCCCCAAGTTGGACCTCTCGTTTGACTTACACGCGGAGATATCGGAGGCACAATTACGCCGAAGCATATGGACAGAGATGCTGCACTATCGTAATGTTTGATCGCTAGAAAAATGTCAAGGGACACGTATCTCGGTCGTGTTTTAATTCTTTTGATCGTGTTAATACTAATATCACTGTGTGGGGGCGGATAAAGAAAAGGCATTGATCGAGTGGAGTATTGACAATGCAGAGGAAGGGGGCAGGCGGAGGGGACCTGAGCATTCCCACTGCTTGCTGGCGGTGTACGCTGGTGTGGTGGTTTGGCATGATTGTTGCCTTGTGCATGGATTCACATCATGTTGTATTTATACAAATGTGAGATCACTTCCGTCCGGTGCATTCGTGTAAAACTTTGTAAGTGGTGGCTCTTGAGTCATTAAGTGTATAAACACATCTGGTGGTGGTAGTTTGAAGTGGCTCCAGTTGTGTTAATGAGCTTGCGTGCGCGCCCCTGAGGGCGCTGGTCCTGAGAGGAATGTGCTCACAACTTTGAGGGGGATCGCCTTCTCTGCCTGCATTTTGTGGGTGGTTGCAGAAGGGTTTATTGGTTTTGGCAGTTTCTATTCGTGTTTTTATTGTTCTCGGCCATCTGGGCTGGAAAGCCGAGGGTTCCTGAGATGATTCATGCGCCCCACTCCCGTTCCCATGCACCCCCACCCGGGGATCAATATCGCATGTGCGCGGGAATTTGTGCTGTTGTGTGGTCACACGGCCTGGTGTAGATCTCATCCTTTGCGATCTTCCTGAATGTGGCTCTATTCTCCCCAAAAGTTTTCGGGGAGAGGGAGGGAGACGCTCATCTGGTTTCCTGTGGCTGCCCCAGTGCCTTCAAGTTGACCGGAACTTTCTTCTCTATTGGCTCTCTGTTGCTAACTGCAGGCCGAGCGCCGCTCACAGATGCAAACTATCTGAGCTGGATCCCCTGACTTCTTTTTCTTTCTTGCTCTTTTTGGCGTTTTCCCCAGTGAATAAAAGGAGATATAGTCAATACATTTCTTCCAACTTCCAGAGAAGATATTGGATTCGAGTACTCTTTAGGATCATCATATAAAGATAGGCGGTGTGAGCTGTTCACAGAGGTCACATTGGTCAGAGAGCGTGCACCGTACTAAAGAGGGAGGGCAGGGGTAATTATCACCTGTCAATGTTCTTGTTGCCGGAACTAAACATCAGCAATGTGCTGTGTTGCGTTTTCTTCTTGCTGTTTTTGGAGGGAAAATTTGGTCTAGTGCAAGCCTTAATAACTTCTTTACAGCATGCTATCGACAGATACTACGCCCCGGACATCAGTGTGCCACCACCGCAGACCAAATGTGATGGCACACCGGCCCCCTATCCCCTTACACCGCGGTCAGGTCCACCGGGGACTATTTGCTGCTACGATAAGGGTACAAACACACAAATTGGCATCGTAGGTGTCACCTCTCCAGCGGAGGTACACGAAACCGTATCGCGTGCCCGCGTCGCCCAGCGCTCGTGGGGGAAGACTTCGTTTTCAACTCGGCGGCGGTTATTATATAGTTTGATGGAGTACATTTTGGAGCACCAGCACATCATCTGCGAAACCACCAGCGTTGAGTGTGGTAAAACGATGGTGGATGGTTCACTGGGTGAGATCCTCACGACGCTTGAGAAACTACGCTGGACCGCTGCGTATGGCGAAGCGGCGCTTGCTGAAGAAGTACGTGATGTTGGCCTGCTAACGTTCCACAAGCGGGCTTCTGTAAGCTATGTCCCCTTTGGTGTTATCGGCGCCATTGTGTCATGGAACTATCCATTTCATAACATCTACGGCCCTATGATTTCTGCACTGTTTGCGGGTAATGCTTTTGTGGGAAAGATATCTGAATATTCCTCTTATTATGGTTCCTATTACCTGTCTATAGTGCGTGAGGGCCTAAAGGAGCTCGGATTCTCGCCGCACCTCGTCTCATTTGTTGTGGGCTTTGCGGAGACTGGTGAAGCACTAGTCAGTGCGGTAGATAAATTAACGTTCATTGGTTCGCCAGCCATTGGGAGGGCTGTGATGCAGAAGGCAGCAGAGACACTCACCCCGGTTGTCCTGGAACTGGGTGGAAAAGACCCCGCCGTTGTTTGCGATGATGCCGACCTCCAGCAGGTGGTGCCTATCATTATGCGCGGCACATTCCAAAACTGCGGGCAGAATTGTGTTGGTCTGGAAAGAGTCATTGTGCAGGATTCCATTCATGACAGTCTTCTTGAGATGCTAGAGATACGGGTCCGTGCGCTTTCACAAGGCCCCTCCTCTGTGGGTTTGTACGATTTGGGGGCAATGACAATGGGGGAGGATGCGGTTCGTAAGATCCAACAGCTTGTTGACGACTCCGTTGCTGCGGGCGCCATCCTTGTCTGTGGTGGCAAAGGTGAAGGCGGTTTCTACACTCCAACTATCCTCACAAACGTAACCCCATCTATGCCTATCGCACAGGAGGAGGTTTTTGGCCCTGTTTTGGTTTTGATGACCTTTAAAACTGACTCTAACGCAGTGGAGATTGTAAATATGTGCAAATATGGTCTGGGATCCAGCGTGTTTTCCTGTGATGTTGAGAGGGCAAAGCGCATTGCCGACCAATTGGTCACGGGGATGACTAACATAAACGATTTTGGCATTAATTATCTTTGTCAGTCGTTGCCATTTGGCGGGGTTAAAATTAGTGGATTTGATCGTTTTGCAGGTGTGGAGGGGTTGCGTGGGAACACTGTCGTCCGTGCCTCCACAACTGATCGCATTCCGGGCGTGAAAACCACCATTCCCTCCGTCCTTCAGTACCCAATTAGCGATTCTTCTTTTGTTTTTGTGAAGCAACTTATGACGGCAATTTATGGCCGGACGGTGCCAGCCGTTTGGAGCGTTATTGAGATGTTGAGGGGTGTAAGTGTTTCTTCGAAAAAGGAGCTATAACCGAAGAATCATGCCCTTTCCACCAAATAACCTTCATTTTTCCTTCCTCTTTTGCGTTGGTGAAACGGAAGGCGGGACAAACGCGAGTATTTGGGGCGAGAGGTGTGACCTTGATAACAGCGTGGTGCCTTTTCGGCCTTGTGATTTAAAAAAAGTTATAAACTCTTTGTTGTATGCCTCGTACCTTTTCAATTAGCTCGAAGCGTCTTCCAGTCATTTATTTTTCTGTACGGTCCGCGACACAGGCGTAGCCACACTAGTGATTTTTAGCGGGTTTTTGTTGTTGTAACCTGGACTTGTTCTTTTTTTTTTTTTCATCGGCTTTTGCGCTAACTTTCTTTCTTTCCTTTGCACACTTTCTTCTGTCCGGTGCCCCTGTTGGTGATTATTGTGTAGGCACCATTAGTCAGGGCACTCTGTTGCCCCGTTTTCCCTCCCTATTTCACTCCGTTTTTCTTCATTTTCTTCTGTTTTCTCATATGCCTTCACAAAAATGATGTGTACTTCTATGCATGTGTATTTGTGCGCATGGTTAAAATAGACACCGGAAAGTACCGTAGTTTAGCGGCCTTCACCATAAATTTAGGTTGCATTACATACCAGGCATCAGGGGATGCCCGTATGCCCTGGACTCTGTGGGGAGTTGGCAGTGACGCCCCTTCGCGTTTTCTTGGGGTCCCTCCCTGCGCTGCCTGTTGATGAGCGGCTACGGCGCCATCTGCAACCCGTGTACGCGTGGTACAGTAGTCGCAAGCGGGTGAAGGAACAGGCGAACGAGTTTATTGAAATTGACTTGGCTTCATGCGACATGGAGCTTCTCCTCCGATATTCGCACGTTTATTACGTACGACGCCAGCTTTTTGACGAGTCCATCGAGAAGCAAATGACAATGTTGGACACGGGGAAGGCGCCGAAAATGGCGGAACCCTCACTTCTGCAGTGTTTAGCGGAATGCAATGCCTCAATTGCTGACCGTTTGCAGAATGAAATAAAGCAGATGGCTGTGGCGAAGAAGGGGGCATGTGTCCCTGGTCGACGGGAGCTCAGCCCCACATCTCCGCTTGAGGTTTATGACTTTCCCTGCATGATGAGGTTACTAGAGGAGGATGCTAGCGCTATTGATGATGTCGAAATGAAAGCACGAGCATACTTTCCACGTGGGCTGGTGGAATCAAAGCTGCAGCATTTGACCCATCATTTATTAGGCTCCAGTGCAAAGCCCGCGTTGGATAAAAAGGAGGTAAAATTGTTCAATCGCATGATTCCACCGGATTATACAAAGGCTGGATCTGTGGAGAAGCTGCGACCGTTTGACGTGACAGCTTTCTTTCGTTTCTACGGCGAGCGTATCAACAATGTCAACACTGAAAATTACTTCAAGCGTTCCCTCTGGGGTCACATGTATCGAAAGTTTGCGACGACCCCCTCCTATCTGGCCGGTATATCGAACTACTGGGCACACCACAGTGGGTTGGATGCTTCCTTTGCGGCGCCTGCTCTATCACCGGAGCTAGCCGCTGCGGCTTGCGCCCAGCAGTCTCACTTCCCAGCTCTCAAGCTCAGAACGCAGTTCGCCTACACATCTCCTGAATCAGCGCGGCAGCTATGGCGGACAGACGCGGTTATTCCGCTTATGCGATTGTTTCCGCTGATGGGTGCCTGGGCTGCGGAAGACCTGGCCGCGGGCCTTGTCGCAGATGCGTTCTGGACGCAGCTTTCGCTTTCAGAAGAGGAGAACCTTCTCCAGGACTCCGTTCTCCGTAACGTCCGCCAGTTCGTGGATGAAATGGGAGATATGTACCAATCCAACAAGGATGGCGTTCTGAAGCGTGTGGTGGATAGCTGTAAGTTGGTCATACCACCGCTCACGGCAGAGGAGCGGCATGTGACGTCTCCGCAGAGAGATGGTAACGCTATCGAAGGGTCTGAAGCCTGACGAAGGAGCTACGGCTCTTGTGATGTTTTGTTTGTTTATTCGTCTTGCTGCGACTGTTTGTTGTTGAGGAGGCGATGATGTTGTTTCTGTGTAAGGGTCTGCTACTAGCGTAACATGTGCGGAACAGAAAAAAGATAACTCAAGAACTACCGCCTCGGCATTACCACGTGACGATATGCGACGGTGGTTGTTATGAGGGAGGGGGATTACAGCCTCTGACTCTGATGCGTGTATATGTGCTTCTGACAATATGTGTTTTTCCCCTTCTGTATTTGATCTTAAATATATTTGTTTCCTTCCCATTTAATCTTGTGTCATTGGCTTGTGTGTCGTATTGCTTCCCACACTAAGTGTATGGGAAAAGGGGGGCTGGCGCAACTACTCGCATTGGAGGTCCTTGGAGGAGATGTTAACGCCTGTTGTGGCATACTTCGCCGTGCGCTTAGCGAGACGGTATGGGAATCACAAGCTAAACAGACGGGTATCGGTCATTCAACCCTCTTCAACAATGTAATTGCCCTCGGAAGGACATGCATAGACGACAACCCTTCACTAGTACGACCGTCCTCAGTGGCAGTTCTGTGCCACGTCTCCCACGGGGTGGGTGACTGGCGCAGCGCCTTGCACTTTGCGCGGGCACTACCGAACGCGCCTTCACCGTCGTTTCTTTCATCGTTGCTTCGTCCAAAGAATTGCAGCGCCATCCTAAAGTTCTGTGAAGTGCATGAGTGGGCTGTTGACGTTCCGCACGCCACATTTGTTTTGGCGGAGCGGTACGGGTGTTGGACCTCGGCCCTGGAGGTAGCGGAGGCGATGGAGTTTCGTTGTAGCATGGGTGAGCAATACTCTATGGGTGTACTTATTCCTTACCTCGCGGCCAGCGGAGGCTGGAGGAGGGCTGCTCAGCTGTTCATGAAAGGTGTAGCCCAGGGTTCCTTTGTGGATGCCAGGTTTGTAGCTGACCTTGTGCGCAGGACAGCTAGGCTAAAGCAGTGGCAGACAGCATTCTTCATGTTGGCAGCGGCGGAGAAGACAAAGGAGGCTGCACACATTTGCCCTTCAGACGTGAATTTCTTTAAGGACCTCATGTCGGTGTCTCCCAACTGGGTGTCGTCCCTTTCCATTTTTAACGTTGCCATCGGATCGGGTGCGAAACCGGACAGGAGCATGGTGAGTCTCCTGCTTGGCCAGTGTGAAGAGGCTAACGCGTGGTTGATGGCAACTAAAGTTTATGATGCTGCAATCAGGGAGGGGTTTGTCAGCAGCATTGATGGCGGATCTTATCAGAAGCTTCTTCGCTCGTTCCACGCGGCTAGACAGTGGGAGAAGGCGCTGGTTGCGCTGTCGTGGATGGAGAAAGTTGGCGAGGCCTCGATGACAACTGGGATGGGTGAGCTTCTGGAAATGTGTCAGCAGTCTGGACAATGGGAGGTGGCGGTTTGTATTGGGAATGCCCTCTTGGAGAAGGCGAGCCACATGCCCTCGCGCACGCGGCTAGCGTTTTTATTGGCCTGCGCGGATGGTGCCGCATGGCAGTGCTCCCTTCGCGTGCTGTACGATTGCTTTGAAGACTCGAAGTGCACACCACATGCCCTTTTTGTCTGCGCTGCTTTGCAGGCTTGTGTGACCGCGCGGCGGTGGGAGGATTGTCTGATGCTACTCCGGCGGGCGCGCGAGGAGGAGCCGCGGCTAATATTACCGGCGCTAGCACATCGCCTCGCTCTCAAGGCATGTGTGGGCTCCGGACAGTGGCGAGAAAGCATGCGGTTGTTGAACGAAATGATTGCTTATGGCCTCCCCAGGGACAACCACACTAAACACGTAGGTCTGTGGGCGGCCGCACTGTCGGGTGACTGGCAGCTGTCCTTGAATACTCTGAAGACAATACCGGTGGCTTTTCGTACGTCGCATGACCATTTGCTTATTCGGGGTGCTACTCATAGTGCTGGTGCTGTGGCGAGAGCCATCGTATTGAAGCATCTCCGGCAACAAGTTTCATGAGACCTCTCAATAGAAGGGGCTTCATCACGCGGAATCGTGCGCATGGGAGTGGGTGCTGTAATACTTATCTTTGTTACCGTTATTGTTATTATTTTTCTCTGTGATACCTGACTCTTTTTTCCGGGTTGGTAGTATCGCGGCAGTACTTATTGTGCACTCTCTTTTTAGTGGTTACAGTACTTTTTCTATTTTTCTTTTGTTCTCTTCTCTGACGCGAACGTTTATTATTATTATTATTTTTTATTTTTTTTGCAATTATCTCCTACTACCTACATCACATTGCTTGCTAGACGTACAAGCTTTTATTTATTTATTTACCTCCCTTACCTTGTGATGGATAACTTAACAATCGGTAACATTCTTTCACTTCTGCAAAACCACTAGTTTGTCTCCACTTTTTGCGTTCTGTGGAGCCTTAGCGCCTTGCAATTCCTCCGCCGATTCTAAAGACCTTCTGCGAACTTTTATTTTCACTGCTTTATTTGTGTCACATTAGGGCTGCGAGCTATACAGCGTCAACTCCTAGCATTAATCTTTTGTTCATCGGAACACAAGGCTCAGTACGCGCCATGTCTGTCAGATCGAAACGAGAGGATAATAATAGTCCTGAGAGAAAGGAAAAAGGCGAGGATGACTTCATTCACAAACTGCCTGCCTTTTATCCTCGGATATCGAAGGAAATTGGCATGAGCAGTATTCTCGGTGCCGCCGTGGGTGTCACGTCGAAGCGCCTCACTTCAGATGCACTGTACGGAACAGGACTTGCAATTATAATTCTCCAGTTCCTGAACTTTTTCGGTTATATTCAGGTCAATTGGAAGAAGATGGAGTCGGATGCGGTGAAGGTCATAGACAAGGATGACGATTGCCTTAAGCGGGTGGACGTGAATACTTTCTTCCAGCGTTTCATTTGCTTTGTTGGGAAGGGTGTGGGAGATATCAGTGGCTTCATGGCGGGCTTCTACGTAGGGGCGCGTTATCTAGCATAAAAATCTATGCAACCGGGCTACCGTAGTGTGATGGGCATTGCTACTTCCTTTCTCTTTGCTTCTTTACATCTTGTCGCTGACAGTATGTGGCTGCCTTTTCCTGTTTATTCCTGTAGTTTCACTTACTTACCTTTGTCGGTACGTGGAAAGGAGATAAAAGGAGAAACCGCCTGAGAGGGAGATGTATGTGCATGTCTGTGTGGGTGTGTGTATCGCCCTTGAGCGAGTAATATCCTTTTCCGTCATTCGTTCTTCTTGTATTCCTTGTACTCTATCAACTGTTCGCTGTTGTTTTTATTTAATTACCTTCACTTTACTTTCCACTCTCCCGTGATGGGGGGCGGTATGCGTGGCACGGTGTCGAATGCAAACAGGTTCTTTGTGTTCTGTTTGTTTTCCATTTATATTCCTTCCTTTCTGGGCTCGGATTGGAAGGAGGAAAATTATGTTACATTCGGGTTATTGTTGCTTGCCGAACACACAAGAAAAAAGAACAAAACAAAATGGATAGTGTCACGGGGAAGGCGCCGCGTAAAGGTACCGTTAGAGTGGAGCCAGATCGTGGCGCATGGACTGTTTCAACGTATGATTTCAGTAAATTGTACTTCCTAATTCTTTGAAAGATAATTTTCCCATGATCCATTTTACTCTCTTTCCTCATCGCTTCTGATATCCTCCGCGTGTGGCGAGAGTTTTACGATGGGTTCCTTGTATGTAATAATTGTGGAGAGCGCGACGTTGTTCTTCTTTGAACTTCTGGCGCAACTTATGCCATCTTTTATTTTTATTTTGTTATACATCCTTTTCCACCTATTGCACTAAACTCGTACGTTATTTCGTTCTTATTTTGTGTCAGACGGTGGAGATTTAGCGCTGAAACCTTTGGAAATATGTTTCAGTCCCTAGCGGCCTTCGTCCAAACCACCGCTGATCAGGCAAGGAAATTTACAGAGGAAAGTCTTCATTTGGCAGAAAAAGCACGCACTATAGATGTAGAAGAGAAATGTGAGGCTATAGCGGGTTGGATTACGCGGTTCCATGGGGCTCCCTCAGCTGACAGGGAAGCCAACTTGGAGAAGACAGCGGAGGAACCAGGCACCGGAGAACCAACCATAGAAAAGGCTCTTTTTGTGAATCCTCCAGCGGAATGGGAGGCTACTAATGAGGAATGGGAACGCCTTACATTACTTATGATGCAGAGCTCCGCTGCTTGCACCATAGCGCCAAGCATGATACTTGACGACGAGGAAGCCGTGTCGAAGGTTTGTGAGTTAGTGGGCGTTGATCTTCCGGAAATGCTTCCCAAGCCGTCCACAGTCGGCACGTGCTTTCCCTCGGAGGGGTTGGTGCAGTGGATTTTGTCGCGTGAAGAAGTCCACAGGTTTCGATCGCAGCTCGTACCACGATATCTGTCGGACGAGGAGTACTGGACAAATATTTCGTGGCGCTTCAGGCTCTTTCAGATGTGCCGCGACCCTTCTCAGCTCCTCGATGTCATGGAAATTACGTCCAGTCAGAGGGAATCCTCAACTGAAGAAAAACCTTCCGGTGTAGGCGGTAAGTGCGTTGTGAAAACTGACGAGATATCTTGGCAGGCTCTGCGTCAGGAGCTAAAAGAACTGCGTGAGCATGCCGATTGGGTAAAGGAACGGTGCTCAACGGTGAAAACTGAGCTTAAATTAGCGGCTGGAAACCTTCAGCTCCTCGCAAACTTTATTAAGAAGGGAGAGGTTGGGGAGCTTGGTGACTCTCTTTTGGAGAGCTGCAAGTATCACAAGACTAAGTTAAGTCGGCTTTTAGGAAACTTAAAGGCGCAACAGGAGAGGCTTGAGAACAGTGAACTTTGTTGTGAGAAGGGGACACTATTTTTACAACTGGTGGATTTCAATGAACAGCTGCGGGAAACCATCGAGGCGTACGTGTCGATACCCAAAGGAGGTCTCCCGGCGCCCGTTGTGACCACATCACCAGAAGATAATCCACCAGACCCAGCGATGTGTACGGCAGTTGATGATGAAGCAGCCGGTGATGTTGTATTTGAGGCTGCCTTACCGTGGGAAAATGACATTGTGGCGAATACTTAGTTGCTGTGGAGCCGCTAGACGAAATATATTTGGCCAGCTTTGCTGCCGAGTTGTAGGGCGATGAGGGGAAGATGTTTTTTTTTTTTCAGTACCTTTGCAAACAAAAAGCTCTTCATTTAAATAGTTTGCATTCCCTCACGATCATGTGATGCAATACAATGTATTTTTTTTTTCATATAGCTTTTTGCTGTTTTTCATTTCGTACTCTTTTGTCATTGTTATCAATTCTTTAACTTAATGTTTGTTTCTTACTTACTCGCAAGTAGGCACAACCGTGGCGTCTTACAGCACCGCTATTTGTTTCCCTTTTTTTTTTTACCGTTGCAACTGTGTGCAATCGAGGCACACGGCTGCTCCGCTATGCACGTAGATGTTACGGCCGTTTTTTCCCCTTTTTTTCGTTTGTAGCACGGCAGTACTAGTTACTGTGGAGGAATGTTACTGGTTTTAATGCTGAGCGTCAGCTTTTCTCCTGTTTTTCTTTACTGTGACCGAAGCCGCAACACCATATTTACCTCGGCGACGGTGGTGGTAATTCATACTGGTGCTTTTGCGCTTTCCAAGGAGCGTGCCCGTGAAAATGAAGTGACAGTAAGTGCGTTGTGAAGGTCGGCCTAAAGGGAGCGGAATAAGAGTGGTACAAGGGTTCGCCGAAAGACTTTTCAGTTGACGTGCTAACTGAGCGAATAGCACAGCTTGTTCCACAGCGTTACATGTAATACCGTTGAGTGTCTACGGTGATGTTTTGATTACTTCAACATATATCAGCGCTTTGTTTCCCTACTTTAAGAATGAGCATTGCGTTTCCGGTCCTTCATGCTTTAGGAAGGGCACCACAGCTGCGAAAGGTTCAGCCAAAGTCCGTAGAGAAGGTGTGTAACATATTGTTCGGTGCAGGTGTTGGCAGTTCGCAATTGCACAGCGCAGTGAAAAATAAAGATACGGTCCTTCGATGCCGGTACTGTGTTGGTCGCGCCGTTACAATCCCTATGACATTTATCGGTTCATGTCACGAATATGGGGACGACACATTCTTGGTACATGTGACAGGGCTTCCTGGTGCATTTCCTGTGGCATCTGAGGGGCTCTTGCGTCACAAGTCCTTTTTTTCATATGATGCTCCCTGTGGCAGCTTGGATGCAGCGACTGAGGGCGTCCCGGATGATCCTCAACCTGAGGAAGATGTACAATTGGGGCTTCTTTGTGTGATGGAGGCACTTGAAGGTGGTGCTGATGCGGCGAAGGTGCTTGATAACTTGTTGTCATTTGTTAGACGGAGGGTTGTGTCTCTTCGAGGGTCTGAGACACTGTTGAGGATAGGTGGTGGCATCAATGACGAAGGGCTGGAGCTCTCCTTTCCGTACCACTGTGGCGGTAGTCACGCGTTGAAACAGTACTTTGATGTGTCAGAAGAGGCTTGTACACTGTTTGGTCCCAACATGAAGCACGGGACGAAAATGCTGTGTCGTTACGGTGCGGCCGTCATGGTGGGTGTAGCACCAGAGAAGTCTCTGGGCTGTCCGGTACCTTTTTGGAACCCGATGGGCGCCCCGGCGGCTTGCCTGGCACCTGTTTTTAACGGATGTCACGTGATTCCAGTGGGTGAGGTCAAGTTGGAGTACAATGGGCCAGCGCCGAACTCCGTCACCCTGGTCCCAGAGGATGCCTCGCGGTATTTTAACCCAACAGTTGACGGTCGTTTCGATGTTACTTCGTGGCTGAATGAGGGCCTCTTTGGCGTGCAGGTGGGTCAACCGGTTGAGGAAGGGGCTGTCGTCCACGGTGTTTGCTACGACGCAGAACATTGTGAGTTTGTACTCTATGTTCGTGATACAGTTGATGGAGCTGTGCGACCTTCCTTGGGTTGCTTCCTGAAATAGTTGTTTACATCGTCGTGTTTGTGGAAGTGCGGGGGCAATTTCACATGACCATTGATTTTCTTTGGTAGTCAAGGTGCGATCATTTTTGACTTCCTGGGTGTATTGACGTACTCTCTCCGTTCTGAAATATAGATAATACAACCGCTGTCTTTCTTTGCTATCTGTTGCGGCAACCAGATGTCTCTTCCCCATCCTCTTCTGCTATCCATTATTTATGGCTTGCCAATGTGTTTTTGACTAACTAACCCTAACCTGCTTCTGGTGTGTAGGTGCGCACGTTTCTTAGATATAATTACCGCTATGTCCAGTCCTAATGGTGGAGGTTCCTTACCAGCGTCACAGCTTGGTTCACGGGGGTCATCGCCGGAGCCTCCTGAGACCGCGACTTTGAGTCATATCAAACGTCAGTTTATTTCGAGTTTGGTGGGCTCGTCAGCTGAGAAAGGTGTGGAGGCACGAGGCCTATTGACGCCACCTAAATCCCTCCGCGCAGAAGAAAAAGAGACCCGCCCCTCTTCCTCTGATAGTCTCTCCTCGAGACCTAGCGGAGGTGACATGTGTGACGCAGACATTCCTCGTACGTCTGATGAACTTGTGGTGTTCAGCAACGAACGAAATCACTCCGGGGGTTCCTGTGAGGGTTCATGGAACTCTGACGGTGTACGACCAATTTTGCTGTGCACGCTTGTGGGTGGGGTTGTTGCAAGCTGTTTAAAGCAGCGTTTGGGACTAGTGTGTCGCGTTGCGGTGAGTGGGCTAGGCGTGGCGAAGTTACTGTGTGCACTGGGCTACGCATACGTGGACTGGGGCTGTTTATTTAGGGATCTTCTTGGTATTTGGGCACTCAGTGGATCTGATGGCTTTTTACATGCCATTGGGAGTGCGCTATTCGGTTCTCTGTGGCGCGGATGTGCTTTTTTTGGTGGGATTATTGGAGGCTTTGCCATTCTTTAGTTTCCACCCGTGTATCGAACTTTGAACAGATTTTGACTTATCTACGAAAGACGAACGTGATCTCAAATGAACATGTTGTTCACCTCCCGAGGTCTTGATTAGCGAACGTTTTCCCTTCCTTTTGTTTGACTCCTCCTTTAACAAGTGTACCCGATAGCTGTACACTAGAAAATGGTGTCACGGGACATTTTTTCTCCACATATTCTGTTCAAATGCTGGGTCTTTATTCTTTCATGCACGTGGACAGAGCACGGACTGGGAGAAAGGATGACGGCTTGTGCCACGAGCAGTTTTTCCCTTATGTTTTTCGGTCCCTTCCAGAGATTCATCATTTAGAGACTGTTGTTCTGTTTGCGCGCTTCTTGTTGTCTCTTCTTTTCCTATTCACGAAGAGAACTTTATACAAAGATACGTGGGTGCACCGTCGTTGTGGCACTCTTAAACTTACAAGCACGCGAATAGGGAATGCATGCAAGAGAGGAAAAACATGGGCGGGGCGGCATTTAATACCTATGGTGTGCCTTGGGTGGTGCATCGAAGTGTGTGTGTGTACATGTGTAACAGCCATTTTGCTCGTGTACAGTACTCTCTTCCCTGATTACACGGGTTTTTGTTGTGTTAGACTACTTTCTTCCTTCCTCTTTCTTCCTTTCCGTTGATCGTTTTAGGGGAAGCCAACGGAGCCAAAAGAAACTTTAACTGTGTGCGTTCGGGTTGCGGTCGTTTTTGTTATCGGAAATTTTGACAGTACCATACAAAATAAGAAACGGGCAATCAAATAAAAAAAAAACAAGTCTGGTGCTAGCACGTATATTTTTGAAGTGTAGCATCCTTTTAGAGACAGGAGAAAAAAAAATACACTGAGAAAAGGAACATAAAAGTCACACGAAGTAATATGAAAAATCTTATTATCACCTCAACATTCAACCCACCGTCCTTCCTAATTGTCGGGTCTCCACTAAATGAGGAGACTCTGAGGCGCATGGAGGAAGGCATTCCGACTGTTCTCTCCACTGGTGTCAGCCGATCGCAAAAAATTTCCCGTTTTATGAACCGAGACAGCTCCAATTCGTGGGCTATGGAGCTCAGCCAACACTTCTGCGATGAGCTGCACCGTGCTGCCGTGGCTTTGGTGATCATTGAGAGCGTCACCTCGGAAGGTTGGGTACTTCGAAGCAGCAGTGCATCTGAGGACTCCGAAAGCGGCAAGTGCCACATTACGTTATTCTTTGCGAGCGCTTAGTAAGCGCCTGTAAATTGCTAAGCTACAGAAGGGAGAATTGACTTTGGATGGGCATGGTCGGCGGGACGCTGGTCACTTCCTATCAGTTCATCTTCTCCTTCCTCCTTAGTTTGACGGTGCTGAGTCACCTAATATATTTGGCAACGGAATAGTGATTACCGTTTGTTATAATGTTTTTTTCTTTATTATCATTTCTTTTTGTTATTATTCTTTGTACAAATACTCTTCAACGCTGTTGTTATATTCACCCGCTTTAAAAAAAAATCTCTCTACATTGGGAAGGAACTATTGTACACGGGTCTCAGTTTTGATGTATAGTATGCCCCAAATGGGAGCTATATTTTTTTTTAAGAAAAAGAAAAGAAGGGGAAAAAGAGAGGATGTATCATAGGGAGGGTTCTGTGTGTAAGTGGTGTTGCGGTATTGAGAACCATTTGTAATTGTAATTGCGCTCGTCAGCAGGGGGAAAGTGGGGTATTACCTTTCTTTCACTCTTTTTACATCCCACGTGATGTGAAGTAGCTTGGAGTGTCTGATGGGCTCAATCTCCTACGAAGTACCATGTAGTACTTCCTTGTATAAATGATATTAAGCCTAACCGGCCTATCTTGATTTTCGTGCTTCTGTTTTCCATCATTTTTGCCCTATTTTTACCTTTTTTTTGTTTCATTTCGTCCTTGTCCTCCCAATCCTACTTGGGCACAAACGTTCAATGACTGCGATGTCTGGAAAATATTGTTACCACTATTAGTATTATTTACTTATTTATTATTTTAGATATTTTAAGATATTTTCTTTCTAAAGGTGTGACACCGCTGTGTCATAGTTGATGCGTATGGGAAGTGCGTGACAACGGACGATAAGGGTGCTGTTGCAGTGCCAACTGCTGCTGCACACTGCCACGATAGCCACCGGCCTTGGCACGCCACTTTCACCAGCGTTCCGTTTGTCGTCGGCGTAAGACTATCAACTTCAGCTCTTGTGGTCGCATCGCCGCCTCGACCCGTTTATTTTTAGCTTCTTCAGCCTTGCACGGAGTGTTGCACTACGCTGGGTTTCGGCTTCCTCTGGACCCAACTTTCGCCATTTCTTCGCGCTTCCTTTGTCTCCTGTACAGTCATTGTTACATTCTAGTGTATGTTTACGTATTTTTATTTATCTACATCGGCATGAATATCCATGCAGATGTACTTGAAAAATTGGTCATCTGCCTATTGGTATGCACTCGAGTTTTGGGTTCGTATTTCCCCCCCGCTTAAATGAGCTTCTTCCTTCAGTTTAGAGGGGAAGAGAGGCGGAAAAGAGATAATAACTCGTGTAGCTTCTATTATCGCCTAACGAAGTTTCCCATGCCTCCATGGGTTCAATTACCTGGTTGCACTGACGGATGTTACCTCTACGTAACGCTATTCTTTTTTCATGACTACTTTATATCCGCGCGCACTTGTGTGTACGCCTGAGATGTGGTACAATATTCTTTCGTGTTCCTTTCTTTGTTGCAATCTTCCAACTCTACCATCTCCAGCCCCCTTCCGCTTCATTGTTTTACACTATCACATTGGGAGGAGAAGGTCATAGCTGCTGTTGCCAGGTGTACAAACCCGAAGATAATACGGAAGGCGAGGGTCATGCCGTCAATTGTCAAGCGTCCGTTGTGGTCGTATTTCGTACCCACAACATGGGCCAGCAAGCTCCATCACGTGTCGTATCATGCCCCTCTTCTGATGTTTGGCGTCTCGGCCTTCGCCCTTGTGGCGCGCCAGTCGTACTACCGTGGCGCACTGACAGATGAGGATGATAAAACGTATGACCGCATCGATCGTCGTGCTTATGTTGCGCTTCCAGATGGGCGCATGGCGTTGGTGTACCCGATTGTTGATACGCAGTTGACGCCCACGCGAGCGTTGTTGGCACTTTTCGATATGATTAATCCAATGCCATAAGTTCTTACCGCTTGATGGAAGTCTTGCAGGTTCATGCAACACTTATGGTTGCAGGTTTCTGTGCTATTACGGGTGTATGCCTTACTGTGTTCGTGCGTGACGACGCCAAGCCGACACGGTGATGTTTGATTCCGGCTTTAAGTACCACCAAGTGAGGGGACGTACGCCATTTTGAGGTATGCGTATAGTACCAAAACAGTTATCGGAATATCTACGAGGGACATGGAGTTTTCCTTTTTTTGCATATTTCATTCTTAGACAAGGCTGTTAAATCATTCCTCCAAGATGCTTCGCGTGAAGCTAATTTGTCTGGATCGGCTACATGTCCGTTGCAAGGGGAAAAGAGGAAAAAAAAGGACAAAAATTATTTATGTTTGTTGCCAACGTTGTTTTGTGGTGGTATTTATCGATGCTTTTATGTATTCTTTGACTTCCCCCATTTTTTTGAGTAGTTAACAGTGCTGAGAAGTAGTGTGGTGTTTCAGCTGTCAGTATCGTTCGGTACATACGTGCATCCGCAAGGGATGGGATTCATAGCCAAAAGGGTATCATCTGCGGAGCATTTGTAGTTAATTGATTTGTTATTATTACCGAATCAACTGCGTCAGGGTTGACCCGATACGTACGTTACAGATGTTGCCTAATTTTCTGTGTTTCACATCCCTTCTTACATTTTTTTATACTTTTTTTTTGTTTAGGTTGGAAAGTTGCTCAGTTTGGAATGTGATGTCACAGTTCCCGCCCCCTTCACTCATAAGCACAGACGAGGACGTCGGCGCTAGGGGCACGGGGAAAATACCTTGCTCAGTGGAGACAACAGAGCTGCGTGCATCGCCGCAATATCCGGCCCTGTAGTTGATGTTGAGTGCGCCACCCTGACATGCCGCCGTGGCGTTCCTGACAAGGTGCGTGAGGTGTACTGGAAGCTGATGGTGGGTGTCCTCCCACCAGAAACAGCGAAGTGGGAAGAGTTGAGAAAGGCACAGGCAAGCGAGTACCACGACCTTGTGCGCGTTGTGTGTACGCTGGATGAAGACGAAAATGTTGTTATTTGCGAAAATAGTAATCGCGAGGTGGACATTGACATACCGCGTACGATGCCAACATTACACTTTTTCAACTCACAACGTGATTTTACAATAATGGAAGGTATACCAACGGTGTTTTCCCCGACGCAGCAAAGCCTGCGTCGCATTCTACACACACTTGCCGGTGTAAACAAGGGATTGGGGTATGTGCAGGGCATGAATGAACTTGTAGGGCATTTGCTTTTTGCGTTCACGCGAGGGGAGCCCGGGGCCGTGGATGAAAGTGTAGAGGCGCAGGTATTCTTTATATTTCAGAGAATGCTCGCGTACCTCGGAGATGACTTTTGTCGTAGTCTTGACTTTGACCAGGACACTGGTGTGATGAGCACCATTAGGAATTTCGAACACATGGTGCAGTTCTTAGACGAGGAGCTGTGGAATCATTTGGAGTCTAACGAAATACGTTCAGAGTTCTACGCGTTTCGCTGGTTAACCCTGCTATTTACTCAGGAGTTCAACGCCCCTGATGTATTTCGGATCTGGGACTTCATCTTCTCCTTCAGGGAAGAGCTACGCGGTGCGATAATCTACACTGCCGTTGCTATGTTGATCTACAAACGAGACGAAATACTGAAGTTGGACCATCTGAGCACAATTCTTCCTTTTCTGCAATCCTATCCGCCATGCGATGTGGGCGAGTTCCTTGAAATTGCCGCTTTGCAGATAATGCGGTATGGGTTTCAGGTGGTAGGGTGGCTGAAGTTGTCGTCGAAGGAGGAAATCGAAGGGCTCCGAGTGCGGTACAGGTTCAACAGCAGTGGTGCCCCTTCCTGGCGCCAGAACATCACTGGGTGGGTGAACTCTGTTAGGAAATTAATGGATTAAGCTATTGGGCGCTGAATCATGGTTGTGCTAATGCTAGTTGTGCATGTCTTTTCTACCCCTTCTACTTGCTTGTGTTTCTGCGCGAGCTCATCACTATGTGTTATTGATATATTTGCTGCTACAACTTGTTCGCCCGGAATAGAAGTGTGTGAAGATGTGGCGTGCTTTCTTACTTGCGCTATGTTTGTGATTTATAGTGCCTGAAATTTTTCCGGTTTTCGAAGCTTCCAGCTAATGAAAATCAATGGATGAACACCGGAAAGGGAGAAGCCAAAGGGAGTGACGGGGTTTTATTTTCGCTGATTTCTGTGTAATAACGACTGGGCGGAAAAAAAATAATTTCACACAATGTCATGGTTAACGCTTCCCATGAATTTAGTTCCGCTGCATGCTTCTAAGGAATTACCCATGAAAATTAAAGTAATGCCTTCGGTGTGTTTCATCTCACTCACGAAAAAAAAGTCAGCTCATTTTCCCTTGTTTCTTTGCTCCCGTACGTAGTTCATACTACACTTGCAGTCAGCCTTTATAGGAAGTGGCGACCATATTGCTTTTCCCAGTTCTGGTGCCGTAACAGCGGGATAGAATTGAGGATTCACACAAAAGAGGAAGGCGGGAAGGGAAACTACTGACCATAGAACGTTCATACAGGAGGGGAGGGCTAGTAGCGCATAGATACACATACTCTCTACTTGACAAGTGACTGTTTTCCACTAGACGCATTGTGAGAGTGTTTCCTTTTTCATTTATTTTATCGCAGTACACGATTACAAGGGGAGAGGGACATGTCTTCATTGAAAGGGGCGCCAAGCCTTCAGAGGCAGCCGCCGAAACAATTTTCGTTCGATGTGCTCGATGAGTACTACGAGGATGAGGACCCGTATGCCGATTCCGATGTTAATGATGACAGAGGTAGGGAACAGTCCAGCAGTAAAAAGGAAAAGGAAAAAAAGAAGAAAAAGAAAAAAAAGAAGGAAAAGAAGAAGGAAAAGAAGGAAGTAAAAAAGGAGGAGCCCGAGCCGAGGGCAGGAAAGAGGGAACACACTGGTTCACGTGATTCCAGTGGTGGCGGGTACTCTTCGGCCAGCGCTGCTTCGGCGGACGCTCGCAGTGGTACGGAGAGCCGAGCCAAAGAAAAAACCTCTGACGATTACGATTACACATACGACGATGACTCCTTTGAGAACTATTCGGAAAAGTTTGATGACGATGACGATGAGATTCCTGCGGTGCCGCCTTCCTCATCCTCCAGTGATCGAAGCAAGGAACCTGAGAGCGCGAGGGACAAGTTTGTGCGCAAGGAGCTTTACAAGGAAGAGGATGCCAAAGCTATCAAGGAACAGTTCGATCAGCAGGTGCAGCGTATGCGAGAAGAACAGGAACGCAGGGAGCGGGTTCTCCAGGAGCGTGAAGAGCAGCTGAGAGCTGAGCTGGAGGGGTTTAGGCAACTTCATCATAAACAACAGAAAGAAATGGAGCATACAGGGAATACTTCAGGTGGCACTATGAATAATACCGCAACTGTGGGCTTGTCTGCTGCTGCAGCTGCACCGCAGGCGCCTGGAGATCAGCTACACGAGCTCCAGGTGACTCACACGGAGGGCCAACGTCGTCGCCAGCGCGAGAGGGAGCGTGCGCTTCACATTCGGCGTTTAGAGCAGGAAGAGGCTGCGCGTACACTTTTTCAGCGCCTCGCTCAGGATGTAAGAGAGGTCTTTCATGAGCTTAATTTGTCGGTTGTGGCAGCAGAGCGAGAAAGACTATTGAAAGACGAGCGCTACCGCAAGGAGCGTGAAGCACGGGACCGCCGAGAGGAGATGGAGCGCCGTGAGTGGCTGCAGAAGGAAGTAAAGGAACGCGAGGAGCGGTTCTGGTCAGCAATGGAGGAACGAGAAGAGCGTTTTCGAAAGCTGATTGACACAAAGGCAGTGAAGGACGAGGAAGAGCGGGAGGCTCGCCGCAAACGTGATCTCGAGGATCGTGAAGAGAGAGTGAAAAACGAGAAGGAGCTTCGCGATGAGATTTATCGAATGGAAAGTCAGCGACGTGATCGTGAGGACAAAAGTATCCGTGAACGGGACCAGATGTTTCTTCAGACACAATTAGATGAAATGAAGCATATGTATGAAGCACAATTGGAGGAGACACGTCGGCGGTTTGACCTTGACCGTGCACACGCAGAGGAAATGCACCGCATGGAACTTTCCGCCATTGAGAAGCGGCACGCTGAGGCCGCTGCAGATAGTGATCGGTTGCACATGCAGCACGTTCACTCCTTTGAAGCGCATACGAAGAACGCGTCAGAGCTTGAAAAAATAGTAGAAAAGTTGCATAAAGATATGCAACTCACGACCAAAATGAACGAGGCGGTCACAGATGAACGCATGGAAGTAATCCGCAGAGGGAGAGACTCACGAACGAGCAGAAGACCCTTGTTGACTCCGTGCTTGATGAGCTCAAGTACACAAAGGGGGAGATGGAGAAGGAGCGCGCTCGCGTGGCCTCGCTATATGCCAAGTTCGACATTGGGCTTGCTAATTTCACTAAGGAGATGGCTGAGGAGCGTCGGCGGTGTCAGGAGTCGCAGGCACATTATGAAACGCTGCGGGAGCAGTTGGAGAAGGACCGACGGCTAATGTTACATGAAGTGGCGCAGGAGCGGAAACTCTTTGAAAAGCAGTACGAAGAGTTTATGGCAAAGAAGTTGCAAGCTATGTCGGAGCTGCAGGAGGAGCGAATGGCCTTATGCCGGGAGCGAACAGAGGCTGCAATGCTCAGAGAGCGCCGAAACAGCGATGAGACGGAGTTGCTCAAGTCCCTACGTGCTCAGGAGGAGGCGTATGCTGCGAAGGTTGAGGGGATGGAGGAGGATCGCATCGCCATCAGCGAGATGCGCCGCGAACAGAAGCGGCTGTGTGATGAGGTTGCCGCCGAGCGAGAGGCCCTTCTGAACGAGCGTAGAGCGTTTGAAGAGGAAAAGGTGGAACTTCTTCGCCGCTTCGAAGATTTACAGCGGTGGGCGGCGGAGTCCTGCGCGACAAATGAACGTCTGCGTAAGGAAATAGCGACGCAGGGGACCTCTGGAGTTGGGGCTAAAAATATGCAAACATATAAAAAAGACTCGCACATAGATCCAATTGAGATGAATACAACAACCTCGCGACTGCAGATGGACCTCTCTCGGCAGCGGGCTATTCTGCAGCGTATATCTCATAGTTGAGGTTTGCCTTACTGCTAGTTACATGGTAGCAACCCTGGATTCTTTTTATTACCCTACTCATTTTTGTTCACCACCTTTTGTCTTGTTTTTTTTTTGCAATGTTTGGTCACGGTGGAGTACAGTGTGAATTGGATTTCTATTTTTTTAAAAACCTTTCGGGAGTTACTTGGCTTTGCCACTGCACGTTGTGTGCATTAGTGGGCTCTTATACTTCTGGGGCGGCTGCCTAATACCCATCTGCACAGCTTTATAATTGACACGACGCAACGACGTATTTTTACTTTTATTTGTTTATAATGCCTCTGGAGCTCTAATCTGCCATTGGCAAAGATTGAAGAGCAATAACCTGGAGTTAAAGGGATTCCCATTGGATAGACCGAAGGTCGCGCATTCACATAGTCGCACAGGTATCATTTTAGCGTTTGTATTAGAGCAACATAGCACCACACGATGTTTCGTCTCTCACGTCGCGTTTCATGGACCGGCGGGAAGACTATTCACTTCGGTGGTGAGGCAAGGGAGCGCATGCTCAACGGTATTGAGCGCATTGCCACTGCTGTTGGTGTTACGTTAGGTCCTAAAGGGCGGAATGTTATCATTCGTCAACCGTCAGGTGAGCCGAAGATAACCAAAGACGGTGTGACAGTTGCACAGTCAATTGAGTTTAGCGACCAGTTTGAGGACGTTGGCGCGCGTCTCATACGGCAAGTGGCTGGGAAAACAAATGATATTGCAGGCGATGGTACTACGACTGCAACAATACTCGCATGGAGTATCTTTGCGGAGGGTTATAAATGTGTTGCGACGGGTGCTAATCCGATGGATTTGAAACGAGGAATTGATATTGCGGTAGAAGTCATTCTGAAGAGCTTACATGCGCAGAAGCGGCCCGTAAAGGATTTGGCGACGCTTGAAAATGTAGCCACCATAAGTGCAAATGGTGAACGTGCCCTTGGAACCTTGATCGCCGAGGTTGTCCAATCTGTCGGTGTCAATGGTTATATAGCAGTTGTGAATGGCAACAGTAGCGCGACCGAGTGGGAGCGCTATGACGGTTGGAGTATCGAACAGGGTTTTGTGTCTGGGGCACTAATGACAAACAGTGTTGAACTGAGGAGCAGCCTTGAGAACGCTCTTGTTTTCATTACGTCTGAAAAACTTGAGAATGTTGACGATGTTTTGCGCCTCCTTGAAGCCGCAAAGACCGGTGGGAAACCTTTGGTTCTCGTCGCTCCGAACTTCTCCGAAAGTGTCCTCGAGACCGTTATCCACAACCATGTGAATAACGTGGTTCAGTGCGGTGTGGTGTCAGCTCCCAATTTGTCAGAGGAGGAGCTACACGACCTTGCCGCCTATTGTGATTGCAAGGTCGAGAAAGTGTCGTCCATCAGGGTTGTGGATGACACTGCCTGCTTGCTGGGGCGTGCAGAGCGTTGGGAGCAGTCGATGGACAGTACTGTCATTTCGGGTGTGGCTGACACGGCGCCACGCGTTCGGCTTCTCCAAGGCCGCCTGGAACGTGCGCTGACGGAGGAGGCGAAGGAGAAGTTGCGGGAGCGCACATCAAAACTTAACCGAACGTTCGCAGTTATCCGTGTTGGTGGTCGGTCCGCGGTGGAGATAAGTGAATCAAAGGATCGTGTTGTCGATGCCGTCAACGCGGCACGCAATGCTCTTGCGGAAGGAATTGTTGCAGGCGGTGGTGCTGCGCTTTTGCACGCATCGAAGAAGTTGGATGCACTTATGCGGGAAGATGAAGACATGGAACAGGATCGAAGGACTGGTATTTTTATTGTACGCAACGCAGCGCGACTTCCCATGAAGCGCATCAGTGAGAACGCGGGTGAGGAAGGTGCCGTCACCGTCGAGACTGTTGCCGAATACGAGGACTGTGCGATGGGCTACGATGCGCAAAACGACCGCTACGTTGACATGTTTGAGGCCGGCATTGTCGATCCAGTGAAGGTGGTGAATTCGTGTGTGGTGGATGCGGCTTCCGTGGCGGGACTCATGATAACGACGGAGGCAAGTGTGTGCGACTTCAATGGGGGAGAGCACCGTAGAGAGGACGCTTAGCTATTTTGGCGTGTGTGTCTGCTTTTATAAGGGTTGCTGTTTTCCTTTTGTTGATGTTGGATGTGACTATGCAACAGACTGGCAGAGGGGTGCGTCTGTTAACGGTTTTGGCATAGCTCGCATTGCCTCTGAGCTTCAACATTTCACTTAGTTGTTGTGTGCTGGCTCCCTTCTTAAATGCACAATGAGAGGCAAACACGTGGTAAACAAAAATATATGATGGTATTCCGATAAACCGGAGAGGGGTCCTTGTGTCAAGCTGTCATAAAGGGACTCACATGCTAAATTATATGGGCGTATATTCACGTTCATAGGTTTTTCACTTTTCGTGGTTGACCACTGTGAGGTAATACATTTTCTATATTTACCCCTACTTTTTTTAAAATGGATATTGTAATCATTTTTTCATTACTGTCGTGTTGGACATAGTGTTTGCTACCGAAGGGGCGGGCGCTTTTCGCTCCACTGTTTCAGGCAGCCGACAGAGTAGTGATATACGAAAAAAAGAGAGAAAAATACACGGAGTACCTAGTAAGAGAGGTACCTGGACTGTGTTAGCAGGAGAGGGAGGGCGATATGTTGCGCCTCACTCGCCTCTTCCGCGAGATGGCCCCGGAACTGCAGCTCGAGTACGTTCCTCTCCTCTTCACCCGTACGATCCTCGGCCCACAGGGTGGCTTTGCCGGCGAAGAGCGGTTAGTGAAATTAGATGTGGCGCGGAAGTACATTGAGGCAGGTCACGCTGTTACACCTACTGAAGAGCTCCGCCGCGGGTTGTGGTGCTTCAACCCCGACACGGACCGATACGACTGCTTCATTGAGCGCACTGAGGAGTTCCTTGACTTCGCCGCCCGAAAGAGGCAGTGGCTCGATGTTTACTGGCGGGTGAATACTGGATATCTGCTGTTTGGGCGGCAGTCGTGGGGGCAGGGTTACCTTCTAAACTGCCCGCTTCGCAAAAAGGACATTGCGCAGAAGCTGTGGGAGCAATATAAAGTGCGAGTCGACCCAAGGCTGATTGAGTTTCGTGAGAAAGACCGCCGCACAGGTATACAGGAACTGGGGCACAACTGGTGCTGGCTCTATTTACCAGGGGCTGAGGAGTTGGGTATAGGTCGCGAAGTGTATGATAACAAGCGTGTTAAGGTCCGGATGCATGTGAGAAAAATGATTTCCATGTTTGCTCTCTACTAGTGGAAGCCCAGGAATTTGCTGTTCCACTGATTGTAGTAAAATATATGCCGCCTTCATCGCTATATGGTTGTTAACGAGCTTTTGTTGGTGTTGTTCTTCAAGTTTGTCACATATTTTTTTTGCCTTTTAGCAAACGTTGGTATTCGCATTTGCGTGGTCTGTGTTCTTTGGCAGAGCCAGACTATGTAAGGATGCACTTGATGTTTTTCTTTTCCCCTCCGTTTTATTATTATTATTATTATTTTCTTTCCTTCACTTTCCACTTGATATTTAAACTCACAAATGTATCTTCGTGAATGTAGCCTCAAATGGGTATGTTGGGGAAGCCGAGATCGCTGGTGATGCAGCTACCGAGGAGGCTGTTTATGCCACCATTCGCTCTGCAGGAGATGGTGCGTACAGTCCACAGCACCCCTCTTTTATTTGACAAGACTACCAAGAGGAATGCGGAAGAAGAGGACAAGGAAGAAATGGAACGTGAGCGCCAACTGCGTGAGCGGTTCTCGCAAAAGATAGTACAGGCCATGCCACAGTATTCTTCCCAGCAGGCTGGTAATTGTAGTGGAGGTACATGCGGGCCTACGCCGCCGGAAGCAACTAAGCAAATGGGTCGTCTTTTATTTTTTACCTTTGCCCTAATGACGCTACTATTGCTTTCCCAGCTGACTGACGTTGATTCACCGATCAATATTATGAAGAATATACCGTGGTGGCAACTGCCACCGTCAAGCGTGGCGTATTACATGCTGCTGCGCACGTTATTGCCATTCAAGGAGCAGAAAAGGCTGAAGGAGGAGTACGAAACTCTTAGCAGGCTTAACCCGAAGCTCACGTTTGATCAGTTTTTTGTTCAACATTACCCGGATGTGTTCCATGGGTATAGGACCCAGCAGCAAGATATCGTAGCTGCCGTTGCCGCATGCGTTGTATTTGCCAACAACAACAGCAATCTTTCAATGACGATCGCACGTGCAGCTGGCTCTGCTCGTGACATTCGAGCATCAGTAGATAACATCATGGAAGCTCTGCGACGTCAGTACCCCAACGTCTTCCAAAGCGCCGTACCACAGACCCCGGCGTTGACAGTTTCTCAGTGAGAAGACTTCGGTGGATGAATATTCACACAAAGGAGAATGCCACTTTGGCCGTAGATGTTGTCATCAGCGCTTTTCTTTCTTTGTAGTCCGGATTCCCCTCTTTTTCGTGTAGGAAGGGGCCACGATCCTTTTCCATGAGAGGGGTGATGAAAAAAAACAACAAGAAGGAAAACAGAAATAGTAAGCATTTTCGCTGGTGGTGATTATGCGAACATTTTCTCTCCTAATAGGATATGCAAACGCAAGAGTTATTATGGTGTTTTCAGTTTCAATATCGTGCTGCCCTTTGTGTTCGTGCAATGCATGGACTTAACGTATCTCTTGGGGTTCTGTTACTTCGTTATCTTTATCCTTTGCTCTCACGTGAGCTTGTGTCTAAGCTTTCTGCGTCTCTATTGTTATTATTATTATTATTTACGCTGCATCTTCTCATGTGCGAGTTATCTTCCAGTCATAGGTGAGGCATACAGGCGATAGCAGCGTACCTTTCCTTAGGGAGTTCACCTGGCATGGAGAACTTGAGGCCCCACATTCACGGGGGAAAAGCCGATTTCCCTCAAAAGGCTGAGGGATGTCCTAAGATGCATGAGGAATGTTTTTTCACTTGGGTGAACCCTCGTGATCCTAAAGGAGTTGAAAGGCGCCTTGGCGACTTGTATTGGAACGGGTGGAGCGCTTTAGTGTTTGGGCTGGGCCTCACTACCGTTGGTTTGACGATGTTTTTGATTGCCGGCGTGTGTCTCTATAGTTTGGGGGATGTACAGCGTGCTTGTGGATTGCTTTTTATTAGTGTGTTGTGCGGTCTTCCTGGTGTGTACAGCCTTTTTGTGCTTTGGTACTTTGTTTGTGGGAGGAGGGGCTACTCATATGAGCAGCTGCTAACTAATTAGCTCACCTGACTTACTGCTTCCCCCCCATCTTGATGTCTTTGCTTTGCCTCATTGGTTTTGGAATGCGAATACGCCTCGTTACACCATGACGTGCGTTAGAGATTCGAATCAATACCATTGATGAGGAAAGTTTTTGTTCCGTATTCCCTTTCGTTCATTGTTGTCGTTCGTGGTGTAGCCTTTGTTTAGCTTCTGTATGATTATCATTATCATGTTGGCTGGTCACATGGAGTGCTTGCGTGTTGGAGTGATAGCATTGTTGATTGGGGTGTTGCGGAGTTTTTTATGTCTTGAGAGAGACTTCTTGTGTGCATTGTCATGTTTTCCTCAGAGTTATTTTGGCTTCTACTTGAACACATGCCAATTTTTTTCTTCTCTAAGACCATTCAAACATTGGAAGAATACCTGCTTTGATGACTTAAAAAATCTTTTTTTCGTTCGTTAGATCGGTGGCTGCCTTGCGTTTGAGAGTGCGACTTCATGTCCAACTGTCCTTCAGGTTTGGTGGGCCTTGCACCTGCGTACATTTTCCTTAAACATGGGAGGAAGTATTTATATATCAAGGGCTGTTGAAACACCCTCATCTGAACGATTTGAGGGCGACTTCATCAGTCGGTGATGGGTGTTATTTGCTCCTCCCTGGAGTTTCAGTGATGTTAGTGTTGCACGTTGGGCTTTAATCTGTGTTTTTGTTTTTGCTTTGAAAACCCTTTCTTATATCCGCTTTGCCTCTTTCTATTACTTTCTTGGTGCTTTTGTGTGTTTGTGCTTCATCCGGTTGAGTCCGAACAACACACATCCATCTCTTTCAGCGGTAGGAGGGAACATCAAGGGTGGCCAAGGAGTATATTTTTTGGTAATCCTGTTAACACAGACCTGCACGTGCTAGACGCATTGACTCCTTACATGCGGAGCATATTTTTTCCTTGAAAAATAAATAAATAATAAGTCTGCCATTGGATGGAGCCCTACTCAGTTGGCAGTTCCGAGTGGCCTAACGACTTTGAGTCGTTCCTTCGGATCTCATTCCCGACTCATCATGGGGACTTCTCAACCGAGATGGCTGTTCGAGTGCTTGTCGAATATCTGGGCGCGTCCCATTGGGAGTGCTTGCGAGTAGTGGATGCGGTACAGTCAACTCACAACATGGAATGCATGAAAACTTATGCACGGCAACTAAGGAATCTGATGCAGCACCACCGTGGTGGTGAGCTTCCTGTAGAGGCGTTGCCTTCTGCCGACAGGAGTAGTTCTCGTTCCCCAAAGTTCACACTATCCGATCGTGGTAACATCAACTGTGTGTCTGCGCCATTCCGCCAACGTCATGGAAGGAAAATATGCAGGCAGTTTCGCTATACTGGTACTTGTACTTTTGGCTCGCGTTGCTTATACCACCACACATTGTGGTCACCAGGTAGGGAGTCAAGGTCGACTGCCTCACTGGGTATTGTTGAGCGCTCTTTGGACAAGACAAAGTTGGTGAAAAGTGCTCCATCCTCTCCTCCAATGGATGCGAACCGTACGGTTCTTGCGGAAGTACCATTTTCTTACAACGACGATTGTCCGTTGAGTGCGGGCCGTAGTACAATTCCGCAGATTGGTGAAGGCCCCGTTCCCCGTTTAAACACCCCCGGCACAGCACTACTGCTTCAGGCCGTCATGACACCTTTGCCAGCTGTCTACATGGTGCCGTTTGCGCTACCCGGTGGGGGGTTTTACGGTTACACTCCCATTCAACTGTCTACGCCTGATGCCAACGATATGACCGACAGAAGTCTTGGTCAACAGTTTTCACATGAGTAAGTGTGCCATTTTTCATTTATATGTGTGTGTGTATATATAAAAATCACTTTAAAAAGTTTTAGTTTCTTCATCACTGGTGTCTTTTTTCTTTTTCAACGAAAGTATTATTGTTATTATTATTGTTGCTTCCTACATACATATCATTCACACTTGCCTTTTTATGACTTATTCACATCGTCTTATCCCCAGTTGATGCTCCTTGCCATTGTGTTATATCGGTTTTGAATGACTGGGGTTTTATTTTTGTTTATTACAAACATTGTTTCGTTTTATACGCTCTGTACTGGTCCCTCCAGCGGGTCTTTGGTCCTACTTCTTTAGCACATGGCCAAAGTCTTCATGGTCTGAGCGCGGGAAGAAAGCCATTTTTACTGAGGAAGTCATGTGGGATCTTATTGTGTTACTGGCTGTTAGTGTTATTAGGAATTTTACGCACCCATCCCAGAGGAAAGAGCCTCTTCGGCCACACGACAACCCCGCTTCACCACCACCACCACCACCGTGGCCGTTTGCTTGCCCCTTCTTTCCAGGGGTGGCCACCACAGCAGGGGGTGCTTGGGTGAATGTGTGCGTGTGTGCTAATCAGAGAGTAGCACCAAATGACTGAGCACCGCTTGCTCGTATTAGGGCTCTAAAGAGAGTGGTCACGCGGGGTTAGTTTTTTTTATCATTATTGCTTTTTGTTAATTGTTTTTATGACTTTGAGCGACAGATAGCGGGTAATATTTTCAGAAGAGCAAATGAGGGGTTGAGAGACCGTGGGGGGAGTTGCTTTTTTTCCTTTTTTGGCTGAGGAGTATCACGTATTGCCTTTTATGACCTTCTTTGCTTTGCGCACACTAATGCAAGTATGTTGCTTTAACTTCTTACTGTGTTCCTTACCCCCCGCCTTCTTTCTCTTTTTTTTTATTGCTGCTTTCTTGCATTCCTTAATTCTCTGTCGATTCCTTTCATATCTAACTGTTCTCACATTTAGCTGTACAGATAAAGTGGGAGATGCTTCGCTGCAACGAGGCGCGTCTCTTCTCGACCTTTGCCTTGAATCCCGAAACTTCAGCTGCTCCACATGGACCGCCTCGTGGTCTCATCAACCGCTACGTTTCCATGGGGCTCCCACCGTGGGCAGCGTGGTGTAATAAGGTCAACCGCTACTCGCTATACCGGATGAGCGGCGTGGCGCAGCGCTCTTTCCTGCCCAAGCCACCACACGAAATGGATGTCATTTGGCTCAATGAACGCGTTCGGGAACGAGTTCGGACGTCGCGTGAGGTGCAAAATGTTTACCGGCAGCTGAAGTACCCGTACGTAAAGACGGGAATTCACTACAGTGACATTCTCGACCACTGGGTGCAGGTGCCGATGGTCGAGGCGGCGATGTTTGAGGTTGAGAAAGATGGCGGGTTTGACAATTTCATTTTGAAGCGATCTGGCCCGGAGCTGCGTTCTACCTATGGTGAGCGCATCCGTCGCCATATTTTGGTGAGGCAGAAGGAAATCCAGAAGAATTTTGTTTTGCACAAGCAGGCTGAGATGTTGGCTGGCGCTATGGAGGGGGAGATACTTCCCATGAAGGACGGCGAAGTTTTGCAGCAGGTGCTGGAGAAATACGGTGTGGACAAGGACCAGTTTTTGCGCGATGTGGCGCGCGCTGCTGTTGCCAGGAAGAAGCGATCGAGTGTCGCTGCTCTCGAGTAGGAGGGTGTGGTGTGCTTGCGTACACCATTCTATTCCAACAAGCTTCAAATTTTACTTCCATCCACCTCCTTTGGCTGCCAACGGCGCGTAGTGCTCTTGGTTCCTCTGTGAGGAGCTTTGTGTGACTGGGGGATGTTTGTTGATGATCTTCCCTCAGCGATGTGAATGGTGTCTAAATGAAGGAGAGGAATGGCCGCGTGGGATGGCACGACCGGAATCGGTGCTGCAGTTTTCCTTCACTTCCTTATACAGAATCATTTGCTCTGCGTGGTTTTGGTTTCATTCCTTTTGTTTATTCTCCAATCTCGAACTGACCATTATATACATGTACCTTCATAAGTGAGGGAGGGTAAGTCGGGAAGTATACAGTCAATTGGATACATTTAACTCACAAACGTAGGAGTTTATACCTACAAGGAAGGCATAGTTTTGTCGTATGCAATTTAGTGCCCGGCTTAGGTACCACGCTTACGTTCCGAAGGGAGCCCTTTCGCCATTAGTGGGAAGCCCCGCCTCACCCCACTCAGTGACAGCGCTGTTCCGTTCAACAGAAGCTGCTGCTGCGCGGGCGGATCAGGAAAAGGAAAATGCAGGCTTCTTTAGCCTTCCACGACTGAACTATCCTGTTTCCGCCGGCATTCCTGCTCTTTTCTCCAAAGACCAATTTGAACTTCAGTACGATCTCTTTCATCGTGATGTTGTGGAGACGCTGAACCGACACACGTTAGGTACACAATTCGAGGGACACAACCTCGAGTCAGTGGTACGCAAAACTTCTTTTGATGCTACGCAAGCAGTAATACACACCGCAGCGGCAGAACACTTCAATCACTGTTTCTTCTATAAATCCCTTCGGCCGTGGGGCACAGCACCGCCTCCGCAGCTCCGCGAAGCGTTGCAGCTGCAGTATGGACGTGACGGTTCAGTTGATGCGGTGGAAGAGGTTCGTAGGATCGTGTCCGTTGTGGCGGAGTCTCATCAGGATCGCTGCGGCTGGGTGTATTTAGTGTGGACAGGGAGCCGTTTTGACGTGTTGGAGTTTCCTCACGGCTTGTGTCCCATTGGGAGTGATCTCGTTCCGCTCCTCGCTCTCAACCTTCATGCGAACGCCTATCTCTTGGACTATGGGGAGTCCGGGTTGAAGAAATATGTGCAAAACTACTTCAAAGCATGTAATTGGCCATTAGCGGAGCGCTATTATCTTAGGGCGATTGGAGGAGAGGGTTCGTGAGACTTCTTCTCGTATGGTGGCAGATCGTACTGAGTTGCTCATTTGTGGTTGGTTGTGTTGGGCACTGAGTTTACCAAAGCTATTTAAAGGGGAAAGAGCAAGAATTGTCTTTTGTTTGGTGTTGTTTAAGTTGTAAGTCATGTTTGCTCGGCCATTCCTTCGGACGCTTTCTCAGAAATTCTCATCATCGTTTCTCCTTTCCCCTATTTTGTGTTGCTCGCCGTTATTACACAACGTTAGACACTTTGATTGTGTATTACTTCCCATTTTGAGGAGAGAAAGTAGGCTAATCTCATTGTGTTTTGGTATATAGTAGTTTACCTTGTTAAGACCACAAACCGACAGGAAATTCAAGGAAAAAACGGGATGGTGGCAGCTCCTCGACATGTGTACTCCGCCATCGTCAGGAACCTCACGCCCAAGGAGGTGATGCTGAAGGCGATCTACGCAATGCCCAACGCCGGAGATGAGGAGACGGTTGTGAACATCAAACCCGGTGGGGCGGCCAAGTTGGAGCAGAAGATTGTTGAGATGTCAACCTACTCGATGACAGCCCACATCCGGCGTGTAGAGGTTGAGGGGACCTTCCTTGAAAGTCCCTTTGATGGTGTTTTCAGTCCCGTGAAGGAATACAACCTGGAGATTCATGAACGAGGCGGCGCCTACCATCTTCAGGGAAGCCTGTGACTTTATTTGAGGTTTCGACAACTATGGGTCGGTACACGACGTTCAGCGGCGACAGATAGGCATCCATGTGAAGGAAAGGGAATAGGGGAGGAGAGAAGAAGAAAAGGGAGAAGCCATTCATATCGTGTGGGAAGGGAGAGTGGGACTTCAGCCACGTGCTATAGTCTCAGAGGAGAGTAACATTCGTTCTCAGCACTATACATTTCTTGTGCATGGCTGCATTGTGTGTATTTTTGAGTGTCCTTTTTTAAAATAAAATTTCCTTCGGAGACCCCTGTTTGTGTGTCTTCGTTGGTTTATCCCCGTGGGTGAAGTGCCTGGTAGCATACTGCGCTTGTTGTGTTGATTCCCCGCATATGGATGCATTATCACATTTTTTTTTTGTAATCTCCTCTTTCCCTCTGAGGACCTTCGGAAACATTTGTGCTCTGCAACTGGGGGCAAAGGTTTCCCTCAAGCAACAGGAAATATCTCACTACCGTTCAGAGATGTCCTCGCGTCAGGGCGGCAAGCAGAAGCCACTCAAGGCCCCAAAGAAGGAGCGGCAGGAGTTGGATGACGATGACGTAGCCTTCAAGAACAGGATGCGCGAGCAGCAGAAGGCCGAGAAGGAGGCCATTGCAAAGATGAAGGGTGGGAAAAAATGAGCGAAATGTGGAGCAAATTGCTGCTTTTTTATTTATTTATTGTGGAGCGTACACCACTTGACTTAAAGGTGCGACGTACCTATAATATGAGAACGGCTGGCATGTTACAATAAGCAGCAGAAATGGTTACGAGGCCATTTTTTCTTACTTATCTTTTCACTGGCTGATGTGATTTGTGTTGTTTTTCCTTTTAGAAGGTTGAAGCTTGTCATGCTTTTGGGTGCTCCGTTTGCTCGATCTGGTCTTGGTTGCTGACGATAATTTTTTTTTTATCTTCATCCTTTTTTTTTTAAATTATCATTGAAATGTACATATATCGCGGTAGTTGTAATACCAAGCCCTGGTGAGACTGCCACCATTCGCCTTTTGAATTTAACTATTTCTTCAGGAACACTCACAAATATTATAGTTTACGTGCATTGCGTCGGGAGAGGGAAATTAGTAGTACATACCTTACTATTATTATTATTATTATTAGGAGGACACGGTGGAAATGAGCAGCGGTGCAGATGAGGCGCCTGTTACCCAACACACTGTTACGGATGAGGACAAAAAACTAGTTTTTTCATTTGTTCAGTATTTACTCACGGTGTCCACATCCAATGCCGAACAGGTAAACACCGTTGTTAATCTTCTTGGGGAAATGTTCGGCGTTGACCCTGCGGGCGTGGGCGGTTCGCATGACCCGGATGTGGATCTCTTTGAGGCTTTTCGCCGCGCCTTGGATGAAAAGGAGAAGAGCAGAAACAGCCACCAGGATGAAAAGTTCAACTCATTTCTGGAGCTGCTGACAAAGAAGGGTTACTTTACTGGCGCGGAACCTGGTTCGGAGGAATATAACTCTCGTCTTGAGAAGGCAAGACAGAAGTTCGAAAAACGCAACAACCCATATGACGGCATGACGGCTGAAGAGATTAAGAACAAGGGAAATGAGCTTATGGGTGTGACCAAATACAAGGAGGCAGTGGCGGCCTACACCAAAGCGATTGAGATGGAGCCGGAGAACCACGTTTTCTTCGCCAACCGTGCAGCTGCCCACACGCATCTCAAGGACTACTGCAGTGCTATTATTGACTGCGAGCGGGCCATATCGATTTCTCCAACGTATGCCAAGGCGTACTCACGCCTGGGAACGTCCCTATTTTATCAGGAAAACTATAAGCGTGCAGTAGACGCTTTTAGCAAGGCGTGTGAGTTAGACCCCACGAATGAGCGTTACAAGGAGGACCTGAAGCAGGCCGAAGATAAGGCGAAGCAAAGCATATCTACCTCTGAAGGAGCGGGCGGCATGGGAGGTCTTCCTTTTGGTCCCGGAGGTATGCCGGACTTCTCTCAGGTCGCTAAAATGATGAGTAACCCTCAGTTCATCGAAGCCACCACGCGTATGATGGAGAATCCACAGTTCAGCCAACTTATTGCAAACATGGCGTCCCGCTTCGGTGAAGCAGGTGCCACGCCTGATATGGCTAACTTATTGGGCGGAGGAGGAATGGGAGCACCGGCGGAGAATGAAGATGGAACCTTAACAACACCCTTCGGGAGGGTTGACCGTGATGCCCTAGAGCGACTGAGACGTGAGGAGGTAGAGAACAATCCGAGATTCGCTGCCATTATGGAAGATGTGCAGCGCAACGGCTTTTCAGCGTTTCAGAAATATATTGGGGATCCGGAGGTGATGAATCTCATGCTTAAATTTCAAAGTGCCGTTTTCGGTGGGGGTAGCGGCGGGAACTCTCCCTCTTAAAACAAAATGAGAACAGAGAAGGGGCAAATTTTGTGTGATGACACTTCGTGTTATGCCTCAAGGATTTCTGCGTGCACGGCCTGTATAGCCCGCAGTAGTGGAGAGCAAGCAGCAGTGTCACGAGCACCACCTCGTTGAGCATATTGTCATGCACATCATTTGTTTCATTTTCTCATTGAGTAATTTTTTTAAAGAAAAGGTGTGAGGAGAATGTTTGGGAGGGTTAGGTGGCAAATGCTTTGAGGTGGCAGGTCCATAAATTTATGGTCCTGCCACCTCAAAGCATTGAGAATGGATCAGAAGTGTCTTGATGTTTTTTTTACCATTTATTTTTATCCATCTTATTGTGTTACTTTTATAATTATTATGAACATGACGATAATTATTTTCTAAATAAGATGAACAGTAGCTGCGGTGAGGGAATGGGGGGCCTAGTGTAGTGTGACCCTAGTGTTTTGCGAGGAAGACGCTTCGTTCCTTCATAGCGCCCATTCCTTTGATTGGTTTTCGTGTTTAAAGCGGATCCAAAGGGTCTCTCATTGGTGATGTGTTTCTTCCTCGCTCCGTTGTTACGCATGCGCCTTAAGGATCCAAGTGTGCAAGTTAACCATCGCCCTCCATTAATGTTCTCGCTCATGGTCGTGCCTAATGGTGTGTGTGCTATTTGCTTATGTTCGTTTAACCGCGCGCAGGTGATGCGATCCTTGGGCGGAAGTGTCCTTCATTGAATTTGCCTGCGTACTGCTCTCTACATCGTCCTTTGACTCATGGGCTACATTTGTCATTTTGCTTTTCACCCTTATGTGACAAGCCTGACGACCAGTAAGGGGATCTTCCACTGTGATTAGTGAACCACAAGTGATGATTTGATGAGATTGAGAAGGGAGGATAAATAAGCACACAAATAAGTGGTTCAGCGTTCTGTTCCTGCAGTACACTTAACTTGATGACAAACCCGCACAGGATAAATGTCGAATATCCCTTTCTACATCAGTTGCTGCTTGCAGAGTTTGATATCGACATTGGGTCGTGCATTAGGGTAAGATATCCACAGGATCTGACATCGTATACCTCTCAGCGGGACTCAGCAGGGGTTGGTGATGTGGATGAAGCAGTTTCTACTCAGCACAAAATTATTCAAGAGGACGATACGGTTTTTGCGAATTATATGATGCCGGATGGCTCGGAAAAGCATGTTGTTGGTCGCACAGTGTTTATTGTTAGCCGACCCATTCCTATTGTCACAGCATCTTTTTCATTATATTGCTTTTCATTGGTTGAATCATCAACGGAGGCACCTGATGATAGTGCTTTAGGAACAAGTAAGGATTTGAACTGGGTTCGGAATCCACTAGTTGATAACCCATTTATTCATGAGGAGCTTTTGTATAAGGCACAGTGTGGCGAGGCTACTGTTCACTCCGCCTGTGGTGCCGTGATTTTGGGCCCTTTCTCCCTCTCTCAGGTAAACTTGTCCACCTCCTTGCCCGTGAGTGTCGCAGCTTTTTTGCGGCAGCTGCGCATCGTGATTGCAGAAGGCGACAAATTTGCCGCGGGCGGCTCTCTTCATTTGAGTGAGAGCCATTTACCCTCTTTTCGTGAAGGCGATTACGCCTTTGCAACGTTTAATGTCGACTTTGTCCAGCACGGTTTCTTAGCGACCGCCGAGGAGATGGACAAGTTAATGCACGTTTTGGACTCTAGTAAAGAGCAGCAATGCAGGGAGGGCCAGACGGAATCCCAAGCCGACATTTCCTCCTTGTCTATTACGGAGGTTCCTCCGCTTTACGGTTTGTGTGCTGTGGTTACCAGAAAGGATGCCTCTGTTCGACGGGGTGGAATCACTAAGAGCGTGTCGTTACTTGGTCCGGTGTTGGCGTGGCTTGAACCTTTCTTTCCCGTCCTTGCGGAAGCGGCATTGCAGTGCTGCAACATTAAAGGGAATACAAAGGAAACACTTGAGGACCAAAGGGAACTGTTGAAGCGCTGTTTTGGCGCTGTTATGCATGGAATGGATGCTCTGTGGCGTAGGCGTCGGGAGATAAAATGTTTACTGGAGGATGATGTCATGCAGCTTTACACGGAAGGTCCAACGTCTTCTTCACATGTGGTGTTGAGTGTGTCGCCCTTTGTCGCTACACACAAGTTGCGGATTCCCATTTCTCCGGACTTTTCCAACTTCACATTCTCTAGTTACGGTTTGGCGCAGCTGCTGGAAGCTTTTGGAATGCACTTCTGGGTCATGGTTGTGGCTGTTGTACTTGAGAAACGGATTGTTATTTTGTCTAGGCAGGGATTCCCCAACGATGTGTGTGAGGTGGCTTTGTCATTGGGGATTATTGGGAACATTCTCGATCCCAGCTTCACAGCTAGGAAGGTTTTCCCCTACACATCGGTGAGTGGTTATGCGCTCTTTAGCCAGGTACCTGGGTATATTGTCGGGACGCTGAACCCCGTTTTCGAATCTCAGAGGTCGTGGTGGGACGTCCTCTGTGACGTGGACAAGAAGCAGACCGCTTTATCAGCCGAGAGTGAAAAGGATTGTCTTCAGATGTATGCTGCGTCACTTCAGCGGACCAAGTTCGCCAAAGCTATTGTGAGCCTGACTCTTCGAATGAAGTTGATGCAAAAACCTTCGAGTTTGCGTCACATGGCCATTCGGTTGATGCTTGAGGAGAATCTTTACTTATTGCGCATGATTCCTGAGATATGCAGGGGGTATGAGCGTGGAGCTGCTAGTTGTATTTTGAAAAACTTTCTTTCCCCCATTCTGATTCAGTTTCGGAAACATGCCCACCACACTTCCCTGTTTGACGATATGCCGCGAAACATGCTCCATCCCGACGAGGATCGTTTGTTACTTGTGAGTGTGGCATCGCTCCGTCATGCGTGTGGCTGCACAGAGGCGGAGCTGCTGCAGGTTCTACGATGTCTCGTGCAGCAGGCACGATCTGAAAATGGAGTGCTTGTGTTACTCCGCCGCATGCCACTGGTGCTTGACGGAATTAATCCGTTAGTTGCGCAGCTTCTGCATGCCTCGTTGAGGGTTCGGTCAACCACAAGGGAACTGTTACTCCAACTTGAGACTTCTCCGGTGGGAAGGACTGCACTTAAATCAATGAACGGATTCCTGCGCGCTGTTTATGAAAAATACGATAGTGAGGCATGCCGATGACCCTTGTCGTTTTATTTTGTTATTAATGCCTATGACTCGATTGTCTTGACTACTTGATTAGAAAAAAAAGAAATACCGCCGCTTTATTAGTTGAGAAAGAAGCGGTGAGCCCTGATGCGTGTATGCATTCACGGCTTTTGAGTTGAATTTTTTTTGCATTCTGTTCCTCCACGCTCAATTACATTCTTTTTCAAATTGATTTTCCTACACACCTTCACGAACGTACGGAACAATGGTATAGCGCTGTTTCCTGTTAAGTTATTGAACCCACAGTGATGCGCCTGTTACTCCGTGAATCGCTGTGGTTTGCGTGCCAATTTCTGTTTAGTTTTGTGAACGTGGTGTGCTGACAGTGCTCTGGCATCTACATGTGTCAATGTGACTTTACCGTACAAACCGTTCTGTTCTTCACCCTCTTTTTTTTTCTCTTCTTCTTCTTCCATGCTGTTTCCGTAGCGTTAACCATTTCATTTGTTCTTGGGTGGTAGCAGTTGTACAGCTGTGCGTTCGCTAGTTGGGTGATTACATACGCATCACTGCTTGAATTATACCGATACGGGCACACTTATATTTCGAACCTAAACGCCACTCCAAGCGGGAGAAGGTTAAGATTCCACAGAAAGGCCTTTGTGAACTAAAGATTTAATATTAAATAATAACAATAGTAGTTCATCATCAAATAATCATAATAGTGCAATAGGAAATAGAGAAAGGCAAAATTGAGTTATTTAAACGAAAGGTTCTTGCAGAAAGGAAGACTTAGGGTGGGGAAAGAGGGAGAAGGAAAAGGAGAAATAGTCAGGTCCACCCCTGTGGCGCACATATATCCTCGTCAGGCCATCAGCCACCATTGGTATAGTGAACGTGAGGGAGCAGGAGAGGGAGGAGGTGAGAAACTGCAGCGATAGTGGGACAGCCAGCCAGCAGACGTAAACAGTTTTCTTCTTGTTCTTCTTTTCCAGTGGTGTGTGCTTGGAATCTAACTGATTTTCCTTCAAAGGCGTTTTCTGAATAAAGGTCATGTCTAACCATGTTGTTTTTGGGAGACCGATGGTTGTCACTGAGGAGAAACTTAATGAAGCCATGAAAAAGCAGATGAAACAGCGTGAACTAAGGGAGGCACTGGATAAGCAGATAGCACAAGCTAGGAAGCTCAAGGACGAGGCACTAGCAGGCATGAGGAACGTTAACAAAATTACGTGTGCGACGCGCGATCAGCCCAACGGCTACGGTTATGGAAATGACCCGCATGCAGTTGTCAGGCACAACAAGATGAACAACGATATAACCGATTCTACTACAACACCGCGGCGGAATGCTCAGGAAGACCTTCGGGGAAACGGCGTGGCAACGCTTCTGCCACTATGTCCTTCGACTTCCCTTCCACCGAACTTTGCCATGAGCACGTCAGAGGGAAATCCTTTAGCGCCACCAAATGTATACAATAACAACTCCACTTCTGCCAATGTGGTAACACGTCTGGCGAGGGGTGGCAACGTGGCACCTACAGCCCTCGCCTCCCCTCGCGGGAAGGAGCCCCTTCCGTTGGGAGGATCCCCTCAGCGAAACCATCCGGTTGCTAACTCGCCGGGAACTGTGTGCTCTAATAGTCCGCCTCGTGGCGGCGTGGCGGACGACGCAAAGACGAAGGTCCAGGTTCAGAAGCAACACAGCCCGAGGAAATCGGTAAAAAGTAAAGTCTCCTCGGGCCTAGTGGCGGGCAAGGCGCCTGTTAGCGGTGGTCGGAGACAATTTAGTCAATCCCCGAAGCGTCCCGGTGGACTTCTTCCTCCATTAGAGGTTGTTGATGGAATTAGCAGCAGACACCCTTCTGAAGGCACAGTGTTGTCGGGAAGGAATATAGAGACAAATGTACAGGACTTTCGCGGAACACCACTGTTGAATGGTGTTAATGCAAGGCCCATGAAATCAGTGGTGGGGTCGAAGGATCTGCGAGGCCGGTCCAACGAGGCACGGCCCCGGCCCGGTCTTGGACCTGCGGGCGTCCGGAACACCCAGAAGCGTATTCCCGGAAACAAGCTGGAGCTTTTGCAGAAGGAGCTAGAGACCCGCGAGATACAGATGGCCAAAATGAGAGAAAAGGAGCGAAACTGGGAGGAACAGGTGAGGCAGCTGAAGAACGAGCTGAAGAATGCCAAGAAAAAGGAACGCGACTTGAACAGGCTTGTGAAGGAAGCTCCGAGGAGAGCCGAGACGGCTCCTGACCAACCTATTGTATCGCTCCCTGTGTCAGGTTGTCCCACTAAGGGGTACAAAAAAGGTGTTTCCATCCTCGCCGCACTTGCACAGGATAAGAGGCAAACAGCTCTGAAAAGCAAAATTTTATCCCCCAAAACACTTCGCCCAATTAGTGCTCCGTCTGAGCCCGTGGTGACATGTTACGCACCTGAGAGGGCTAATGACAAGACTGCTCTTCACGATTCTTTTAAGTGTGCGTCTTTCTTAACGCGAAAAACAACTTTTGGACTTCCTGGGAAGCACGCTAATAGACCTGTGCCAATTGAATACGAACATCTTCTGCAGTTTGTTGGGGAGAAAATTATTACTCAGCAGCAGGCCGATGCTCTCTGGCGCCTGTTCACTAATGGAGAGTCTCCACTTGCGTTGCTGAGGAGACAGTCTGTAGGACAGCGAGCATTTGGAGACTATTTTGATAAGCGATTTCAGCTAAATAATGCACAGGATGCTGCCGAGGAGGAGGCGGAGTTGGGAGATGAGCTGGCAGTGGTGAATGAGAATGCTGATGATGTAGAAGAGGAGGCTGCTTATGGCGTGGTGGAGGCAGCGGTGGACACTGTGGCCGGGAAATCCGATGAGGTGAGCGTAGCTGCCAGAGCGTAGAGCCGGAGAGTGATGAGAATGTAAATAATGAAGAGGGAAAACATGATGATGATGAGGAGGATAACGATGAGCTGGTTGGAGAGGGATTGGAAGTGTGGGAGAGAAAGCGGCGTGTATGCTTGGTGAGAAGTTCGGCGGTATTCGTAAGGGGTACGAGGAAAACTCTTCTGATGAGCATGACATGTTCGACACGTGTGCGAAGCTCCACTTTGAAGAGTGTTTGTCGGAAGAGGTGGGTGATGAGTAGGGCGAAAGAACATGTCGAGACTGAGTAGGTCATGCACATGAGCATACGCAAACGGACATGCGTTACAATATCCGTATATATATATATATATATATGCTTGTGCACACAACCTTCTTTTTCCGCATTTGTGTTATGTGCTTGTTTTTGACGGTATTACTTTACCGATCTTCTTACATAACCTCCCTATAAATAATAATAAAAAAAAGATTAAAGGGTCCGCTTATTTTCATCGGCTCTTCTATTTTTGCTGTTATCACAACATTTGTGTCATATGTCATGTGTTTCACAATCCGCACACGCAAGTGTGGAGGTTCCGGTTGGGTATCAGAAGGTGATACAATGCCGATTTTTTTTGTCGATTTGTCAGTTCTCTTTTTTTTCCCTTTGATTGTTCCCTCCCTTGGAGTTGTTATAATGCAAATACCAGTTATGTAGCCGACGTCCTTTTCCACTTTTGTTTTGTCTGGAGTTTTCACTCGACAATTTGTTAGGATTCTCCGCAAGATTTTCTCGGAAATAAAATAAAAGAAAATCGGCTTTATTTTTAGGTGATTCCCTCTAATGTGCTCATACTCCCCCCCGCCCCATCCCACTGGTTGTTGGAGTGTACATCGGTGTTTGATTTCCATTAGGGGTTTGGAATGGAGCGTGGCATTTTGCGTCGCACCTAAATGCATTTTCCATGTTTGACTTCTCTCCGATTTCTTTTTTTTGTCTAGCACCTTGTTTTTCCGTTTAGCCGCCTTTTTGCCTTCATTCTTTCTTCTTTTTTTCCCCCTTTTGACATGCTGTGCTTCAAACACAATTTGTTTTCCTCTACTTTATATATCACACCACAGAATTTGTTATCATGTTTGTCATATGCCCTTCTAGTGTTTCTTTCACCATGGCCCAAGGCGGGTGACGGGTAGCCTGCTTTTGTTTACTATTTACTTCCGTGTGAACATGCGAAAGGAATGATTCAGCCTTACCGAACTCTTGTCATGTTAATGAGAAATAATGAAACAAATAAATTTTCAACTTTTTTTACAAATATTTTTATTATCACAAGGTGTCGCTGAGTGGTAAGCTCTGCAAGGAAATGTGTATGTAATTTCAGTGGCGACTGTAACAGCGCTCGTGGACGGAGAATGGCCGTTGGTCTCAAAGCGCTTAGAGCATTCACAGAGTACGGCAGTCCGAAACGCTTCACATTTGAGACCCGTACACCGTTTAGTAGCGACGCAAATAGTGTGGATGGTTTTCGATGCTGGAGAATGGCGATCTCACATTATCTTTTCCAATAAGAAGGCAAACGTGTATTGATTTGCGTCAGTCGATGGTTTCGTTTATTATTCCTCAGAACGCCAGTCTCGTAAAGGCCTCCGATGCCGCACGGAAGCGGGAGAGGTCGTGGAGCTCACACGACTCCCCGTGGGTTTTGGCTGGGGACCCTGAGATGGCAGAAAAACAGATACGCAGCTCCGCGCCAACTGAGAACTAGCGCATGGATGGGTGACATCCGGGTGAGTGGGCCACGTGAAGGCGTAGGAACGTGTGGGGCTGCGATTGTGGGGAACATGAGACAGTACGGTACCATAATGGGAAAACAATGGGTTCAAACCGTAAGGTATCAGCGTAGCGATGCATGGTTCGATATGAGGCCTAAACTGTCTCTTTGAACGGGAAATCACTCAAAAACCTGTGCGAGATTCTGTCATTAGGGAAGGCGGTGATAGAGGAATTGGAAAACACCACATTGCGCATGATTTACGCGGCGTGTGTGTGCGAGCTTTTTTGTTACGCTATTTTCCCCCGGAAATAGTGCGTTGTCCCTTTTCGCGCCTGAATGGGAGGATCCACAAAGCCACAGGATCCAGCGGCTCCGCTTGGTTATGCACTCCCGATTAGCCGGGATTTGCACTGCACTCCTCTGAGGAATGTGCCGGGATCCCCAAAACGCGTCTGCCAATATCAGGCGCGTTGGTGGCAGACGCTTTTATGTGCGAACGAAGCGCTGTTTCACTTGAGGAAAGTGTGGGAGGTATATGGGCCGCAGGCGGGCGCTTGGGTGCGGGCCCTATTCGTTATGCCACAATCGGATACAAGAGCTGTGGGACTGGACCTTTAAGGCGTTTGAGGGGACATCTCTCAGGCTCTTTGTGCATATGCGTTGATAACGCGACAGTTAGGCATGCCATGCGGAAGAGCGATGCGCACTCCGATGCCTTGGTGCGTGAAGCGCAGCGTGGTAGGATCAGTCATACGAGGATAGGGTTTACAGGCCACCTGGGTTGTTTTGAGTCGGAAAGAAGATCCGCAGATGGCAAACTGCGCAGCACAAAGGTATTACAAACGGACATTTGGACGTGTTGAAACTTGTGAGGGAGAGCGATTGAGGGCGATTTCAACACATTCCCTTTCGTCAGTGTATAAAGTATGTTCTCACTTTCATCAGTTTTCGTCTTCTCTCACAAATGGTCTTTGCAGGCGCTTTAATGGCATATCTTTTTTTTGTCGATTTTTCTTCACGTAAGAAAAGGCCTTCACTATCCTGAAGTCACCTGTGTCGTCGGTACCACGGTTTAGGTTAACAGAGGGGGCAGTGGCCGCACGTGAAACGAACGGGTCTTCGCGTACATCTGCTCATGGTTTGTCTGCGTGTAATTGTGTTATAATTAACTACGCAGTTTCTTCCCTTGTTCCTTACTAAGTTTAAAACAGTCTTTTTCCATCCTTTTTATTGCTTAAAAGAGGAAGAAGCCCCACTTGTAAAACACCGCTGTTGTGCTGGTAAGAATATATAAATATATTTTCAACTATCGCTGACCGTTGTGTTTTAGCTGTTGCTCCTCTTTTCCCTTTGATTTTCGTATATTGCCACTTGTACACTTCTTTCTTAAATGGGACGAATCCCCTAGCACAGTTGGAGACCTGTGAGAGACCATTGTGACTCACCGATGTTGATAGATCACGAGCATCGCGCTATAGATTTCAGTGATAACACCACGGGGAAGCTCAGCGTCCACATTCTCAAGCGACTGCGCGATGCTATAGATTGCAACGATTTTTACTGCAACTTAGTTTTTGATAATAACGTGTTCACGGATGATGCTCTAGGAATTCTCGCTGCCATATTAAAGGGCTGTAACCCAATAGAGCGTCTTAGTCTTCGCTCCTGTAACCTAACGGATCTCGAGTTGGTGCACCTCGCACAGGCGATTTGCACGAGGAAATCGATCTGCCACTTAGATTTATCGAAGAACCCCGGCATCACAAGTTCTTCCTGTGCTGAAATAACCCGCATCATTCAGAATGTCCCTTCACTGGAGTCATTGTTGCTTATCGGCACCGGGCTGCAGGAAAAAGGTTGTTCTCACATCCTCCAAGCTTTGGAAAGGAACCCTTCCATTCGCGTGCTGGAGCTGCCCTTCACAGTTGGGTATCGGGTTCTTGATAAGGCGCGCCTTATCATTGAGAAGAAGACAAACAAACCTGAGAAAGCCGGTGATACTGTAGAGGGAAGTAAAGCTTCACATGTGGACGATAACAGAATGCAGCAACCTCAATTGCTCAAGTCGTCCGTGTGTTTACCGTCTCTGGAGTATTTACCACTCACCAGGATGTCCAAGGGATTCGGTAACAAATGTAATAATTCCTATGTGGAAGACCTTCTCGAACTTCCACAGTGGGCAGATCCATCGATTATGAATGCCGCTGTGTACTTAAAGGTCCTCGATAAGCGGTGCGAGATGCTCGATGAACACATAAAGGATCGGCACAGGCGGATACTCGCAAGGCGTGGACAACTCTAACGTGCCTTTCTCCTTTCCACATGGGGGGGGGTCTGCGTGCAACGTGTCCAAATGCCTTTCTAAGCAGTGATGGGTGCGTGTACAGGTTTAACGAGCATCGTGTGGGTTGTGCTAAATGTGGGGTGGGAGATACACGTTGGAACTGTGTATCTTGCTGTCCAATGTCCACAATTGGACAGCAGCTCTTCACATGAACCAACCGGTGTTGTGCTTCTTCTTTCCGTATTGCCTTGGACTGGCAAAGGTGATCACATTTTTAGCACATTGTAGTACTGCTCGCTGAACCAGCGGGATGTACACTGCTTGTGATGCAGTTACATATCCCACTTTGTACATTTGTGAATAGTTACGTTTACCCCATTTTATTTACTGCTACATTCTTCTTTCATGTATATAAATATACGAATATTTCCACAATCTTTTATCCCGTTTCAAGGAACCTGTTAAATGCATACACATGTGTTTAGCACCACGCACTGTATATTTATCTATTTGTTTTCTTCTCAGCTTTTGATATTGATGATACTGCTCATTACAAGTAGCACCTTTTATTCACGTACATCCTCCTGTTCCCCTTTTCTTTTAACTTCTCAATGTTAAGGACTCAGAGTGGATAACAGTTAGTGCGGAAGGGTGACGACGGCTCAACGCGCTTCCCTTATCTTCGTTATACATTTTATCACATTGTTACAGCCTTTTTGTATATTGGGAAACACTACCTCGTAGTACCTGCCAAGGTGAGGCGAAGGAGGCTTGTTTGTTGTTTGTGTATTTTCATTTTTTTTTCTTTTGTTCCTTGTAAGGAGAGTTTGAAGTTCTCGTAGTTTTGGGCAATGCCCTGCTTCACCGTCCACTGCGCCTTCGAAGCTCAGGACGATGTGGAGCTAACGGTAGAGCCAGGCGAAGTTGTCAACGCAATCGACGATGACACGCACGATGGGTGGATAAAGGTAGAGGTGCTTGGCGACAAGGACCGCGTTGGCTTTGTGCCGCTGAGTTATCTCACTCCAAGCTCTGTCCAAGGTGGCCTGAGCAGCGCGAAGAATTCCGTAGCTGTCGCATCAAAGTCGAACAAAAAATGCATTCTGTCTACTAATGAAAGCACAAAGGACTACAACACAATGCGTCAACCATCGAAATCCATGCCCTATACTTCTAGAGATGCCGGCAAAAGCAGTTCTGTAGGGTTTGACCATGGCTCCAGCGGTGCAGAAATGGGTGCAGCTGCCTTGCACATTGCCGACGCTGACCTGCTGGGGCGGGAGTCGTTGGCCGGTGGCAGGATGAGCGACAGCCTACGAAGTGCTGCAAGCCCCTCTCTCTTGTACGACACAGGTGCTGTGGTTGAGACGTTTATGAAGAACGAGTTGCACCTTAAGCAATTGACGCGGCGCAGGCAAGAGGAGCTGACGAAAATGCGTTCTTCTCTGGAGGAGGCAAAGACCAGCATTAGGGCTTGCAGAGATAAGAAGGAGTCGCTGGTGGTTATGTTGCGGGACTTGGATCTTTCCATGGATAGAATGAGAAAACGATGGAAAAATATGTTGGAACAGGAGAAGGAACATATCATTCGCTCCATGTCCCGTGAGGTTAGGGATGATTTGCATTAGCCGCATGCAGCTTGCTCTTTGGAAGCCATGAAGTGTGGAGAAAGGATTGCTAGGTTTCATCTTGCATTGGCGATACACAGAGTTATTGGAAAATAGCTCATATTCGGATGAGAGGCCCATGTCTCCGTTCACGTAGTGCCTCACATACGGCTAATATGACATGTAACTCTTTTGTTATATGCCGCCTTTTGGTTTTGTGGGGAAGTATATGCATAGATTTACCAACTCTCTTAAATTCTAAGAGACACTTCTGGTCATACTGTTTAATGTTTGTGACAGTTACATATATGGTTGCTGATGCTGCTTTAACATTGTTTTTCCTTTTCTTTTTTTTTTCTACCTTCTTTGTCGTATTGATGATGATAATAATAATAATAATCGCATTTATTGCGCGTAGCCAGGTGATTCCTGCTGGGTTGTAGTGATAAGCAATTGGGCCCAGGTGAAAAGAGGAAGGTCCAACGAGTGACAAGGGGGAAGTATTAAAGACCCCAAAACGGAAAGAAAAGCGATATAATCTTAACTGTCTGATAAGGGGATTGCTTTGGTTGTGCAGCGGAGGCAATGCCCCGACATGAGAATATTGGGGAGGGATTCCTATCGAGATTGACTTTAGGAGATAATAAGAAAATATGTTTTAGTTTATTCCTGAACATTGTCAGCAGTGTTAGTGTGGTTATTGTGAATAAACGACTGGTGTACAATGAGGCAAAGTTCCATTTCGTGACTGTTTTAACGATTCTTCACTTTATTGTTTCGTTTCTCGGCTGCCTGGGGCTCTCTATGATGGGATACTCCGAAATCAGACGGCTCTCCGTGATTGAGGTTCTCCCGATAAGCGCAGCGTTCTGCGGTTACGTCGTGTTCAACAATCTCTCGTTGCTGGCCAACACAGTTAGTGTCTACCAAACTTCAAAGATTCTCTGTACACCCCTTATCGTGTTGATTGAGTACGTTGCTTACAACAAGCGGGAGTCGGTTGAGACACTTGTGTCGATTGCTGTTACGTGTACAGGTGTGGCTGTGACTGTGTATGTGGATACGAACCTAACTGTTATGGGCTCCATTTGGGCTCTTCTAGCAATTGTTTCCAACTCATTTTACACAATTTGGGGAAACACAAAACAGAAGGAGTTGGGTGTGTCTGCCATGCAGTTGCTTTTATACCAGGCTCCTATCAGTGCAATGATGTTGACCCTTGCAATCCCATGGATGGTTTGGGTGACCTTCTACATTATGAGGTAACCTTCACGACTTTGTGGACCATTACACTCTCGTGCGCTTTCGCGTTTGGTGTCAACTTGTCATTTTTTCTTTTAGTGGGCCAAACATCGCCCCTCACGATGAACGTTGTTGGATATCTAAAGACAGCTCTGGTGTTCATTGGGGGTTTTATCTTTCTTTCGTCAGAAGCGGACGCAAAAACACTCTTTGGGGTCACACTTACCCTTGTGGGACTCCTATTTTATACGCGCAGTAAAATGGCTGGGGTTGCCCCGGCGCCGGTGCAAAAAGAATCACGACTCATGTGATCAAGCGGAATAAGGAATTCCCTGAAGTAACATGTCGCGGTATTGACGGATGTGGTTTTATGCTTTTCATTTTGTAGTGTGTTTGACACCCCTGGTCTGTGTCACTTCATATACACGCACATTGTCCGGCACCGCAGAGTAGGCGGGGTGTTGAGAAGTGCATGAGCGTGCGTGTATGCATTCGTGGTTCATGGGTGGCACAGTCCATTGGAGCAAGACACGGCTCCCCCTTGGTGCGTACCAACTTTCCGTTGGAGGGAGGTTCGAGGCGGGAGTACACTGCGATGGCCCATTTCTTTTACTGGTTGGTGGTTGCAGTTTCTGAGCCAACTTGAAAAAGTTACTCTAATACTGTTTTCCTCGCCTCGGGCGATTTTGTTTTATATCCAATTCGGTAATTATTCTTCTGGTTATTGCATTTTCTCTCTTGTTTTTTTTTGGGGAGGGGGGCTTTCGTGGATGCTCCTTGCGCATACCTTAAGTGGTAGGGAGAGGCGTACGTGTGGGGGATCTGTTACGTGTGCCCTTTATTTACTCACCCTTTTTCTTCAATAAGTCTTTTGTGCATACGCCATGCGCTTGTCTTTTTGAATGGGCAGTGAGTTTATGTCTGAATAGCCGCTTCGGTTGCCTTTTCATTTATTGATGTGCATCCGCGTGCTTCAATATGCTTTTCTTTTTTTAAAAAAGAAGAAAAGCTCTATTTCACCGAATGTTTTCTTAATATGGCCGTGAACCATCATGCTGCGATAAAATAGTGCGCTCAATGTGGGTTTCCTCTTACCGCAGGCTTTGAGCAGTTGAACGTGTGGCAAAGGCTTTTTTGTTTGTGAAATTTATGCTGCGTTGAAGCCATTGTGCCTTGCATTGGTGATTCCACTTTTTTGAATGAGGTATTTGCCGCACCTTGCGCTGCGCACTTTTATTCATTCATTCATACATTTATTTATTTATTTTTGTACTTTTGCTTTTGTTCATTGGATAATCGTCAGCGCTGTTACAGATCCAGTTGGGTGATCACGTAGAGAATTGTAAAGCAGCGGGCGGGGGAGTGTCAGAAAGGAATAAAAGCAGCTACACAGTCATTGTGGCGCTGCATGTACTTCCCTGTTTATTCCTGCCCGCTGCATCATGCCCTCCAGCACCAATTTTTTTTTTTCCAAAAAAAAGGGAGGAAAACAGCAGTGTCTGATGTGTGTCACCGCAACTGTCGTGAAAGCTTTCATTTGGAAGCAGAACATGCACCATTGTGATTGTGTGATGAGGAGAAAAAGGAGGGGGAAACGTTATAAAATGTGGTGCCCCCCAAAACGATCTGTTTGATAGAACCGATGGATGTTTACAGTACTTCGGTGTGTGTGTGTGAGGGAAGCTGAATGTACGCATCGACAAACCAAGAATAAACATGAGCTCCGAACATATCGCTACGTAATTAATGTGTGTGTTTCTTACCCTGCGCAAAAGGAGTGCCTGTTGCTCGAACAGGGAACAGGAGAGGCAGGGGAACCTTCCCTTTTGCAGAAGTGTGCGTGTGGGGTTCAACATGCAATGTTTTGTGTTCGTTTGGTCGTCCTGCGTTTCGCATGACGAATGGTCCGAAAGAAGGTGGTGTCACTTTTCTTGAGCGGAACACACAAGGATGTGGACCACACACAACCTTTCCTTAACTATGGGAATGATTGATATTACGATAACTGTTGTTATTGGAGCAACTGCGTCACTTTGGTTTTGGTTGCTGTTTTGCTTAGTAGTGCAACTTTTGATTTTGGTGAGTGTTCGTGTTTTTCTTTGAAGTCCCGCTATTGGAGTGACGCATGATAGTTTTTTGTGTTTTTCACCTCTAATTGTGCGTTCAGTAAGCTTTAAAGACACTCGTGTAAACGCTTTTAAAATCTCTTCTCTACCTTTTTTGAAATAATGTTTGCTTATGTTTATGTATACCCATGTATTTAACAATCTGTTGGCCGGTTGCGTGTTGTGTCGCGCAGTCGAGTATTCTCCAATTGTTATTACCACTGCGTGAAAATATGGGCTGCACACACTTATTTTTTTTCTTTTTTTGAAAATATGAGCCTCTTCGTTTGTTCGTTTGGTTTTCCTTTTTGTCTGGTGGCGATTCCTGCAATATTTATTTACCTAATTCTTTTTTCTTGCTTACTCGTCGCGCTTATGGCGATATTTTAGTACTTCTCGGCAGTTTTACCAGTGGGTGCGCAACTGTTGTTGTAATCTCACGAATTATCGCTGGCATCGTTGTGTGGAAGTGTTGAGAAGAAAAATATTTGTGGAAAAAAAGGAAACAAATAAGAGAAAAAGGAAGGGTTAGGGTAAGTCAACACCCGAGACCCCCTACACAAGTAACACATGACTCCCAAGCATTCATGTGGACCTAAGGTGACAAGGGCGTGCCTCGTGCTCTCCACCTTAGTTGGTCTCTCTTTGCTCACTGTTAGTGGGAGCGACCACATTATTGTGCCCATGTGCAGCGAAGTTCGTGGGTTTGCGGGAGAAAGTAATCATCTTGTGCGTATCGGTGTGTCTGCCCCGCCTGGTGATGGCGAGGCGATCGTTCTCATAGTGCGGCCTTTCTCAAGTGGGACGGAGGGTGTTTCGGAGAGATGGGCCCAAATAAATGCGACATATCGCTTGCGACAGGGAGTGACGGTGTCCTCTGTCTCAAATGATGCGGGAATGGTTTTGCTGCAGGATGTTGAGGGGGGAACGAACATCGATGTGGAGATCCGCCGCGTACGGCCAGACGGTCCTGTGCCCTTTCGCTTCTGGAGCTATCATACAAATCGCCCTTCCTGCTTTATTGATGTGTCACCACACACGACATTTGTTGCTGCAATTCCCACAACCGTCGGGCAGCTTGTCCTCCCCGCACGCATCTTTTTCAAGGCAGTGCCTTTGCCGGGCGCCAAAAGTGTGATGCTACGCGTTACCGATGTAACGACGGGCGATGGGAAGCCAGAGAGGTTTCAACTAATGAGGGCATCTGATATGCAGGTTGTCGCTACGTATGAAAGTGGGAAGCTTATTCCGTGGAATGCGAGTGTGCTGTTTTTTTCGTTCAGCCCTCCAATCTCCGCAAACAAGGAATTACAGCTGTCGGTGAGCGTTGTGTGGTCAAACGAGGGGGTTGCTCCAGGTGGTGCTGATGAGTCTAATGGGAGCTTACCACCAGGAACTTCTTCAGGTGGTGCAAGCGGTGGAAGTAGCGCGTCAGATGGTTACAAGGGGCATTCTTTCTTCCTTTTTCTTTTCCTTTTTTTGACCGGGGTTACTTCATACATGTGCGTAGGGGCTGTTTTTAATTATCGTGTTCAAGGGATTACTGAGTTCCCAGAAATGGTTCCCCACATTGATACTTTGCGTGCTGGCGGGAAGTACATTGCACTAGCAAGCGACAGTTTGCGCAGAGGAAACATGCGAAGCGAGTACAGTGACGTTGACAACAAAAATGCATCGACAGTACCCCTGTAGAATGGAGGAGTGTGAATTGTTTCTTTGTTTCTTTCTGTTTTTTTTTTCAATTGTTTGAATGGGATTCGTTTCATATAGTGCATTGTGCTTACACGTGGCGTCATGCGTGTATTTGCCTTCCCACTGTTAACGGCAAGTGGTTGGGAGAGTGACAATTCATTCGCGTGCGGCTGGCCTCTAAGCCAAGATGGTCGGTGTGATGAGAGATGTTTGTATGGGCGGTGAGCGCTTGGTCCTCATAGTGGAGGTGATGAGAAGCTGCTTTGGGTGAGGGTTATTTATATTTTCCTATTTCTTCTCTCCCCATAGGTACTGGTGGTGTGAAATGTATCGCGCGCATGTTTGTGGCAGGATGTTTTTGTCTTTTATGTTTGTTTTTTATTTTTTTTAAATGTGACGGAATATCTCAGGATGGACTGGCTTGGCTTTCAGTGGCTTGAGTAAGTGGTCAAGATTTACCGCGAACAATGGCGAATACTACGGTTTCGTGACCTCTGGCTTGGAGAAGAGCTCAGTATTTTACCACACGTTGCAAACCCCTTTACCTTAATATGTGCGGGCAGCACCTTCCAGCTACGTGCTCATTTGCATGTTTGTGCATGCTTTACTTGTTTTCTTCATGCATCTCTCGGCATTACTTTTTGTGTAAGTTACCCTCGTATTTCAAGACCTTGCCCTCAGTCCGTTTGTGAGTGTAAATCGCGTGGCTGTATCGCTTGCGTATTACGAAGTAACGGGCGAAAAGTAGGGGTTGTGGCATTGTGACACGTCGCCCATTAGCAGCTTAACACCATGGTGGGCGCCACACATTTTTTTTCACAGAAAATTACACCTTTTCGTGGCGCATTGCCGCTCCAACATCAGCAGCGCTGGGTCACACGGTTATACACTTCGTATTATCCTGGCGTGTTGTTTCCCAACCAACTTGTACAGCTGAAACAGCGCTTACCTGAGGGTGTGAAGGCCGGAAGCGCACTGCGAAAGGAGGAAGCACCAAGGGTTATTGGGAATTCCCTACAGAGGCTGCCGACAGATGGTGTTTCCTGGAGCAGTGCCAGCAGTACTGACGTTATGAATGTGATGGAGTCCGACCCGCTATCAAAGAAACCACAGGCTGAACGACGGTATGTACCCCTTGGAGAGGTGGCCAAGCTGGAGCTGCAGGGGGACTATCACATGGAGGGTGGCATGTTTCAGGAGGCTCTCGAGCACTACGGCGTTGTTGCCAAGGCTTATTACCATGCGTATCCGGAAAATCACTCACAGAGAATTGGCATAACTCTGAAACTTGCGGCTGCTTTTCGTCATACGGGACGCTACAAGAGCAGTTTAGCGAATATTGAAAATGCCTTACGCATGTTGGACGAGTCAGACCGCCCTTTTCTTGAACTCATCTGCGAGGCGTTGTTAGAGTTGGGACTTACACGCGAGTCACTTGGTATGAAGCGAGAGGCTGCAGAGGCCTACGAGGAGGCAGCGGAAGTCGTCAAGGCCTTCCATAATTGGGGGGAGTCGCATCGAATGTTGAGGCTGCTACCCCGTCTTGGCCGGCGGTTTAACTATAATTTTGAGGAGAAGTTCCTCTACTTCAGCCCATTTGACTACGATCGCACGTTTGCTCTAGTTGATCAATGCATGGAACGCGCTGAGTGCATCTACGACAGCCTTGGTGACGTTGACAGTACCATCCGCGTTCTACAGTGGCGCAAAGAGATGATCGATACCAAGTTCTTTAACATGCGCGACTTCGCTGGTCGTATTCATACGATGCGTGGTCACTGGAAGCGGCGGGCGCAGCACCTGACAAATGCACCGACACCAGATGAGCTGCTTCGTTACTCTCCGACGATCCATCAAGTGTACCGTGACTTTAAGTATGAATTGAATGCACCCATTGGGCGTGAAGGAGAGGTAATGCCGGGCGTGAACCGCACAGTACTGGACATGGGAAATCCCTACCGTCATCGAGGGAGGCTGTCTAACAGGATGCTGAGGGATGCCGATTTCAAATATGCTAACTACGTTAGGCAGAAGGAATACAGTTCATAGATGGGACGGCATCATCATTATTGTTTTATATATTTTTGTGAGTGACTGTACAATGTTTTGTGAGACATTGGTTGGCGATGGATCGGAAATAATGAACAGCAGCATATACATATATGCGGCTGTTTTGTGTGTGGGCCCGTTAGCGTAGGCTCTATCGTCATGGAGTGCAGTGGTTGTAGCAGTGTTGGCATGATGTGTGTGTGTGTGAGATGTAAACATTTGAATGTTACGTGAACGCAGTTTTACATTATGCTAAGCAAAAGGGAAACACTACGTGTAAAGATACACACGGATATACATACGTGTGTGTGCATATGCTACACTTTTCTCTTCACTTCTCCTCTTTCCTTTCCTTTCCTGCAAACTGTATTGGGTTAGTGACAGCTAGTCTCCCGCATAAGTGTTCGTTGTTATCCGCTTGTAGTTTTAATGTCCAGCGTACCGCCGCCGCACTACGTGAAGCTTAGACGGTACAATCTCTCTATCTTTGTGCACTGTGATGTCCATACCGACACTGTTCAGGCGATAAAAGAGCGTTATGGGAAACTTGTGGGCCATATTTTCTACAACTGTCGACTGTATCTCGGCCAGCAGTGTCTCGACGACTTTCTCACGCTTTACGGTTGCGGTATTGAGTCTGAAGGCGCTGAGCTTACAGTGGTGCACTCGAAGGAAATCAAGAATGACGGTACAGGTGAACATATTTGGGAGAGTGTTGAGGAGGCAATGATGCCGCCAAAGGAGTTGACGCAGACGGGAGAGGGTTCCTCTGTGCCTGCGGAAAAGAGTGACGCTGATGGCACAGCGGCTCCATCCAACGAGGCTAGCGGGCAGAAGTTAGTCGATACTCGTAACGTTAGTATTCCTGAACATAATGTAGAGTTTGTTGGCGTATAGATGCACTTGTGAGTGAAGAATCGCTCCTTTCATGCGTTTTCCTACTTGGTCAGGGGAGAGAGAGAGGAAGATATGTATATACATATATATATATATATCGTTATGCCGTTGTACAGCGTGTACCACGGGGTGGTTTACTATAATTGCAGATGCGAGTTACCTGTGCCGGGATGCATCGGGTCTCGACGTGGAAGAAAGACGCTGGCGGATATGTACAGCTGTTGCCGATCGCCGTTTTACGGTTGATCCTTTGTATTTGAACTGAATATAGATCATTTTGTTCCGGCCTGTGTGTACACTTTTCGGTTTGTGCGTTGCTCTAGAGATGTTTCCATTTGCCTTGGATCACTGCCTTCACACTTTCTTTCCACTGATATGTTCCTTCGTTTTCTTGTCTTTACGTAATATGGAGTGAGAAGGGTCGATATATATATATATATATATATACATTGCAAGAAACAACTGATGCCTGTTTCTATAGCTTGGAGGGAAAGGTGACATGACTATCGATACGAACATCCTTGAGGAAGCGTTTCTTCGGGCGCAGTACGCCGGTCGGGTTACTCCACAGTTGGCAGATTTCCCTTCCAGCGTCTCAGCAGAAGAAGTGGAGAACGTTTATCTTCCTTTTATTGCTGATGAGGAAGCACAGCTGAGAAAGGGTCTGAAGGTTGGCCCACTGGTGATTATTGGCTGCAGTGAAAGCCAAGCGCTGGCTGTGGCTGGGGACCCTGTGGCAGCAGGGCTCTACGTTGCTGGGGTGTTGTCATGTACGCCCGATCTTCTTTGAACGGCATTTGTGGAGCTGTGACGTCACCTTTTTCTTATATCTCCGCTATTTACGTCTGACGCTACAAAAAACACGGGTGTTATGGTGCCACGCTGGGGATTGATTTGAGGGTGTGACATGGGTTTCACTGCGATATGGAGGTGGTCCTTTCAGCTGTTGGTTTTCTCCCTGCTCATGTAAATGTTAGTGTCTCTTTAAGGAGGAGCCAATCACGCTTGGACTTGTTTGTACCTCTTTATTTTGAAGGACACTTTGTACGTGTGGTGGGCGCGCAGGTCCTTACAGTTATGTATATTCCCCGTGTAATACGTTACTAGTTACAATTTACCTCTCCTTTTATGTAGTGTTCTGGACTGGTGCCCAGCGTAAGGTGAATAAGAGGAAAGACAACAACAAAGACAAAAAGATAAACAGCCCCGTAACGGTAACTGTCATTATAATCCCTACAAATGAACACATCTATGCTACTGCAGCGACAGATGGAGCTCCATGGCATGCTCCGCCGTCCTCCACACACGGCCTCTCAGCTGCTTGAAACGCACGAGTCATTAAAGGAGCTGTCCGAATTCTTCAAAACTGTGAGGCACACGGCTCAGTTGCTTCGCGTTCAGCCACAAACCGTGTTTCAGTGCCTCATGCAAATAGGTATTGGTAGTGTTGTTAGCTTTGATCGACAGCGTCGAGATGGCGAGGTTCCTATGCATCAGGCGAAGGTATTAGCTCGTGCCAACGCGATGGAGTTGGAACCACGGTTGCGGGATCTCATTCCCGCGGACAAATTAGCTGAGATGGTCGAGCTGAGCAAAACAATTCGCACGATTGTGCGTATAAAGGTGGAGGATCTCAATGACTTTAACATCACTGAAGGCGCCCTACACCAGGCGGTGGAGTACCTGGACTTTATAAACAATGCCTCCGGCGGCTTGCCAGAGGCGATGTTCAAGTTTTACATGGTTGAGGATGAGGGTTCTCTTATTGCTTTACTTAATGGTTCAGTTGCGGAAGAGGGCGGCGAGGCCCTCAGGGCTATCCGCAACATTGTGACGGCACAGGAAGAGGAAGGGGCAACTACCCCTGAGCTGCCTGATGAGTCACACATCGAAGCTGAGGTGCGTCGCCTTTCATTGGCGGGTGGTTCTACTTCTATGGCTGCAAACGACCGCCTGGTGGCTCTGCGAACTTTAAGTAGTTGGCTAATGGTGATGGATGACGCTTTTTTTAAACGCAACATACGGCAGCTTGTTTCGCATCTCTCTGGCCCCCTCGCGGTTTGCGCTGGGGAGAAGCGTTCTGCCATATGTCGGCAAGCATGTACCCTCATTGCGATTATTGTGTCGAGGGCACCAACCTCGTTTTTCAGTGAGGGGTCGCTGGCAGTGGCTTCTGGTAAGTGGTGCACTGTACTTCTTCGCGGTGTGTTTGTTACGGTCGCAGCCATTGCCCACGCGTCAGATATGGCAGTACGCGCGCTTGTGATTGAAAGCGGTGGCCACTCATTTGTTGTGAAAAGCATTGTTGAGAGTCTTTCTGGAGGCACCCACCCCGAACTTCGGCGAAGGTGCCTGGGCTACCTCGCTCTGTGTGTTGTTGTTTCTAAGGGGGCGAAGTGGAGGAAAGGCGGTAAAGGCCCTTCAGATTCGTCAGGTAACGCGAATGTTGATTTAGGACAGCTGGCTGAGAAGTATATGGACAAGGGGGATGCAGGCTGCAGACGAATGGCGAGAGCAGTGTACGTTGCGCTGAAGCATTTTGGTGGTATCTCTGGTACTATAAAGGATAAGAAAATGGACTCGTTGATTCAGCAAGAGTATTTAGAACTGAGACCCACCCTTGAGGATGTTGGTCAATTCGAAGTAGCGTTGTTTGGTCCCCAAGCGACAGAACGGCTGTTCGTCAAATCCACTGATTCCATGGAGATGCGGAGGGACAGTGAAAGCGGTAATTCAAAACCACGAGGGAGCTGTGGAGCTGCTTCTTTCCCCTCTGAAGAGCCGGGGGTCGCTGCCATGTTGGACATACACGACACAACAGATGTCATAATTCCCGGAACCGTCCAGTTGGAGACTTCACAGTCCTTTATTTTCGATGCGGATGAACAGCCGCAGAACTTTGGACCCATCGACTGTGGTGCAGCTCAACGTACTCATTCATTGGTGAGTCTTGAGAGGCCGGATGGGGGCGCGCCGTGCAGCGCACAGCCGGTGAAGTTCAGCCCTTCGCTGCGAAGGAAAATCGATGAGTTTGCCCTGAGGAAGTCCTTACAAGATTGAAGGCTTTATAGAGATAGTCGGAGGAAGTGTTTTTACAATACACTCTCATTATACTCATAGATAAATATTTCTATTTATACCTTTTTGTGCATGTTACAGTACCTCAGGTTTCATGCATCCCTTTTCGTGAAGAAACAAGTCATTTTTTTCAAGTTAGTTGAAGACATTCATTTTTCTCTGTCATTTCCTCTTCGACCTGCCCTTTATCCTGGTCTCTTGTGAATTTTCCATGCTTTCGTTTCTATTTTCCTTTGCTCGTCACCGCTGGTACTGCCAGTGAGTGCAGTGTTTGCCGTTGTCGAGTTTGCTGGTACTGTCGCATCTACTACAGATTCACTTTACAAAACCTATATGCAGACAACAGCACAACTGACCCACCCAACACATTCCTTTCTTTTTGCTTTTTTTTTTGCTTGTGGGGAATTTTCGCTGCTATTTCACGGTCATCCGTGTAATCAGATGAGGACATATTTGTGTTGAATCCGCTGGAAGGGCAGAAATATTTTTTGCGGGAACACGTTTCTGTGCACTTCGTAAGATAGTGCTTAACATGTTAAATCGGGGTGTTTATCTGCGAGGAGTGCTGTGGACGGCTGGGAAAGAACACTGGGATCTGCGCATAAGGGAGAAAGAAATGAAGAACGAGAGTTAAAAGAAGAAAAAAGGAAACAGGTACATGTAAGGAGATATTGCTGGAGCTTTGGGGTTCCAGCCACACATGCGGCTACTGGATTTTAGAATGCTTCCGCGTTGTAGTTGTTTATCTCTACCTGTGTAGCTACGCGCGCATTATGTTGAGAGTAAAGCTTCTCTTCTGTATGTTTTTTTTTTTGAGCCACTGCACGTCGTCAGGCTTTTGTATATGTGTGTCCATACTGTACATGCCAGTTTGTGGGGTTTGTGATGTCTCTTTTTGCTGTTCTCTTTCGCTGCCACACCATACGCTATGCTAGATAAGGTTGGGGGGACGATTATACGTAGAGGTGGTGGGAGATATAACCGTGGTAGTGCAGATCCGTGATGGTGTCTGATCCTCCTCTTAAGAAGCAGCGCGTGGAGCCAAATGGCGACGCAAGGCCCTGGGTTGAGAAATATCGACCCAAGTCCTTAGACGAAGTTAAGTCTCAGGAGGAGGTTGTGCAGGCGTTGCGCTCGACACTGCTGCAAGGCGCCAGTATGCCGCACTTCCTGTTTCACGGTCCTCCAGGCACTGGGAAGACCACTGCAATTCTTGCCGTTGCGCATGAGATGTTTGGACCGGACTACATTAAGAGTCGTGTCCGCGAGTTGAACGCTAGTGACGACCGCGGCATACAGGTAATACGTGAGAAGGTGAAGTCATTTGCACAGGCTGCAGTTGGAACGGTGCAGCAGAAGGTTCAGTCTGACGGAAAGGTGTATCCCGTCCCGCCCTTCAAGCTAATAATTTTGGACGAGGCGGATGCTCTGCTGCCGGACGCGCAGGGAGCCTTACGCCGCATGATGGAGGACTTCAGCGATGTTACGAGGTTCTGCATTTTGTGTAACTATGTTACTCGAATCATTGATCCCATAGCCAGTCGCTGTGCTAAATACCGCTTTAAACCGTTGATCAAACAGGCGTTACACGAACGTATCTCTGAGGTTGCGAGTAGGGAGAACATTAAAATTTCTACGGCATCGATGGATGCTTTGGATCACGTGAGTGGCGGTGACTTGCGATTAGCTATAATGTATCTTCAGTACGCACAAAAGGCACATGGAAATAACCTTGAAAGCGAAGACTTTGTGGAGGTTTCTGGATGTGTTCAGGAAGAAAGGATGCGTGAGTACATAGCTGCCCTCATGTCCAATAATTTTGATGGCATGTATTCCATGACGAAGCTGCTTATTCAACAAGGCTACCCAGCCCATCAGGTCTTGGCGCAGCTTCAGGATTTTGTTGTTGGTCCATTGTGTACGCTGGACTCTGCCAAACGGGGGCTATCGCGTTGAAGTTGTGCGAAGTTGAGAAACGCCTGTCAGATGGCTCTGATGACTTGTTGCAGCTCCTGGATTTGGGGGCTTTTATTTGTTCCTTGTAGAGCAACTATGACTCATCTTGTCGTGCTGCTCTGCCAGCGAGGGGTTAGGATTAGTGCGCAGCTCAACACACACACGCACGCCCTATTTACGCTTGCATACACATCACACGGGTATTCTTCTTGCGAGATGCTGCGTTGACAACGTGGCCTCCCGGTGCTCCGCTGTCCTCATTACAACGATCCACTTAAATTTCGTATTACTGCTTTCCACCGACTGTACTCGTGGGAGATTGTGCTCTATCTCGTGTTTCCTTCAAGGTGCTTACTTTGTGGTTTTACTTGCCTCTGTGGTTAGCGATGCCGCGTAATTACATCTGCCGTTTTATGCGGTTTTTTTCCCTTCACAATTCGAGTCCTTGTTCCAACCACCACTTCGCGCGACGCGGGAATGACACGTTAAATGGATTGAACTTGGCGCGGGCTGAGGATCCGGAGTTGGGCCGCTCTTTTAAACGTTAGCACGGACCTTTGTATCTGCAACGAGGTGGAAGAGGGGAAGATTTTGTTTTTGGTATTACCGAAGCGAGTGCATGCGGGAATTTGTTTAAGGCGACTTGGAAGTGAGGTTGGTGCTATAGAGTATATGAAAGGAATACATGAGTTTGTATTTCTTCTTTTTGTTTTTCATTCGCCCTCAGTCTTTGTTTATGCGTGAGGAGGTTTGATTGTGATGGACTCTGTGGAAAATGATAACGAACATGTTAAAACTACGTCTATGTGTTGTGTGGCGTATATAACATGTGTGTTTGTAAACATTAATGAGTACTTTTTTAAGCGATTTCACAGCAAACAATGCAGCTGCTTTGCTTGCTAGTCATATACGTTTCACTCCTTAGCGCTAGAAGCGTTTATTTTTATTTTTTTTTTCCGTCGTAGGTACGGAACGTACTCACACACGCAAGACAAAAAAGGAAAGGGACAAATTTTATAGCTTATTAAGCATATCGATTGTACTGGAAACTGAGCGTGTTAAGACGGCTATTGTGAAATTAGTTTGTATAATCGGTACTAAAGTGTTTCTTAGCATTGGTTTTAGCAGCAATTTACGCACAGGTTTATATCATGACCGTTGACGAATCGTGCACCACACATCCCGGTGCGCTATTTTCCATCACCACGGCAAATCTATCTCTCGATGGACCGCAGGCAAATGCTTCCCTGTCGCACAACAATTCCGTTCGTAGGGCGTTGAGATCCCTAGAGACTTTCCATGATGGCTCGCAGTCCCGTAGCAGTTACTTACGCTCATACACCCTGGCGGATGTCGGCGCGCCGCCGCCGCCGAAGAAACTTGCCGTTGTTCTTAAGGAACCCCTCCGAACCTTGCGGCCGGGGTGGAATGACCGCCGTGAACCATCGGTAGCCCCGCTGAGGGAGAAGCTCCCGTGCATCAGAAAGGTATCGCGAAGCAAATTTGACTGTTTGTACAAGGGGGAAAGCGTGAAGGGGGTTTGTAAGAGATCACACATTGAGGAGTACATTGTACAGCACTCAACGGGCTATCGAAATCACGGTGATCGCGCTCGCATGTTACGGCTGCAGAGCATGACAGGATTGGTAGAGTCGCTTGGGAATATGCAGCTTGCAGGAGTGCTGAATGACTGGAAAGCGGGTATTGGAAACACTGAGCGAGTTGGGTCGGCGAGGAAGATATTTGATATTCTTTCAGGGTACACGGAGAGGATTACAGTAGATATGATACATGACCACCTTCTCATGTGTACTCCTGCTGGAGTGGCGCTGTACGAAGCACATGATTTTCTGTTGGAGGAGTGTGAGGGAAAAGAATCACTAAACTTTGAGAACTTTTTGACTTATGGGGAATATCTACGTGATCGTATATTTGCTTACAAGAGGTTTGCCTCCCTCGCGGCAGAAGAAAGAATTTTGGCAATCGCTGAGCGAGTTTATCCCCAGCCATTGCCGGTTGCTATCTTCAAACTCCGGCGAAACCTCATGAAGGCGGCCACTGCCCAGGCGCGCGGTAACACAGGCGGCATTCGTTCTCCGATGAGAATATATGAGCTGTGCTTTCTGGACTCACTCAAGTTGAAGATGAGAAGCGGCGATACTCTCCATGAGAGCTACGAGGACATTTTTGGTGACGATATGGGACCACTTTCACACACGTGTAACGGGGATGGCTGCAGTAGGCATCTGAAGGATGCCACAACTTTGCATTGCAAGGCCCAATCAGGGTGTTCAGATTTGAAGTGGATCACCGTCAAGGATCTATACGGCGGCAACACGCACCCAATGGAAGGGCCGGCGGAGTTCACTGTCCTCCCTGAGAAACACTCACACCAGAATGACGCGTCCACAGGTAGGAGCAACAGAAACCATCTGCCGAAGAGGTCGAAAAATTTGGTGACTGATACCAACAAATTCCTCTCGTGTATGTCAACATACCGCAGAGGTTGCAAGGACTTTAGAGCCTTGGCCAATCCCGCCCTTGAACAGCATCGTCCTTCCTTGGCTACCGGTGAAAGACGCTGTTGGGATGACGACCTCCGCTCAAAGTTAAAAGAAGTATACAAGTCAAAGTGATTTCATTCAATATTTTCTCGCCAATCAGTAAAGGTATTGTGTGACCGTACGCAGGGTTCTATTTCCTTGTTTGAGAAAGTTCGTTGTAGAATTCTGTACATATTTGCGAGAAGTTCGGACTTGTTTCTGTATTCCTTTCCTTTCGCCTCCCCACATTAATTCCTTTATGCGCGATTGCGCTCTTTCACACTCCGCTGATCATTGTAGTGTAGGTCCCTGCGGTGATATCCAAGGGAAATAGGAAGAGTTACCTAACGTACTTGTGTTGGCTTTTGTACTCGCACACCTCTAATTTTTTTTCTTTTTCTCTGCTTTATTTCTTTCACTGTCATTGAGGATTATTATTCTTTACTACGAGCTCAACCACTGCAACTACCTTGTTTTTCTTTTTTTTTTTTCGCTCTTTTATTATTTGAATCCTCGTCCCCTTTTTCTCTTCCTTTTTAGCCTGTTTGCACTTTTACCTTGTGCTGTGTCATTTGTGTAATAATAATAATAGTAATAATTATTATTATAATTACTATTATTTGTGTGGGGCGTATGGGATTCCTTCGAAGTGTACTTCAGTGCCCTCTGCTTTATCGAAATGTGATGCCGGGGTCCCGGTGTGCTGTCATAGTTACCTGGAGTGCTGTGTTGTTACTTGCTTTGTTATCCCTGTTTTTCTTTTACTTGTTTTTTGTAGCTCTTTCACTCTTTCCATATCTTGATACCTTTCAAGGACAACTGTAATATTGCTCTTGAGCACGGCTATGTTTTTCTTTTTCTTCTTTTTTTGCCCCCCTTCGTACTGATTGTTGTTCTCATTTTTTAGCTGATTTGCTTCTTTTACCTAACTTCTGTTCTTCACTTCCTTCGACAGCCACAACTGAACCAAAAGCAAACTGAAGGAATATGTGGCCTTGTGAATGGGGACACAAAGAGGTCTTTTGGCTTTTTTTACGTTTGTTGGAGAGGTTCGTGGACTGACGTGAGGAGCTTTGTGTTTCATTGTGTGTTGTTTGAGTGTGCAGCAACGTGAGGACTATGAGGACGGATGCGTGTACTACTATATATCCTTTAAGCGTTGCGCTCTTTAGTGACGAGACGCGCGGCGACTTCGGCATCTTTTTCCGTGATATTACCTAGTTTATGTTCTTCTCTCTTTACTTTTGTTTCCATATTCAATATTCCTCATCACTTTTTCTTTTTCTTTATTGTTATTATTATTATTATCACACCCCCCTAATGTTGTTGTCATTGTTTCTTCTTTTGTCTTGAGCTGCTAACTTTCTTTCTTTCTTTTTCCTGGTAACCGTTTATTGCGTCTGTCATGCTCCACAGAGTTTTATTATTACTGTTATCATTATTGTTGGTCTCTGGGTAGCCTTTCTTTTGAGGCATTGGCCAATGTTTGCATCGGTTCGTTGAAGTTTTTTTGTACCTTTTGAGAGTGCATGCTCAGCAGAGCTTTTGTGGCAGAAACGGTGATGTGAGAACTGATCCGGAAAGAGAGCACCTTGGCTTTTTCTTGCTTTTTTCTTTGCACGTGGTCAAGTGTATCTGTAGTTAGCCGGGGAAACACACACAAGAAGAAAGATTAATTATAATGGTTTGGAGGAGAAGAGATGAGGGCAACAACAAAAGGAGGCAAGAAGTGGAGGAACAAAACTATACATTTATCCATGAAGAGTGAGGAGGAAGAAGCCCAACTAATATTGCACTTCTTTCTTCGCAATGGAAGTTATTGTGCAAGTGAGGGAAAGGCAAGAAGGTGGGTAAGTGGAAAAGAAAAAGGTGAACAGCAGGTGTATGGGCATCAGTTGTTCTATACGCTTATGATTGGTTCCTTCCGCCAACATGCTTTGACGTTTTGCTTATGATATGCTTCTTTTTTAATTTTTTTTATGGACTCTCGTTGCATTTTCATTATCATTTTACTTTTCTTTTACTTTTCTTTTTCTTATTTTCTTTCCTCCCCAAAATAACTTTCCTTTTGTCGATCACTTTTGACTTGGGTATCCTTGTGGTCGCAGTGTACTGCAATCAAAGGGGAGGGGAAGGAGAATACTTAGAAAGTTACATCGTGGAAATGGCGTCTAACCCGTCTGATGGGGATAATGCTCTGTTCAACACAGAGGTGGATCCAGAGGCGGAACTTGCTGAAATGCAGCGGCAAGTGAATGACCTGCAGGAGGACCTGCGACTCAAGGCGCTGCAGGAAACGGCAGCACAGGATGAGGGCCAACGGAAGAGTACCGGAAACACGTTCTCAAAGAATGCATCCGTCTTTGTTGGTGGTATGGATCCACGTACAACGGAGAGCGACCTCCGCGTTTTTTTTAGTGGGTGTGGGACGATTAAGCGTCTCACGATGTTGCGTGATAAGTTCACTGGGCAGCAGAAGGGCACGGCGTATATTGAGTTCGACACAGTGGAGCAGGCTACCTCTGCTATTGTTAAGAACGGGCAATCACTCCATGGTAAGCCGCTGACAGTTGCTGTGAAGCGTGATAATATTCCTGCCTTCCAACGCGGCAGGGGTGGCGCCCCCGGATTTCCTCGAGGCGGGTACCGCGGGGGTGGTGCTAATGCTATCCAGCAGCAAATGGCCATGGCGGCTACCATGATGGCCACTATGATGGGAGCACCCAATGCCGTGGGCTTCAATCCGTTCCACAGCCGCGGGAGGGGCCGTGGACGTGGCCGTGGGCGCGGCGGCCCCCACTAAGAGAGGCAAAATGGAAGGGGATTTATCGGACCCGATCCTGCTTTGATCAAGGTCGATCGTGTTTGCTTGTGCCACCCGCTGAATCACACACCCGCATTGGGTGTGAGGAAGAGAGGAAATGATGTGGGCCAAAAGGCTTGTTATTTTGTGTAACTTGTCGCGAAGGAAGTTATGGCTCTTCTTGTTATTTTCGCAAAGTAACAGTAATGATGGACGCAACTTCCAAAAGAGGAGAAGAGGTATTGAAAACGAGGGGAAATGACTGGAATGGACAGGGATGAAATAAACCTTACTTCATCCCTGTATACCATTTGTTTCCCCCCTTTGGGCAGCGCTTTATACTTGCCAATTGATCTAAGAGGGTGATGCGCACAATTATGGCTCTCAGCCTTATTGAAGGAGGATCAGGATGGACACAGCAACTCGGGTGGACTCCCTTGGGTCGATTATAAAATATATGCTGCGCCACTTATACATGCGTGCTAATGTGTTCGCTTAGCTCCGTTGCAGGTGGGGTGTAATTTTGTTTCCACACCTCTTGCAGTGAACTCTCTGTTGCTTCGCTATAATGTTCTTCTTCGTTTTCTTTTATAGTAAGGAATAGGAGGTAGGTGTTGCATGCGGAATTAATTCGCACAGGCTTTTCCGATATGCACGCTGCAGCAGGAAACATGTGGACGCCATTATCGCTAGGTTTTGTCTTTTAATGGCGTTAGGATGTGGGACGGCATGTTTCCACAAGTTGGTTGCGTTTTTTCTTCTTTCAGGTGCTTCACTTGTCTGCCCGGAACACATATGGATGGAACCCTAATTGGTATGCACGAGGATGACGCTGTGTGGTGATGCATTACTTTAGCGCGCAGCTGACCATCTTAAACAAGTCTATCGGCTTTTTTCCCATACTCTTCACAGACACCTTCGCTTACCATTGAGGCTCTGGGGAGCATACAGATGGTGCAGGAAATATCGTCTGTAGATGTGTACAACGTGAGTCGTTTGAAGTGGATATGTTTCCTTCTGCCACTCAGGCACTACATTGACTGTGTTATTTCCAATAGAATGAGAACCCCTTAATCAATGAGGGTTAAAACAAAATTTTTGAAGTATTCTATGTTCAATGGAATAATTGTATATATTTTTTTTCTTAAAAGAAAAAATACTCAAACTCGTTTGGCTTAAATTGACGGAGGAATCTGTATAGCTAAGTAAGTGGCACACTAGCGCTTCCGCTTGCACGGAGCGTTTTCAAAACGGAAAAACAGCATTAGTGAAGGGTTTTGTTATCCGTTTTTATTTTCGTGTTGTTTCTTTATTTCTTGTTGTTCTTCTTCTTCACCGCCGTTTTGTGTGGGTTAGTGAGGGAAAATATTAACCACTTGATAGCGATGTCTTTCAAGGTGGTTCCCAGCATGAACTACGCTGATATCTTCGGCTCGCAGCCATTTTCTATCAGCAGTTGTGAGGTTGCAGAGGAGTCTGTTGAAGTTACATCGCATCAAAAATTTCCAGTCACAGCCAAATGTGTTTCTGAAGGTGATGGGCTGAAGTATTTTGCCACAGTGTGGGCTCTGTTCCCTGGACAGGCCTACAAATTGGGAGTTGTATTGCATGAAGATGGTGGGTCGGATGTGTGTGCCGATGAAAAGCCGTTGGGGGCAGTATGTTCACGGTGTTTTGTTCACTTTCGCACACTTGTATGCAATGACTTATACATCATTCCACCGTCGTTTATTTTTGTTCCCAGTGTCTTACTCCGGAAGGATTTTCTCGACTGCGTTTTATCCCAATGCACGGACTATATGGCCATTAAACTTTCGCCATCGTCGCTTCCAGAGGTGTTTTTTTGGCTTTTTTACCATTCTCTTTTTGTCCTCCCGATTCATGGGAAACTTTTGTTTTGTGCGCTACCAAATTACGTGGAGGGCCGCTACTGCATCGACTTAGAGAGAGAAATTGCCCATGGTTACGAAGCAAGAAAGTGAGGCGCATTATAGCTTCTGGTCTTTACGCAGTGGCTGTCAATCGTGATATTGGCGACTCACTAAGATTAGCCAAAAGGTATCATACCAACCTCCGGAAGGATACATGGCTCATCGATGACTATATAACGATTCTTATTCATATGGCTAATAATGCACAGCTTAACGTTCGTATTGCTGCTGTCGAGCTGGTGGAGAAAAGCAGTGGCTGCGTGATGGCCGGCTGCTTAGGTTTTAGCGTTGGTGCGCTGTTCCACGACTTCACTATGTTTACCATTAACCGTAGCACGGAAAGTTTCGGAACTGCAATCACGAAAGTGATGGGGTCGGCACTTCAAGAGTGTGGGTACAATATGTGGTACTGGGGCACACGCGTGGATTACATGAAGCAATACGAAAGAGGTTACGGTGGTCGCTGTATTCCGAAGAAGGAGTTTCTTCAGCGCTGGGAGCGGTATCGAGAGGAACGGCCACAGTTCGCAGTGGAGGAGTATCTGCAATCAGGAAGGGGCGCTCTTGCTCCGTGGGAAATGAGGGAACAGGAGGTTTGCAGCACTCCTGGAGAATAATGATGGTTATGATTTATTTATCAAGGAATTTATGTGTTCTCCCCCCCGCCCATTCGTACATGTGTTGTTACTATTATTATTCTCACATTCGACGGTGGTTTACATATTTCTACCTGCATATGTTTGATTTTTTTTATCGTTTTGTCAATGATGTAAATATAAAAAAAAATTACTCTTTTGTCGCTTGTTGCTGGTGTATCTCAAGTGACTTCGGTCATGTAGAAGCATCTGGATTCGTCATTGTGTGATGTGTGTTTCGTTGCTTGTGTGGTACTAGGCACCACAATGCTCTTGGTATGTTCAGTTGCACTACTTCAATGGAATTGAGATGATGTTACGCAGCGGCCAGTGTGAGAGGTGAACGGTTGAATAAACCGTCCAAACAAGGAACAGATGGCTACGTATTAGTTTACCGACGAATTTAATGGTGATATGTGTAAGCGTTGCGGACCACGTACGTTTGGGAAATAAATGCGCACGTGGTGTGGTCGATGGTTGTAGAAATGCCTGTACGTCGGAGTGAAAGCTTTGTGTCACTGGCAGATGTGTAACGAGGAGGGTACAATGTTTACAGGGGTTAAGGTGTGCACGAAGTGATCCTACGTGATTCGCTCCGTTATTGCCTTGTTTAATGTATACCGGCGCCATTGTTCTGGTGTTTGTAGTTTCTTTTTTTTTCTTCTTCTTGTCTTACTTAATGCATTTTGTTGTTGCCTTGATGAACAAAAAAGTGAGGAGAATTTTATTCATGCAGCGAAGTATCTGCGACACATAAATTGCGATACCCTCGGTGTGCTTGCGGTAGTGTGTATTTCGCATGCTCTTTTTTTTCCTTTTGCCTTGTCGTGTTCTTTGCTTAAACTTGCAACCAGATTTGCTGCATCATTGATGCCGTATGAGCTATGTTTGCTATGTTGGAGTTAATATTATTCTTAGAGTGTTGATAGCGAAATGGGACTTCCCTTAGTGTCTACACAAATAATGCTAACTGTCACAGTAAAGGAAAGAAATATTAACAGTGGGTGAGCCCCGCTGAGAGTATCCATCTCTTACGTGAGTTTTGTGTTATGGTGCTATGTGCATGATGTTACTGGGGTCTTGCCTTCTTTTTTTCACCTTTTTTTTATTTTTAAATCCTGTGGTGCAGTGCGTTACGCCAGCGGTGGGACGGCCTTGACAAAGAATTGAATTTATTGGACGGGCTGTGGTGTTGCTGCTGGTGTGACGTGCTCCCACTATGTTTGCTGCGAACCCACCACGTTTGCTTTCACTGGTGCATTTTTCGTGGGAATGGAAAGATAGTGAGTGGTGGTGCTGTATAACCTTTTCACTGTCTCGGTACGTTGGGTAGTCGCTAGTCTTTTTTGACCAACGCGTGGTCGCACTTGAGGGAAAGGCGGCTGATTAGTCAGGAGTTTTGGTTGGTGTATTGTGGCAAATCGCTTGGTGGCGTTTATTGGATGGAATTAACTACCTCATTTTTTGCTTCTTTCTTTCTTTCTTTCCTTCCTTCCCCACGAACATCTGTGACGTGCCATTTGATTAGGTTTTCAAGAACAGATTATATTTGTATACAAAGGTAAAATTAAGCGTTAACAATTTTTCACTGCTCTAGAGATACTGAAATATCAAACAGAAGAATTAAGTAAAAATTTGAAGAGGAGATGTCTTGCTTTCTCTGCAACCAGCTCAAGGGACTGACACCGTGGGAGGTGCTAGCCTGGCGCCGGCCTACAGCCACAGGTAGCCTTGCTGCCCTGCTTTTGGGTACCATTCTCTTTTTTTGGTACATGAAGTACACTGCTATCACACTTCTGTGCCGTATTCTACAGCTTCTCTTTGTGGTCATGCCTGCGATGGTATATATGAAGATGGGGATGTTTACTTCCGATGACATTCACGCCTTTGTGGAGCGGGCTTCCGACTGCATCACACCCTACGCCGTCCTGGTGCTGGAAGCTGGCTACAGCCTGGTTACGTGGCGGGACAAGCGGCTCTCCACAGGGGTTGCTTTCGCGAGCTTCGTGCTTTCCCTTCTGGGAAGCCATTTCTCCGACATGGCGATCCTCGCTGGTATTGTCGGTTGCCTGTTTGTCTTACCCGTTGTTTATGAGAAGAACAATGTGTTGATTGACAAGGCGTGGGCAGATTTAATGGAGACAGCCGAGCAGCAGCTGATGCTTATTCGTACGAAAGTTGATCAGATGACGAAGAAAAACAATTAAATTTATTTTCATGTGTGTTGTCTGTAATAGGGGAGAAGTGCGTAACTGGACTAGGTCGAGGCATTTGAGGGTGATAAGCGCTCCACCGCTGCACCAATCGTCTTGGAAGCCACGGTTACTTCACGCTCATTAGATGCGACAGTTCCTGTTAGTCGTTATTTTAAGAATATTTCGTATATATTTTACTTACTTTATTACTTTTCCTTTTCTTCTTTTTTTTTTACCTGGTTGTCTTTTCTTTCGTTTCAACCCCTTTTCTCTATTCATTGCCTCCTGCTACGAAAATGTGCGTCTTTTTGTGGTTTTGTGGCCGGGAGGGTACGAAGGATTTCCGGCCTCTTAAACCGATGTGAGCTGCACGATGGAGGTGCCCGAAGTACTTTCACGTACGCGCCAGTGAACTGTTTTGAAGAGCGGCATTTGTGTATATACAGTGTGTGTGTGTTTATATCCCATACGTGCGTGTTGCCCCGGGGTTGCTGGGTCATTTTGGGCCTACACGAAGCTTTAGCAGGGAGGGCTCATTCCGGCAAAGACAGCAGCGTTGGGCGGAGGGGTAAATCATGTGAAACGGGGAACGGTGCCCGTCAGGGGGCACAAACACGGCATTTGGTGGACCTTTCGTTCCCCACACGGCGCAGGTCTGGCCTCTGCTGCACACATCTTTGCCTTTTTTTCTTTTTCACTTTCTCCGTAGCCCAGCTACTGTCGATCTGAGTATTTTTCCTCTCATTGCGCCACCTGCGCCTTCCACCGTAAACCAGTCGAGGGCCTCCCCCAGGAGTGGTGGCTATCGCAGCGGTTGCGGGAAGGCGTTGGTAGCAACTGGACGAGGGTTTAGTGCGAGGGCAGGGAGGTGCGCTGCGTGGAAAGCCGGAAAGAGAAATAAGGAGGAAGCGGTATATGAAAATAAAACGGCGCAGTGAGATAATGAAGAGCAAGAAGAAACAAAAATAAATGTATAATGAAGCATGGCCCAAAAGAAGCAAGGAGTGATGATGGCCTGAAAGGATCAAGGGGGAAGGGAAGGAATTATATATAGAGGTGAATTGAACTTGTGAGGTGAAAGAGAATAATAAAGATTTGGAGTGAACAGGAAGAAGTGATTAGCGCGTGGAGGAACTCCCGCCTATAGTAAAAGGAGAATGATAATGATGCAGGGGATAAATAATGAAGAAGTAAACATTGGTGTCATGCCCATGTTCCCCTTCCTTTACTCTATCTCATTCCGCCATTGCACCCCATTCCCTAACCTTAACGAGGCACTGGCTCTGCTCCCACGTGTCAGAGGTTGGTCACTGGTGTAAATATATATTTATTCATCATTCTTACCTTGTGTTTTGGAGGCTCTTTCTATCCTTTATCTTGTTCAACAACCTCTAGCTATGTTATCACCACCAATGGAAAGAAGGACATAATAAAGACTAATGAAAAGAAGCATGTCGCATAGTTAGCCATCCTGGAGCCGTACGAGTTGAGTGTGTGATCGCTCGCCTTGTAGCCTCTAACTTTGTGCATACCTCCGCGTGAGTATCGCAGCCTCGGTTGTGGCCATTTATTCCGCCGCAGCCATTGCTTCAGACGTGCGTTCAGCTTCCGTATCCGAACTTGTTAGAATGCGGGTGATTATCAAAGAAAGGTCGACATGCCTTACAATATTGCTCATTGAGCTCAACTGCGTCAGGTGTGTGATGCAGTGGTTGTGTGTGTGTGGGGAGGTGAGTATAAGCGCATGCCTGGTTTTATCCTTCAGGCACATCTGAAGATTCACTCTTGGAGTGGCGGTAGGTGTGTTTCTCATTTTCAATCACCTTTTTCTTGGCCAGCCAATTATAAGGTACGTTGCTATTTGACCTCGTACTGCCCCAGAGGTTACAGGTGATAGAAATTTGTTTTATGGATGGATAATAGCGTTGTGACTTTATGTGTATGGATTTTTTTTCTTTTTTTCTCTTCGGTGTAGCGGGTTCTGAGAGCTTTAGTTACTGTTAACGAACAGTTCTAAGGAACCCTATGCTGAGGTAGTAGTAATGTGTGTGGGTTTCTCTCCCGCTGAGAACGTTTGCAAGCGTATCCACGTAATGGTTGCTCTACACGACCCCTTCTTTCTAGGTTGAATCTTTCAGAGGAATACCCTTGTGTCATTGTGTACATTTGATGGTAATAATAATAATAATAATAATGCTATAAGTGGTTATTGAGTTTTGTATCATAAACAATTATAAAATTTGTTTTTTTTTACACTATTTTAAGCAGGGCAGGGTACTTTTGCTTCTGCCCTTAATTCACGTGGGATTTTCATTCCTATTTACTTTATTCCGCTCTTTCTTTCCCTAATAGAAAGTGGGAAAATTAAACATTATTAGTAGGAGCAGCAAGAGGGTTTAGAGGAACAGTTTCGGCTGAAGGAGGCCCATTACCCACTGTTAGCAGTAGTTTTCATCTTCCGTTGACCTCTTGTTTCTTCCTTTCCCGTGTTACATTCTCATCGCTCATATCTTTGTGTGGGAGTTGGTTGGACCAAAACAGACGTAAAAGGGTTATTTGGATCGATGGAGTCCTCGATTTATACTGGGACGATGCCAGTGAAAGGCTCCCTTTATTTGACATCGCCATGCATGCCCTCTGCGGCACTGGGCAACGGGCTCCATCTACCGAACCTGCCGTACACTCCGATCGTAACAACCAACCGCGAATTGTCACATTCACCGCACCTGAGGAAGACTGTTACCACGAGGCACAAGCCAAGGATGGCGTGTGAAATTCCTGTCGGACACCCCGCATCCGATTTGGTAGAGGGAGTGATGAAAAGCTTGGGAGGACTTCTTGCGGGGATAAGAAGAACTCTGGACCAGCGACGGCCATGGGAATCAGGAAGGAGGCAACCCTAGGACAGTCAATACTGAGCGGAAGCACTACCACTCCACGAACCCTCCAGCCGCAGGTGAAGGGGGGTATGGACAGTTTCAAGTCTCTCAGGAGTATGTTAACGAAAATTACAGATCAGAAGCCGGGATTGAATAGTACTTTATTGCACTTTGGAGAGACGACAGAGGTGATGAATTCATTCACTTACTGCAAGAAAGACCCGCCACCCCTTGTGTCTGTACTAGAGCAGTATCTCCAACGGGAGTTGGGCGCCGTTGTGGGTGACGAGGGGATATGCACAGCACAGAGTCGCCTTCGGCCCTTTCGCGAGATCTTCTGTGTACTTGCAGATGCGTTTCCCGCGTATGGTCAAATCATGAATGACATCATGACGGCATACGATGGCGTTATTCAAGAACAGGCGGCAATGCTCATGGACGCCTTGAATGAACGCCAACGCCAGGAGCGAATCGTTACTGAGCGTAGTGCCGAGGTTCAGGAGCTCAATTCCACTATTACTAGACTTACAGCGGAGTTGAAGGAGGCACGCGACGAATTGGACGATGATATGATATTGCCCGATGACGAAGGTGATCTTGGCGATGTTGTTGTGCAGACTGGCAAGCGCTCTGTACAAGCGTTTAAAAAGTTGGAGAAGAGCCTCGCTCGATCTCGTGCGGTAATCCAAAGGTTAGAAGAGGTTAACAAGGATCACCTAGAGAAGATACTCGTGCTCATTAGTGCTCTGCGCGAGAGTGATAAAAGATCAAAAGATGTGGAAAGGGATTATAACGATCTCCTCATTAAAGTAGAACAGCTCAATGAGTTCAAGGTCATGGCGGGTGAGGCCCAATGTGAGCTAGAATTGTTGAAGGAGAGATACAACGATTTCATTTCTATAACCGAGCACAATCTCATCAAAGATCAACTGATCGACGAGCTGAGGGTGGCGCAAAATGCCGGTAGACACAACCGCCGTGCGGCCGCTGTGCGTGGGACGCAGGTTGATGTAATGGGACGAAAGCTGAAGGCAATTCAGGAGGAGAACGCACAACTTCTTAAGTGTGACGACAGCTTAGAGGTTTTGACGCCTCGACCCAAGTGGAGTGAGGTTCATGATAAGGTGCCTTCTCTCAGAGATTATGTGAAGCCCATCAAGGCTCTTCCTCTTGAAGGGGATGAGGCCTTAACCTCAGAGGTGCCGGGCATGAGTGAGACCGTGCTGCAGGTGGATTTCCTGGTGGAACAGATAATTTCTCTGAGGAACGAACTCGAGAGGCGGAAGATGCTCCCAATACCAATGGAGGCACCGGAGCTGCCTCTTATGGGCCGACACGCTGGAAAGAATATTCCTCTGCATCTTCAAGCGGCAGGGTTTCTGCCTTTTATTGAACTGGATCAGATGAATCTCGTAACTATTGTTTACAACTTCTTTCAGGACTCGGTACAAAGCCACCCAGACGTTTTGCTACCCACTTTTGATGTCACTGGTTTATACTTGCATTACCTTCAGAGTGTTATTGAAAAAAGTCCCGGAATGGATAAATTCTTGCACCCGCAACACTTAGCTATCAACATTGACTATATCGCTCATCGGAGGGAGCACTGCCGACCTTCCCTTAGGCTCCTAACGGGAATATTAGACGGCATTTTCCCGAGTCGACTTGCTTGTGATGTAATGGCTATTGTAAACAACGTACAGTTGGAACTAAAGGATCTCGCCACATCGCAAAAGAGGACCCGTTTGCGCCGCACAGCTCTTAGTGATTGCATTCTTCCAGTGCTTCAATTGAAGACGTCGAAGGAAATTGCCCTTTTGAGAGAGTCTCTCGGTATTGACACGACCCATGATGTGGCGAGCCTGATCAACATTAACAGCAAATTCATGGCAACGTTCTTCGACCAAGAGTGCGCAGCATCCATGATTTTTTATAGTCAGTTGGTCGAGCGAATCACATCGCTCTCAGAGAGTACCGATCTGATCAACGGAGGCGGGACTATTGTCGCTCACAAAAAAGTCGCTGACGCAATAATGGAATTGGAACCGCTTACACCGAGACCGGTCATCACCGAAATGATGGAGAAGTCAAGTAGTAAGAGTGTTGCAGACACTGTCCATGCAAGCTCACTTGGTGACATGATCAGTATTTTGGGGGCAACTCCTATCGTACGCAGAACTCCACGGACAATTGAGGGGTGTGTCTGTAGTTTTTGCTTTTTTTCCTTTTCTTATCTTTTTCACACAAATCAAACCGTTTTGTCACGAATGGATTTCGTATTGCTGTTGACGTCTCGTGGTAATCGAGCTAGGACGGTTGTTGACCATGTAGTATTTGCTTTCATAGGATTTACTTCTTTGGGCGGTATTGTGTCTGTTTTGGTTGCTTAGCGTTTGTTTATTCTCTTCCCAGAGGTCTTCGTTAAGCTTTTCACTTTCACATCCCTTCTTCTTCTACTTTCGTTGTGTCTTCTTCGAGGGAGAGCATTTTTAGACCGGTGATTGGTATACGCATGGTTACTAGGCACTCAGTGTCAGGTATGTCTTCATTTTTATGTGTGAATTAAAAAGCATTCTGCAAAAAGCCAGCGTGTTGCGGGGCTCGTTCTCCTTCTTTCCTGTATGCTTATACAATGCGCGATGTTGCCCTCAGTGTTGGTTAGGGGGAACATAAGTGTTTCAGCGCATTTGTTTTTCTTAGTCCTACTTCATTTATATCCTTCGTTACGTAGTGAGGTGTTCAGTGTGGTGAAGGAAATATCAAGAGCAAGCGTTCAATGTTTACCACTGGCTTGGGCGTTCCTATAATGGCTACGTGGCTACTTTTTTCCTCTTCTCATATCGTGTCTTGGAAGGCATTAAAGGAGGCAGTCGAATAGAACACGTTTTTTTTTCATTGTTGCGACTCCGCTGTGACTTTCCTCTTGTTTTTTTCTCCTCAATATTAGTAAAAACCGAAAGGGAGACAATGTGAAAGGTTGTAAGGTTAGCAAAATGTTCAATGTGATAAACCTGATGTTACCAGTACCTTTGTGTTAAAGGGAGATGTAAGCGTTTATTTAACATGCAGCGACATGTTAAATATATATATATATATTCCCTCTTGCATCAGGGCATCTCCAGACTATTTTCTTCCCGCTACTTTTAAGTGGTGTTGTGAAATTCTTATATAAAAAAACTGTAACCACAGTCAATGAATATTTTTGTTGTGTCTTATTTTTTCCTTCCCCACACCATTGTCTGTTGAGAAAGCTTCATCGTATAGCAGCCCTATTGGCGGCAACGTTGCCCCGACACCTTTTTGTGCCGTCAGTAGTTCGTCCGGGAGTTGTGCGGCATGGGTGACAGGACAATCACTTCAGAGAATCTGCGGCCCCGGATGTCAACCCCGCCACCGCTGGAACACTTCCCCGGGGTTGAGCCTCGGGAGCAACTAACACCGGTCTCTTTTTCCGGTTCGTCAACGCAGTTTAGAAGCCTGGGAACCCCGGTTATGTTTGGGAGGCGAAGACCACCTCCAAGCTCAACAAGTTCACGTTACCGCACATTACGCTCTACCCCAAGGAGCTGCTTTTCAAATGACCCCCCCATAGACACAAATAACATTGTTCTCGTGGCAACTCGACCGCTTCTAAAATCACTAGCCCGCCATTGCCGGCCGTTCCCCCCGTGGTGCGTTGGAAAGCATGTACCCGAGAGGTTAACTGAGGAGATGGGACTCTTTACTGCTTTTTTAGGCGGAACGGCAGCGGAGTATGGCCACTATGAGTCCAAGTTGGCCACGGTGGGTGGTGTTTTTAGGGAAATTTGGCCAAACGTAGAACTGTGTGCGATGTCTACCATGGCAGTTGGACTGCCTCCCTTGAAGGATATGACGTTGCACTTCTTCGCTAAGAATACACCGATGCCGCCAGAGTCACAACGAGACACGCAACTACGCCTCCTAAACTTAGCAAACGATGCGGGACTGCAAGCAGAGTTTTGCTACGACTATAGGGATATGACCTGTTTGCTCCTCACCGACGCTTGTTCCGGTGTGCGGATGAATATACGCTACGGATCTGCTGCTGCTCGGGTTGAAGTAGCGTCCACCATGTTTGCATCAGTTTTAGCTACTAGCGTCGCTGGTCGCCAGACCTTTACTGTTCTTGACGCTTTGTTACGACAGAATAAAATTTTAGATGACACTGGTACAAACGCAGATGCTTTGAACAGTGAGGCTCTTGCCACGATGCTAGTGGCCGTCCTTAACTCTTACGAGCCTAACGATATGCCAGACTCTGGGCGGCTCCTGACAGATTTTTTTCTGACATATGGGTTTTCAGCAAACTTTGACATGCTTTCAAACTCCATTTCGGCTCGCGGCCTGTTGAGTCCCGTGGTTAAGGTTCATCGTAATGCGCAGATCAGCGTGCTAGATCCCAGCGACGAATCCTTGAATCTCACCTCGCGTCTGCAGAAAATGGCGCACCTTCAGGCAGTGTTCAACTATTGCTACACGGCAATATCGCAGTTCACGCAGGTCGATGGGCGACACATGCGGGCTCAGTCAACTCTGTCAACCATTATTGGCGGAGAATCATACTGGAGCCGCGTACTACAGCTCTATCACGAAGGAATATCTCCTTACTATGAGATTGTAAATGAGAGGAAAGCTTATTTAGCTCGGATGCTCTGATACGTTTTTTTTTTGTAAGAAACCAATTACATGGGGAAATAAAAGTGTTAAATGTAATAATATGCAGGGGAAAAGATTGCATTACCTGGTGAAGAGACATACAAAGAAATAATTGAAGGGTGAAAACAAGGGGAACACAACAAGGAAATTTAAGGAGGTAAAAAGAGGATCCAAGTACACGCAAAAAACACATTTTGGACTATATATGTATGTTTTTTAAAACAGGGTAGGAAAAAACATAGTGTAATTTGACGCATCAACTCACAAGAAAAAAGAAGAATGTGCATCAAATGCAAGCTGCTAACATTATCATTCCACTGCGCAGTTTCCGTTTCATACACAACGGAAATGACACGTACTGATTACAAAACAAAAAAAAAACTGACGCCAAAGATTTGCAAAAAAAAATTTCTCGCTTTGCCAATCTCATAAAGAAAAAGCACAAACGAATTGATTAATGCAAAGCGTCGTGTGCACAACTAGGGAGAGGGACAGACCGTATCTGAAACACAAGTGTGGCCATGGCAAACCTCTTCAACAAGAAATGTACAAAGAGGGAATCATCCGCCTTCCTGCCGCATTCACTGGGCGCAGGGATTACGGACAGCGCAGTGCCACTGTTCGTTCACGCGCCCGTGACAGCCACTCGGCGGGACTGTACTCACCCTGCTCTTTCCCTCCGTCCTCCCCTTTGGCTTTCACTGTCTTTTACTCTCTCTCTCTGTGCTGCCCCTCCACCTTGGCGTGTCCCTCCTTAGAACAAGTGAATTGTAAGCAGTAAAGTAGCAATAAACCTAAGTAGCTGTGTGGAATAAGGAGAATGTTTGCTCGCCGCGTGTGTACACCCGCCTGCGCCGCGTCGGTGCCCTTGGCGCGCTGGCAGTCGTCGAAGGTGTCCGGCGATGTGATTGGCATTGACCTTGGCACGACGTACAGCTGCGTGGCCGTGATGGAGGGCGACCGCCCTCGCGTGTTGGAGAACACGGAAGGGTTCCGCACGACGCCGTCGGTGGTTGCATTCAAGGGGCAGGAGAAGTTGGTCGGGCTTGCGGCGAAGCGCCAGGCGATCACGAACCCGCAGTCGACCTTCTACGCGGTGAAGCGGCTGATCGGGAGGCGCTTTGACGACGAGCACATCCAGCATGACATCAAAAACGTGCCGTATAAGATCGTGCGAAGCAACAATGGTGACGCGTGGGTGCAGGACGGGAACGGGAAGCAGTACTCGCCGTCGCAGGTGGGTGCGTTCGTGCTTGAGAAGATGAAGGAGACCGCGGAGAACTTCCTTGGGCGCAAGGTGTCGAATGCTGTGGTGACATGCCCTGCGTACTTCAACGACGCGCAGCGTCAGGCGACGAAGGACGCTGGAACGATTGCGGGTCTGAACGTGATCCGTGTTGTGAATGAGCCGACCGCTGCCGCACTTGCGTATGGCCTGGACAAGACGAAGGACAGCATGATTGCTGTGTACGACCTTGGCGGCGGTACGTTCGATATCTCTGTGCTGGAAATCGCTGGTGGTGTGTTCGAGGTGAAGGCGACGAACGGGGACACGCACCTTGGTGGTGAGGACTTTGACCTGTGCCTATCCGACTACATCCTGGACGAGTTCCGCAAGACCTCTGGGATCGACCTGAGCAAGGAGCGCATGGCCCTGCAGCGCATCCGTGAGGCTGCTGAGAAGGCGAAGTGTGAGCTATCGACGACGATGGAGACGGAAGTGAACCTCCCGTTCATCACAGCAAACCAGGACGGCGCGCAGCACGTGCAGATGATGGTGAGCCGGAGCAAGTTTGAGTCACTGGCGGACAAGCTTGTGCAGCGCTCGCTGGCGCCGTGCAAGCAGTGCATCAAGGACGCTGCGGTGGACCTGAAGGAGATCTCCGAAGTTGTGCTTGTGGGTGGCATGACACGCATGCCGAAGGTGGTGGAGGCAGTGAAGCAATTCTTTGGGCGGGAGCCGTTCCGTGGCGTGAACCCGGACGAGGCTGTTGCGCTTGGCGCTGCGACCCTGGGCGGTGTGCTGCGCGGTGATGTGAAGGGGCTTGTGCTTCTTGACGTGACGCCGTGTCGCTGGGAATTGAGACCCTTGGCGGTGTATTCACGCGCATGATCCCCAAGAACACGACAATCCCCACGAAGAAGAGCCAGACGTTCTCGACTGCTGCCGACAACCAGACCCAAGTGGGGATCAAGGTATTCCAGGGCGAGCGCGAGATGGCGTCGGATAACCAGATGATGGGTCAGTTCGACCTTGTTGGCATCCCGCCCGCGCCGCGCGGTGTGCCACAGATTGAGGTGACGTTTGACATTGATGCGAACGGTATCTGCCACGTGACGGCCAAGGACAAGGCGACTGGAAAGACACAGAACATTACTATCACCGCGCACGGTGGGCTGACGAAGGAGCAGATTGAGAATATGATCCGCGACTCTGAGATGCACGCTGAGGCTGACCGCGTGAAGCGTGAGCTTGTGGAGGTGCGCAACAATGCGGAGACACAGGCGAACACTGCTGAGCGGCAGCTAACAGAGTGGAAGTACGTGACGGACGCGGAGAAGGAGAACGTGCGCACACTGCTCGGAGAGCTCCGCAAGGCGATGGAGAACCCTAACGTGACGAAGGACGAGCTCTCCGGTGCGACGGACAAACTGCAGAAGGCTGTGATGGAGTGCGGCCGCACGGAGTATCAGCAGGCGGCTGCCGCGAACAGTGGAAGCAGCAGCAGCGAGGGCCAGGGGCAGCAACAGCAACAGCAGGAGCAGCAGCAGGCAGGATCTGAGAAGAAGGACTAGTCGGAATCGCCACACACACAAACACAAACACGCACGCGCACAGGCACGCACGGAAGCCATCACACAGTTGGGAGTAGTGTACCGTTCTTTACGCAGTACGATTATGTTTTCCTTGTCTTTTTTTGTTTTTCCTTTGGGGAAATTTTTTTCTCTTCTCTGAGGGGTGCATTTCTGTGTCACATTGTGCGAATTACTCTATTGTGTTTTATTTCTATTTTCCTGTTGTGTAGTGCTGTGTGAACGTTTTCAGGCTGGTTTTTTCCCTTTTTATTTTTGTCGCGGTGTTTAGTGTGTTCCGCTGATTGCATTTTTCGGAGTGTTTTAAATGTTTTACCGTGGCCTTGTGAAATTGGGGTTTTCTGTTTGGTTGGTGATTTTTTGCCACATCGGTGTGTTTTTTTGTCAGTACTTTGTGATTTGTGTAAAGGGAATTATTTGATAAATAGAGTGTTTAAATGGTAAGGGAACATTTAAAAAAGATGAATAGCATTAACAACAGAACTGTTAGTGTTTTGACGGAGGGGAAGGAATTTTGTAAAGGAGGTAAATAACTGTGACATCGGTGGAAAGTTGTGTGTTTCCTTCTGTCATATGAAACAATAAATATTAAGCGGTATGGGCCACATCATTTAATAAATGATTTATATTGTTATTACTATCATCATTACTATTTCCACAGAAACTGCATGAATGTGTGATCTTAAATTTAGTTGGCGGCATTGTTCTTTTGAATGTACTGTATGCATGTGTATTTATTGATTTTCCCCGCCCTTCTGTTTATTTAATTTTTTTCTTTTTTTCCCTCGTTTTAATAGCATTTTCAGACTCGTTGATCTGTTTTCCGCATATATACATACATAGACGGAAAGTAGAGTGTTGTCTACTCAATAGTTTTGGAGGTGTGCAGTGGGTGGCTGTGCATGCTGTTTTGCTTAGCGCAAGCTTTTCAGTTAGGCTAAATGGGCCCTAAAGGCAGACGATCGAAACCTCAGGAATCTCAGAGTGGCCGGACGAAGGGAACGACCTTCCCACGCCGTGAACCAGCCCACATGCCGATCGGCCGCAAGACCGCTGCTTCGCATTGGCTTCTCAGGGCCCTACCGCCAGTAATGCAGGAAATGACAGCAGAGCCAACGAGGGGCTACACGAATCAGGTATTGTCCTCAGCGTGCGGTCGGACGAATCTTTGCCATCCAATGAGGCTCGACTTTCTCCTTCATCGTTGAGAGTTTTGGATGTAGTGAGTGGTGCAGTGTTGTGCGTTCGTGGCAGTGGACCTGATTCTTCATTTCATGCATATGTGGAAGTATTTTTATGCGCATCCTGCGCTTCACAGAGCATCGTGTTAGCAACAGAAGTAGCCGCCAGTTTTGACGAAAAGCATGTTTCTGTGTCGGCAGTAAAAAGCACTTCGCCATTAACTCCTTTTGAACTGGTGGTACTGGAAGTAACCCAAAACACACAAGGTTGTGGTGGTCGGAGTGTTTCTACAGAAGTTACTGATGCGACGTGCTTACAGGTCTGCGCTGCCTTCCGCCGGCAGTACCATGGACGCTTAGTGTTTCGAGGAATGCGATCAACCGTGTATGTGAAAACCGCTGTGTTCTACGTTGAGGTGGTGCAGTGTACGGCTCCTTGTTCTGGTGATGTAATTTCTGGGTGCGAACAAGAAGGAAAAGCTGCTGAGTATGGAATTATGTTGAATGGGACAGTCATTAGGCACATCGCCAACGGAAGTGGTTACGGTGGGAACGTGCTCAGTGCTGTCTCTGCCGCAGTTTCAGGTGATGCTGTGCCTAGTCACTTGCTTGTGGTGGGTGACCTCGGCTCTGGCAAGAGCCATTTTTTGTGCAGGGAACGACTTGAGGCTATAAAGCAGCGTTCTTATCATGTGGAGGTTATATCAGTTGAACAACTCTCTTGCGGAAACTTGTGTGACGTTTCCTCTTCAGCTGCCTTGCTGGAGATATTTGCCCGTGCTAAAATCGCTGCTCCCTCCATGGTGTTTATAGATGATCTTCATCTCGCATGTGGAAGCGGTAGTGGCGAGGGCGGGATCGCGGGCTCGGCGTGGGCCAAAGGATTGTTGGCCGCAACGTTGGCTGATGAACTCGATGATATTTGGCATCGGAGGCTTAGTGTACGTGTTGTTGCCTCTGCATCATCTGCCGAAATACTGCCCCGCTCATTGTTAACCTACGGACGCTTGGACAAGCAGGTGAAATTACTTCCTCCAGCAACAGCCGAGGAGCGGCAAGGTTTTCTAAGGGGGCTCATACACGAGTTGCATAAAAATTCGGTGATTTCAGAGACGGTTCTCCTGCAGGTTGGTGAGAGTACCGCCGGCTTCACTCAGAGGGATCTCTCACGGCTACTGCAAGTGGCCACCGTGGAATCCTTTAAGAAGACTGGGAAAACTTGCCTGTCTGATTCGTCCCTACTGGAGGCTGTTAAGATTGTGCCACCATCTGCGCTTAAACAGTTTAACGTTTCTATTCCCGATGTCTCTTGGGATGATATTGGCGGCAGTGAAGAGGCAAAGAAAACCCTTAAAGACTGTGTATCGTGGTGCCTTGGAAAGCAGCAATGGGTGTTCCAAAAGTTTAATCTTACACCACCGAAGGGCGTTCTGCTGTACGGACCACCAGGTTGCAGTAAAACAATGTTAGCCAAAGCCCTTGCCAACGAGACAAAATGAACTTCGTGTCGGTTAAAGGACCGGAGGTGTTCTCAAAGTGGGTCGGTGATAGCGAAAAGGCGGTGCGTGAGATATTTGCACGCGCGCGAGCAGCTGCGCCTTGTGTTGTGTTTATTGATGAGCTTGACGGTATGTGTGGTCATCGCGGCCGGGGCGGGGTTTCAGACCGTGTGATATCACAGTTTCTTACGGAGCTGGATGGCCTGCCCGCTGCGCTAACCGAAGGGGCCGACGCGTTGGTGTTTGTTGCCGCAACAAACCGCCCCGATAACATTGACCCGGCTGTTCTGAGGCCAGGTCGAATCGACCGGAAGGTGTATGTTGGCTTGCCGGACCATTGTGAGCGTCGTATGATCGTTGACATTCAGTTTCGTAATATCCCCATTGCACCTGATCTTGACGCTCACTATGTTGCCTCTCGCACTGAAGGATATAGTGGGGCGGAGGTTGTGGCCGTCGTGAAAGAGGCAGCCTTTCTGTGTATAACCGCGATGCAAAGGCAAAGTACATTTCTCGCGAAAACGTTGAAACTGCACTGCAAATAGTGAAGCCACGGATTAATCCGAAGGATGTTGAGTGGTACAAACAGTGGTCAACAGGAGACAGTGTAATGGCGAACTGAAGTTCCAGCCCTTGTTTTCGTTTTCCTTGCGATGGAAAGTGAGTCTCATGAGTGACGTTATGTTTACAGCTGAAGTTTCGTGCAGCGAAGTCGAATATTGATGTGACTCTCCTGGTTGTGTTGGTAACCTAAATACTCTAAAAGGTTGTATAACTCTGCTGAAGAGCTGAGTCTTCCTTCCAATTGCACTTCTTTCTCTGTGTTGTTGTCATCGGTGTGTTGTTTCTTGCTCCCTTTTCCCATTTGGTTTCCTGTCACTTTCGGCTCTTTCTCTTTTCTCATGTGTGATGACCCCTCACCGATGGAAGTGGTTGGTATTTTTATGCGAAGCCTACATACAGTGCAGTGAGTTCCGTAGCGGAGCTTTAAGGAAGAAGGCTGACTTAATCGACGTTCTCTGACTGTGAACACAGCGGTGGTAAAGTTGCGGTGGAGGAGTCATGAACACCTCCCTATCTAATAGGAACGAGTGGGAGCATTGTTATGAGGATGAATTTTCATACAGTAGCGATGAAGGCGAGCTGGAGGGGTCAGTAACAGATACCGAACATTTCACCACTGTGTCCGTTGAGAAGGTGCTGTGTGATCTTCGCAGCGACGTGAGGAAGGCCAGTGAAATTTTGGGCCTCTCGCCGGAGGTCGCTCCTTTAGTCCTCCGTCGGTACAACTGGAGATTGGACGATGACATGCTTGAGAGATACATGAATGAACGCACTGTTGTTGATGAAGAGCTCAAGATCACAATGTACACGGGTATGTCAGAGAGTAGCACGTCTGACTGCGCCTCTGGAGTAGTGAGAAACGAAAGTTCAATAGTTTGCCCAATTTGCTGGGACGAGGTTGATGTTGGTATGGCTGTGGGGATCGCAAAGTGTTCCCATTTCTTTTGCGTTGATTGCTTCACCTCATATCTAGTGCATGCTGTGAGTCGCGACGATTTGATTAACAGACGATGCCCACGGAGTGACTGTTATAGCATAGTGGGATTGGCATTTTTTGAGGCCCTGCTGCCGGCGAAGGAATTTGACCAGGCGCGGCGGAGGTTTATAAGCGAGTGCCTGATTAGCCATCAATACATGCGCTGCTGTCCAAATAAGGTTCCATGCGATGGTATCATTCGAATTACCGTGCTACATCGCTCCGGCCCTGATGTCTGCTGCTCCAAGTGTGGTTTGGAGTTTTGTTTCACGTGTCGTGAGACCCCACATAAACCCGCCACGTGTGAAATGTTGAAAAAATGGTATTCGATGATTGAGAAGGACGAACCTTCTTTAGCACTTATAAAGAAAACAACGAAGGCGTGCCCAAATTGTTCTGTACGAGTGGAGAAAAATAGCGGATGTGATCACATGAAATGTTCCAAATGTCTCCACAACTATTGCTGGATTTGCCTTGGTCCTTGGGTTGGGCACGCTGCTCACCGCTGTAATATTGAGCAGGGTGCCACTGCGATGGTAGGCGGTAGAAGCCAGTTATTCCTTGACTTTTATATCAGGTGGAAAAATCACAAGGAGAATATAGCTGCAGAAGCGGGATCAGCACAGGACGATTGGGAGCAGGTTCGGCAGCTTACTCGAGTGCTCAAGGGAGCTGAAGTTCTTGAGAAGACGCTGAATGTGCTCATGGAAGCGCGGAAGGTACTTCATGATTGCAGGGTTGTACTGATGAATGGGTGCGTCGTCCTTTATCTTACCGAGATGGCGGAGCCTACGTTTCATTATCGCCTTCAACAGCTTGAGTTGTGCATGGAAGAAACCATTGGTTTAATCAAAGTGGCACCGGAGCACATGGATATCGACAAGGTCAAGTCTCGTATTGCTCAGGCCGCTTGTTGGTGTAACGCCTTGCGCACCGAGGACGTTGAACTGACGTTGAGTGCAGGCAAGGCAAGCATGAAAACCGTTCGATAGCTTGCTGGCGATGAGGAAGAGTACTTCAATTATTCAATACGACACGGCCGCAACGCAAATATTATTATTTTAAATTTCTTTTGGCGCTCCTTTGATGGGCGCTTACCAACACACAAACATAACCACAACGAACACCGCAAGCACGTGAGATGTCAGTCTCAACAACTGGGATTTTTTTCTTTATTTCATTTTTAGCGTTGATACAAGTAAAAAAAAACGGGAGGCTTGGTGAATATCTGAGGGGGAACTATGATACCTCACATGTTTTCTAGCGCACCATCGCTTCCTTTTTTCGTCTGTTTTTTTTTTTTCAAAGAAAAGGATAATTAATAGCACAATCCGTTACATATTGTGTAATGATGCAACCTTATGTAATTTATTATTATTATTATTATTATTATTATTATTATTATTATTTCCTTTCGTGTGTAGTTTCGTTGAAACTTAGGGTTAGATGTTACTGAGGGGATTTCATTGAGAATGACAATAGTTAAAGGAGATAATGAGCTGTCGTACATTGAGTTTCCAAAAAGTTAAAGAACTCAGCGGCACATGGTGCCTCTGAGAAGCCTGAAGCAGACGCAATTACACACTCAACGTTTAGACGTGCGATACGAACGACTGTTTGTGCAATGGCGTTTGGAATTCCTTTTTGTGTTGCTGCGCCGTCATCACCACTGCTTAAGCTGTCCCAGACGCAGGACACAAAGAAGACTCTCATCCCTCGCATGATGAGTGATTTCTTTTACGTCAATTTCATCGCCAGTTGGTTGTCATATTTCTATTTGATTGAGCCCAGCATAACAAACGAGAAGGCATTGAGAGGCTTTACACCGTGGCTTGGGCCCATTACCGCGCAAATCCCCAGTTTCTCTTGCTTGTTGGCATCTCATTTGTTTTATCCGGGTATGTGGGCGTTGTTCAACGAGCGGACGTGGAGGCAACGAGTTTTTGAGTTCTTTCGCCTCAACGCGAAGTGCTTCTGCGCATATTCAACAATTCACCTTCCTGTTTCTGTTGCGATTGGAGCCGCTGTTGGGCTTGTTTTTTACCCGTTTAAATTTTTCAAGGGGCGATGATTCGCAGTGGCCAGTGAATGGATCAGAAAGTGAAACATGTCATCCCTGTTTTTAACGGAAGTGGAGTATGAGGAACGTTTTGGGTGATTGGCTGATTGTGGCGTTTGTTTGTATGTTCGCCGCGAGGTCAATGGATTTTGGATGACGCTTCCATCGATTTGTTGAATGCACGAGTCCTCTTTTCCCATGTGGCGTTGATCAATAAGTTAAGGAGGTAAAACTGACATTTAAATACGCAGAGGACGTCTTCATTATTTTGGTTGGTGTAAATTACTGGTAGTGTTTCCTTTTAACCAATTTTGTTAGCACTCTGGTGCTCCAGTTTAATTAAACATTGTACTTTGTCGTACATGAGTGCTTGCTCGTATATACAAATACTCTCCTTTTCTCCACAAATATATGTGTCACATTAATTTATTTTGTTTTTGTCACGGTGACGTTACATTGCAGGCGTCGTCAATGGTAGCGAAAAACTCCACGATGCGCTCACGCTTCGAAGTGCAGGGCTCCATATCTTCAATGGCTTATGGCAGAAACGATGGAACGTGCCTTGTAAACACTATAATGAACGGCGCCCATATCTTCCACACGAATGATACGAGGGAGGCTGGCAAAAGTGTGGGTTCCGCTTTGACTTATGTTGAGAGTTTCCCGCACACTGCGGTTGGCGATGAGCCAATGATTTCGTCGAGTTTTGCTTCTTATGACTCATGCTTTGCTGTTGGTTCATCAAAAGGTGGAATTTCGCTCATTTCTCGGCAGTCAAAGAAACGAATAAAACATATAACTCTCCAGGAAGGTTTCCCCGTGCTTTCGCTTGCGGAGATCCCCCAAGAGCCTTCCCTTCTGCTCGGGTGTTCACCCTCGTGTGCACAGGTAATTGACTTGGAGGTGGGTGCAGTGCGCATGAACCTACACGTGCTCAAACCTAAAATAGTCGGGGCGGTTGCGGTGTCTAACTCCATACTGGCGGTCCCCAATTACGATGGAAAGGTGGTAATGTACGATGTGAGGAAGGGAAACGAACCAACAATGTTACTTTCCATCTCTGATCAAATTACTAGTATTGCTGCATCTCCAGTGTCTGGCTCAGTGGTCGCCGGAACAGTGAGTGGTAGAGTGTTTGTTATGCGATGCCGGGAGGGGTGTGTACGAGAAGAGGCATTCAGCACCGGGGCAGCGCGTGCCCCTATCAGGTCCCTTGCGACTCGCGACGGCTTCATCGCTGCAGGTGACACGAGCGCCAGACTTACGTACATAGACACGAGGGATAACCCTCGCCCGACGGTCCATTGGGACTCCATGTCTCTCCTGCCTCCCAAGGAAGCTGGGGCCACGGGCGTTGTATGTGGGGAGCACGACGCTAAGGTGGATGGTGAGGATGGGGGTTGGTCGGTCACTGCCGTAGCAATGAGAGAGGGCGATATCTGGGCAGCTCTTTCTTCGCCGCAGGCAAGTGTTTCACATGTGACCGTTCTTTCCATTTGATGTTTGTGTATCTCTGTGTGTTGGAGGATATTCGCATTAATTTTTGGGTTAGTGGTCATAGCCCTTCAGCCTCTTTTCGGAAGAGCTACCACAAAGTCTTAGACATCTCACTACTGTACCATTGAGTTGAGAAACTAGAATAGAGCACATTTCCTTATTTTGCAGCCGCTTTTTTTTCTTTTTTAATCTTCGTTTGCATATCGTTTCGCTTCTCCTACGTACGTTCTACGGCCAATACCGAAATGAAAAAAAAGGCAAAGATATACCGGGGGGGGTTTAATGGGTATTAGCATACTACTGTGTATAGAGTGAGGCGATATTCCAACTCGTTACCAATGGAAAGCACAAAGCAAGTAAGGACGTGGTACTTATATCTGTTTGTATGCATAATGTTATTTAGAAAGTGCGTTCATTTTACCAATAAGTTTCGAGTGAACATCTAATGAGATTCCTGCTGCTCTCTCCTGTTCGACTGCCAATGGACAACACATACATTTGTAAACTTACCCCAGTACTAAACGTCTTATAAACGACTATATTTTATCACCATATTTTTATTATTATTATTGTTATTGTTGGCAACTGTTGCGTAACCTGCAACGCCCACAGCGTAACAGAGTTGTACAATAGGGGTGAAGAATTGCAAAACACTTTAGGGAATCACAACAGTTTCAAATATCTGGGCGAAGCACCGCTGCAGTCGCTCCTTAGCGTTGTAATGGGTCATGTTGATGCTACGAATTTACACCGTCACGTTTCTAGACTGACATGCTTCTTTTTCTATTTAATGATAGGTGCAGCGTTACCGTGATCAGTTCTGTCCCTCTTTGCAAACTAAAATAATTTTGCTAATCCCCAATCTTATGTCAGAAACAAATAGTGGCGCACATGACATCACAGAGGCCAACACACACACACACACAACAGAACGTAATTAAATTTTAAAAGGACCTTCTCATAAAAGACGTGATTTGCTAGTTTCGGCAAGAATCGGCCAAATATCAAAAGAAGAGCATCAGAAACGACTAAAACTCATCAATAGAATATAAAAAAGGAACAGGAAAAAAAATATACTCAATTTTCAAACACATTTCAAATTTCCCACAAAAAAAGGAAGGAGAATGAAATAATTTCTCGCTTTGCCAATCTCATAAAGAAAAAGCACAAACGAATTGATTAATGCAAAGCGTCGTGTGCACAACTAGGGAGAGGGACAGACCGTATCTGAAACACAAGTGTGGCCATGGCAAACCTCTTCAACAAGAAATGTACAAAGAGGGAATCATCCGCCTTCCTGCCGCATTCACTGGGCGCAGGGAATTACGGACAGCGCAGTGCCACTGTTCGTTCACGCGCCCGTGACAGCCACTCGGCGGGACTGTACTCACCCTGCTCTTTCCCTCCGTCCTCCCCTTTGGCTTTCACTGTCTTTTACTCTCTCTCTCTGTGCTGCCCCTCCACCTTGGCGTGTCCCTCCTTAGAACAAGTGAATTGTAAGCAGTAAAGTAGCAATAAACCTAAGTAGCTGTGTGGAATAAGGAGAATGTTTGCTCGCCGCGTGTGTACACCCGCCTGCGCCGCGTCGGTGCCCTTGGCGCGCTGGCAGTCGTCGAAGGTGTCCGGCGATGTGATTGGCATTGACCTTGGCACGACGTACAGCTGCGTGGCCGTGATGGAGGGCGACCGCCCTCGCGTGTTGGAGAACACGGAAGGGTTCCGCACGACGCCGTCGGTGGTTGCATTCAAGGGGCAGGAGAAGTTGGTCGGGCTTGCGGCGAAGCGCCAGGCGATCACGAACCCGCAGTCGACCTTCTACGCGGTGAAGCGGCTGATCGGGAGGCGCTTTGACGACGAGCACATCCAGCATGACATCAAAAACGTGCCGTATAAGATCGTGCGAAGCAACAATGGTGACGCGTGGGTGCAGGACGGGAACGGGAAGCAGTACTCGCCGTCGCAGGTGGGTGCGTTCGTGCTTGAGAAGATGAAGGAGACCGCGGAGAACTTCCTTGGGCGCAAGGTGTCGAATGCTGTGGTGACATGCCCTGCGTACTTCAACGACGCGCAGCGTCAGGCGACGAAGGACGCTGGAACGATTGCGGGTCTGAACGTGATCCGTGTTGTGAATGAGCCGACCGCTGCCGCACTTGCGTATGGCCTGGACAAGACGAAGGACAGCATGATTGCTGTGTACGACCTTGGCGGCGGTACGTTCGATATCTCTGTGCTGGAAATCGCTGGTGGTGTGTTCGAGGTGAAGGCGACGAACGGGGACACGCACCTTGGTGGTGAGGACTTTGACCTGTGCCTATCCGACTACATCCTGGACGAGTTCCGCAAGACCTCTGGGATCGACCTGAGCAAGGAGCGCATGGCCCTGCAGCGCATCCGTGAGGCTGCTGAGAAGGCGAAGTGTGAGCTATCGACGACGATGGAGACGGAAGTGAACCTCCCGTTCATCACAGCAAACCAGGACGGCGCGCAGCACGTGCAGATGATGGTGAGCCGGAGCAAGTTTGAGTCACTGGCGGACAAGCTTGTGCAGCGCTCGCTGGCGCCGTGCAAGCAGTGCATCAAGGACGCTGCGGTGGACCTGAAGGAGATCTCCGAAGTTGTGCTTGTGGGTGGCATGACACGCATGCCGAAGGTGGTGGAGGCAGTGAAGCAATTCTTTGGGCGGGAGCCGTTCCGTGGCGTGAACCCGGACGAGGCTGTTGCGCTTGGCGCTGCGACCCTGGGCGGTGTGCTGCGCGGTGATGTGAAGGGGCTTGTGCTTCTTGACGTGACGCCGCTGTCGCTGGGAATTGAGACCCTTGGCGGTGTGTTCACGCGCATGATCCCCAAGAACACGACAATCCCCACGAAGAAGAGCCAGACGTTCTCGACTGCTGCCGACAACCAGACCCAAGTGGGGATCAAGGTATTCCAGGGCGAGCGCGAGATGGCGTCGGATAACCAGATGATGGGTCAGTTCGACCTTGTTGGCATCCCGCCCGCGCCGCGCGGTGTGCCACAGATTGAGGTGACGTTTGACATTGATGCGAACGGTATCTGCCACGTGACGGCCAAGGACAAGGCGACTGGAAAGACACAGAACATTACCATCACCGCGCACGGTGGGCTGACGAAGGAGCAGATTGAGAATATGATCCGCGACTCTGAGATGCACGCTGAGGCTGACCGCGTGAAGCGTGAGCTTGTGGAGGTGCGCAACAATGCGGAGACACAGGCGAACACTGCTGAGCGGCAGCTAACAGAGTGGAAGTACGTGACGGACGCGGAGAAGGAGAACGTGCGCACACTGCTCGGAGAGCTCCGCAAGGCGATGGAGAACCCTAACGTGACGAAGGACGAGCTCTCCGGTGCGACGGACAAACTGCAGAAGGCTGTGATGGAGTGCGGCCGCACGGAGTATCAGCAGGCGGCTGCCGCGAACAGTGGAAGCAGCAGCAGCGAGGGCCAGGGGCAGCAACAGCAACAGCAGGAGCAGCAGCAGGCAGGATCTGAGAAGAAGGACTAGTCGGAATCGCCACACACACAAACACAAACACGCACGCGCACAGGCACGCACGGAAGCCATCACACAGTTGGGAGTAGTGTACCGTTCTTTCTTTATCACGGGTCTCTCATTTTTTTTCTCCATTTTCTATTATAATTCTTTTTTTTTAATAAATATATTATATTTAGTGATTTTATTCCGGTTCAGTTGAGTACGGTATTTTAGTTCCTTCCTTCTTTTAAGGTTTGCGGTGTTTCGCATAGGTCGGGTTTTAATGATCCTCTTATTATTAACGAACCTTTTTTTTGTATTTTGAAGTTTTTTGTGGGTGTCATCTTTTTTTAACGCTTTTATTGCAGTCTTTATTTCATGCGCACCTTAAGAAAAGAGTTCTTCTTACACTCTAAATATTTTTTTTACTTCCTTATATATAACTCCTTATTTATTTATTTAATGTTTTTTGTTTCGCTGTTTTTGTTCTTTTGTAGTATGTCTTGTACTGTTTTGTTTCTCTCCCTTTTGTTTTGCCTTAGTGCCAAGTGCTCTACTTGGTTGTGTGATCTAGTTGGCTTTGTCGCAGATCATTTTATTGATGAAGGTGTAGGAAGGCACTTTTTTTTTTTGCAATTGCCTTAGTTATTTTTGTTTTCTTGTGCTGTTGTGTCTTTGTTTTAGTTAACGTCGTCGAAGAGTTGACTATTCGTTTTGGTATGTATTTGTCGCGACGTCTTCTGTCAGGGGATCCATTTTTGGTACTTGGTTTGGCTAGAAGTGCTACAAAGCCGGAGATAAAGGCGCGTTATCGTGAATTGGCACGGCTGCATCACCCTGATTCTGGCACGGGGGATAGCCTGAAGATGGAGGAGATAAACAAAGCGTACAACTTTCTGTTGAAGGAAGGTGGGTATGAAAGGTTGCACTTGAGGTCTGGTGGTCATAGGGGCGGCTCGAGTGCCAAGTGGGCAAGCCCGATCTCAGGGGAGCAGCGTCAGCAGACCAATGACAGTTCAGCCCCCGCATTGTCGGAGGAGGAGTGTCAGAGGCTGAGTGCATTGGACCCTTCTACGGAGCGCGTAACGCCCACTGGAAAATACATGTATCAGAGCCGTGACGATGGAAGGTGGGTTGAACTTGATAGACCTCTTGTGCGTGCAGAGCAACCCCGTTATGCATCCTTTGCAGCCAAAATGGACGTATCCGCTGAGTTGCGCAGGCGTTCTTTAGATCTCGAGAAGGAGGACAATGCTAAGACAATGTTTCAACGAGGCATTGACCGATTGAGCGATAGTGGGGATTTGCCCTCACGTAACTCTGCCGTGTTATGGCTTTATTTGCTTCTCGCTCTAGTGAGCTTTTACTTTATGTATCAACGCACGTTTTCATGGGGTAAACATCACAATAATCGTACAGCCTTTTATTCTTCCCTCGAGGGGAGGCGGCAGGACCTTATGGACGCTTACGAGAGTAACCGAGAGATTGTTGAAATGTCCGTTATTGCTGCTGCCATTGTGTTCCTTGCTGCTAGTCAAGGCAAGGTGGAAGCGGATCCGGTTGTGCCAGTGAGGCCAGGGATGCACTTCAGACAGGTTGAACCACCTAAGCAGCACTTCAATGTTGTTTCAGGAGGATAGTAGTTGACCTGTAAGTCAGGGAAGGACTGGTCCATTTCCTATCTCAAGGGATGCTCATCGTCTTTTTATGCCTTTACTAACACTCCTTTCTGTGCCCAAACGGGAAATTTACCTCGGATCAGAGATGAGATTGGTGGGCGATTTTTATCCATTTTGAACTGCCTCCACACGCCAGCGATATTTCTTTTTGCCTATCTATGTTGGTAAATTGGTCCAGCTATTCGTTGATAAGATGCACCCTACGTAGAGCAAGGAAAAAATTTGGAGAGCGCTCTTTTCCTTCAAATCCCTCTAAGGATCCTTTCACCCTTTTGTGTAGGCTGCTTTGAAGCGTGTGCCGTTGGGGCGAGTTGTTGATTTTAAGATTTTTGGCTTGTTCGTGTGACATGGGGAGGTAACTCAAATTCAAGAAGACAAACCATCACTTCCGTTCACCCTGCTCGGGGTGGACGATAAAATTAACTTGTCTGATACTCTTACCGCTTTCGATGAGTCTATTGGGAGAGCCTTAAGCCGGAATTGTTTCGATGCACACACCTTTGGCTAAATAATTGAAGGATTGGGATTTAGCCTCAATAACATGGAAAGGAGTGAGACACAGGAGGAAGGAGTAACGGACAGGAATGAGCTCTACGTCCCCGAGTCAGTACATTGTTTTTGAGGAAGGAAGGAACCACAGCTTCCATAGCTAACGCCGAGAATCTTCCAGCTGGATGCTTCGTGTGGACAACTGTCGATGAGGACCGTGTCTACCGTCTTCTGCGTGGCAGCTAAAGGGAAATACACCTCATTGTTTGCAGCAGCAGACTATGTGGGGGAGCGGCGTGTCACTATGGAAACTATACACTCGTGCCTTCAATGAGTTGCAGGGCTTTGAATAAGCTATCACTTTTCCCCGCGTCTGCTTGTTCCCCGAACGCATCGAGCCCTATGAAGGGTCTCGAGACTCTGGCTCCGTGTTAGTGTGTCCCGCGCAGGTATTCGGCCATCTTGGCGCTGGGGGAGACCAGCAGCAGGGTGTTGCGGGGGAAGACAACACGTTTTGTCAAGTAATTCTGTACTGTGAACTTTTACGGTTGATGGGCGGTCACTCAACACAGTCAGGGAACATGGGGAGAACATAACGATGAATAGGTGGGAAGAGGTGCTTAGATTTCTTGATGTTTGAAACGATAATACAACAGAAACAACCAATGCATTACTTTTGAATTGGTGTTCAGATGTCGCCCTAGAGCTTCATTACGAAGCACTGAGTTACACAAACGAAATGATCTAGTTGGATCCAACGCCTGTTAGGGGTTATCCATCCACAGTGCGAGCACTGGGTTGTGTTGGTTGGCTCGAGGGGAGCCTCATAACAGATTGAGTGGGCGATGTCATTGATTTCCAATTGTTAGGAATTAAGGGGTTTACACGAGTTTACGTAGCACATGATATCCCCCAAGAATAAGTTACCGCAAGACAGTCTGACCCTTTAGTTAGACTACGAGCAAAGCAAGCTGGTCGTAACGAATCGTCTCTTTAAAGTACCGGGGGGTCTGTTTACAACAGGCCAAACTACTTCAGTGCTGCAGTAGCTCTTGGTAGTGAGTAATCAGATCGTTACTCTGCCTGCCTACAGCCCTGCGGTTATGTGCATCTTTCTGCACCTCGTGTGGTTGTGTTACTGTTCTATCTGACTTTCCATGCGCGGTGAGTGGAGGATAATGTGTGTTGTGCGGTCGAGGGGCTCACTGCCTTCGGCACCGCCACTCCTCCGGTGACTTGAAGAGTGGACCCCGACATGTTTGGCACGAGCGCCGAGTCACATCGCTTTCTTCACGTCTCAGTCGTGCCTGTTCAGCATTTTACTCCTCCTGACACGTTATCAGTGACATCTCCATGTGGATTGAACACGCACATGCAGCTGGTGTCTTTGTGTTTTGTGCCTGTTTCTGTTAGTATATCACGCTGCCACACACTGTGTCAGTGATTGTTGGGACCTTTTCGTGATGCGGAGCGAATAGTGACTGGGTGTCGAGTATCAATGCGACGCTTGTTTGTTTTCCGTGTTTGTGGATTATTTGTTGTTTTGGCACACACTGGTTTGTGTTTGGCGGTCGATCGGAATGGGAGGCGAGCTCCTGCACGGCACGTTGCTACCGATAACGTGTGTTGGGTCTTCTTGTGACTTTGCCCTCATTCCCGGCCTCCCATCCGTTCCTTTGGCGGGCTTCAAAGCGCAAGTGCCCAATTGCTTCCGTGGAGCTTGCAGTCATGCACCTTTTGGGTTGAGTTGGTTGAAAGCGAACTCCGATGCGAGGCTGCGGTGAGTTGAGCCGCCATGGCGTCTTGCTGATTTCCGAGGTGACAAATTGGTGGCGGGTGAAGTATTGCCGAAGGAATAAACCTCCGGGCAATGGCGGCCGTCCTCACGTGACGTTAATGCCTTCCACCCCGTTATGGTGTTAGGACCGAGACCCATTCCACTCGATTACACGCAACTGGCACGGGATGGGGCCTTTGGAAAGGCAAGCGGGTGGGTGTTATGAACCACCACTGCTGCTGGAGTGAAGGGAGCGGGTGGCAAACCTCTTCCGTTTGTGTCTGTTGGTGAGAGCGTATGAATCTCCCTGCCCACAGACGCATGTTTCTCAAATGAGCCGTGTGCCATGTTACTTCTCATGTCAGGTGGGCTCTGTGAAGGTGCTCCCACCCTGTGAGGTACGCGAGCCTTTTGTGCTCTCCTTCCCCGTTGAGTGATAACACTCTCCATGAGATATGCCGCATTCCCCAATTAATTCACATTTTCCCTCGGAGGCGTGTGATGGGAGTGGCGTGGTGCCGCTGCCTCGCGTGTGTGACTGACGGCAGTGTGTGTGTGTGTGCCAGTGCTCACTCCCCTTTCTTTCACTTCCTTTACTATCGGGCTGTAAGCATCGCACTGAGAACAAGAAATTAGCACAAGCGGATTATATAAATGGAAGAGCGGGGAGTGAGGCGGACGAGGGATGAGATGGAAGGTGAATCTGATGCTGCTGACGCTGCAGCGAGCCACGAGACCTTGGTGCGAGCGAGAACCACATGGACGCTGGACAGTCCTGTTGAGGAAGTGTTACTGTGTAACTACGGTGGATTGAGTGACATGAGCCTTCACGACTTCCTGATGGAACACTTTGGCGAAACCTTTGGATCCCCGAACGTCTCTATGTCTGTGTTTGTCGGCAACCCCTCCTTCTTTTTGCAGGACTATTCTTCACGTACGATGATAGTAGACTCGACGCCGTACAGAGAGTATACCGCAATGAATGAAGGGGTCAACAGTTGTCGTAACATGGGGATTTTCTCCCTACGTCAATGGGAGATGGTCGGTGACAAGGTTGATGCTGATGCCCTTGTGCAAGAAAGGCTGAATGCTGCGTTTCATTCCTGTAAGTGGAGCACGTTAATAGTGAGAAATGCACCGAATAGCAGGGAGCTCGATGACCTGTACGATTCCGTGTTCAACGCAAGGTGGAGTTATGTTGTGAGGAGCAATGAGTATGGTGAAGGGACGATTGGGATGGGGGTGTTGAGCGTGACGCCAGGAGAGGAGCCCCATTTATGGTCCGAGGCGCAAGCGAATGCCCCGTATGACCCCGTTAAATCGTGGGAGGGCGATGAGGTGCCGGGTGTGAGAGGGAAACTTGTGATGATGGTTCTTTCCTCACCGAAGGGGTGGCCTTGCATGCCATGGCATACTCTACTTGACCGAGAACCACTAATGCTTGATGAATTCGTCTTTTCCCGTGATGCATACATCCGCAGGAGCAACTTGAGGGCTTGGCATATAGTGAAAAAAGAGCTTGACAGGTGGCAGGCCCATGGATATGCTGGTTTACCTCTTAACTTTTCTGTGATTGGCACGCCGGGCATTGGGAAATCCTTTGCCACCGGCTCCTTGCTGCTCTATCAACTGCTGCGTTACCCGTCGTATGACCTGAAAGTTGTGGCTTACTTTGTGAGGGGTGAGGCGTATATTTTTAAAAGAGCGGGGGGGAAGGCTTTGAAGTGTTCTGAGGATGCCGCTTCAACCGCAATTGAGGAAATGGCCAATTGGGGCATAAAAGGATACATCATATACGATTTTCATCACGACCATTACGAAGTTTGGCGGCTACCACAGAGTTGGGGTGTTATTCTGCTTGCCTCCTGGAGTGGGAGCGATTATGAAAAGTGGTGTGAGCGACGTAAGGGTAGTGTGGTGCCCATAATCACCGACTGCTATGATAATGCTGAGTTCAAGGCCGTACTCACGTGGGAGAGGTATGTGCAGGCTTTGAGGGGTGTTGAGCTTGGGAGTCGCAGGGACACCATTTTCAATGACTGGCAAATGCTGAAGGAGCGTATTCACGTGGTGGGTCCAGTTCCGCAGTACGTCCTGACAACTGAGAGGTGGTTCATTGTGCGCGCTAACCAAGTAAAATCTGCAGTTTGCGATTTACGTTATGAAAATTTGGATAGTTTCCTAAGTAAGGTGGAAGAGAAGAATATGTGGCTAAAAAAGCATATGGTGCGTAACACACTTATCATCGTTCGCACCTTTGGGGATGGACAAGAGGACTGGAAATATTGTATCTCTTCTTTTTATATATGGGGCCAGATTCACTTAATGGTGTTGGAGAACCTCTCTCGGTCTAAGTTCCGGGAATATCAGCTGTCCCCAATGGAAAAGTGCTGCGCTTCAATGCTTGGGGAAGAAGACACGCAAGCTATTACGCTTCTGAGCGTTATGAACAAGATAGCAGCGTATAAGGATTATCACCCATCAGTGGGCAACAGTAGTGGTCATCGCACCTCAGTGCTTACCCAAGTGAATGCTTTGGGTCGAATACCTTCTGCGGTCAGTTATTTTCCAAGGGGTCGAGCCATTCCAGTTGAGCTTGGCCAGTTCTACAGGCCGTTGATTCATAACTTTCCCGTTGTGGATGGCTTTTTCTTGGTGGATGCGGTGGGTAAGGGTGTTTCGCTTCCCGAAGGAGCCGAGGCCCCCACTCAAACCATTGTGCTGCTCCAAGTGACCAAAGCGGGCTGTCACCACACGACGACCAGCGAAGTGGGCAGGTTTCGTGAGCTGATGGCACAGTCCTTCACAAATTGGAGGGAAATGGAGAACCGCCTTAGCTACGAAATGATTTATGTTCAACACGCTGACAGCACAAGTATCAACGACAGGCAGCGCTGTGATCGCAGTGGTATGGCCGATGATGCGGTTATTGAGGGGTTCTGGAACAGGATAACCATTTTCAGGTCGCATTTGATCTTCCAATAACAGAAATGTTTGAAGGAAAGTTGTTTGGTAGAAGTGTGACAGAGTCGGTGCTAGCAAGGTGAGAAGAGGTATTCAGACACTTTCAATGGAACCGCCCTACTTACGTGCTTCTTTGCCCTATTCGGGCATGTATCTCTAACTTGTTTCCACTATTTGTTTTTATTTGTAGTGTGGCGCCTGTGATAGTGCCGCGAAAATAATCAGTGAAGAGGAAGGCTTCTCACAGATTCACATGGCCACAGCAACATGCATTGCTGCATGGCGTGTGGTGAACAGACTGTTTGGAAGGCGCGTGATGTCTCTTTTATTTCTTCTGCTTGACCCATTCAGATATTTCTCATTTTCATTTTATTTTATTTTCCTCTCGTTATTTCATCGTGCATATGCTATGCGTGCGGTGGGTGCCGCATACGATGCCTGTCCAGCAGCCGCTCTCACAATTTATTAAATGAGCGCTGGCCATGGCACGGCACGCTCTCACCATTTAGGACTATCCTCTTTTGTGGCGGCTTGAGTTAACTCTCGCCTGCAATACGGTTACTTTCACTCATTGTTTTGTTTATTTCTTAGGATGTGGGTTTTTGTGGGATTTTTTTTCTATTTCAGTTTCTGATATCATGTGTGCGTGCGTGCCTGTGCAGTTTTGGTACATCGTTTGGTGCTGTGACTTCATTCGAATGGGTCTCTTTTCCTTCAACACTCCCATTGCTTTCCTTTTAGTACAGACATGCGGGAGGAGCGTGCGGCTGCTGATGGTTGGTGATCGGATTGCCCTTTGGTTTCACGCCTCTGTTTGATGACAGCAGCACAACGTCTGAGGGCTGCGCTGTGGGTATGGAGACAATTTGTCAGCTGTCCTCAATTTCAATTGTTGAGGCCGCGTATGACTGCAGGAATAGCTATGATGCCGCATACGGTTGAGCCGTGAAGGGAATTGTGTGTCCACTGACACGACCGTGTGCAGGGAGGGTCCTGGCCCATGTGTCTTTGGCGGTTAAGGGCCGTGGCACATCATGGAGGTTTGAGGCCTTTGGATCGATGGGGAGAATGACGTGGGAACGGAGAGCGTCCCAAAATCAATGTTTCTCTTTTGACTCACAGCGAAATTGCAGGAGACCATCGAGAGCGTGTTGAACATCTTTCTTCCCGGCCCTTTTCAGCACGCTCGCACGCCTACTGGACGCACCCCTTCGCGGCAGGTGCATAAACTGCGACACCATGTGCGTAAAGCGCATGGTGTCACCAACACTCCTAATAATTTTGGAAAAACAACTGTGACAACATTCAATAGTAAAAAAAATCAATGAAATGACCGCATGCTCGTGGAATTGATACAAACCTGGCTTGATACCAAGGTTAGAGAATCCTCCGTGAAACTACACGACCTGCATGTGTTATGCTTTTATTCTTGTTAGGTATTATAATGACTCATTCGACTCAACCGATGCTTTGTTAGCTCGAGATTCTTATAGCCAAGACTATCTCAAATGAGCGCATCACGGATAATGATTTTCCATTTCTCACTGATTTTCTAAAGCGCGGCATGACAGATTGAGAGATATGTTATGATGCACACTATCGAAATATGATGGTAATAAAAAAATAGTATTATAATGAAAGTTTAAAGTTTAAATGGTTGTCACACAGTTGTTTTCTTCAACAATTATTAGGAGTGTTTGGTGACACCATGCGCTTTACGCACATGGTGTCGCAACTGATGCACCTGCCGCGAAGGGGTGCATCCAGTAGGCGTGGTACAGTTTTGAAAAATGCCGGGAAAGGAATCAAGTTTAATGTGCTCTCCGTGATCTCCTGCAGCGCCACAGGATTCAATAAGAGAAACATTGACTTCGGGACGCTCTCCGTTCCCACGTCATTCTCCCCATCGATCCAAAGGCCTCAAACCCCCATGACGTGTCACGGCCCTTAACCGCCAAAGACACATGGGCTTGTCCCCGCGCACCTCGACTGCTTCGGGTGAATGGGTTGCAGCTCGATACATTGTGGGAGAATATGCACATAACGGTACCTTACAATGTATATTCAGAACAAACACGAACATGTACTGGACGAATTCAGGTCATCATGATGGCTGAACTTGAGGCTGCGATGAAAGAGCTGAGGCTTATTTGCGGAGAAAAATACTTTAGCGCGCAGCCGACAGAATTTCTAAAGGAACTATTCAGACCGCAGAGTTTTGTGTCGCCCACATTCCCCAAAGAGGAGCTGAACCCTTAAAGGGCCGTGAAGAGGGAGGGGTCACCGGCATGTCGGGATGCCTCACCTCCTCTGCGGAGCCGCTGGGTGGCCGCGCACAGATCTTAGCATGCATGAGAAAGCGACACCATGAAAGTATTTGCAACCCCACAAGCCGATTGGAAGTTCTATTGAATAAAACAATGATCGCGAAAGGGCAGAGCTTGACGTCTTCTGCGAGGATTCACGACCGGGGGCATAAGCGTGAAGAGTGGAGTATGTGCAGTGAACGCATAATGAAAATTAAAAAATTAAAATAATGATGTGCATATTGTTTTGGTATTGAGAACCGGCGACCCATGAGTTTGACCGGGGCATTATATATGCTCGTGCCTGCTTCGGCACTTTACCATCTCGGAGAGTGGAGCGGAGTCATGTTTACCGTTTGGAAAGGAACAACCCTGAGGAATGGAGGAGCACCTTCTGGATCAAAGCTCTTCAATGCCACGCGGCGCTCGGTGCGGAAAAGTTCCGTAGGATCACTACGGTAGGAGTGTAAAATTCCCTTCTGAGGGTTCTCCACCTTCCAGTAAAATACCGTCTTCCCTGAAGAATGACCGTCTAAAATGACGATCCTTTAAAATCGAAATTACAGTGCACACGGCATCATATATTGTCTCAGCCTGTGACTTACTTATAAATGCGATCCTGCTCTCATACACCTTGTGGCTCAGCCTGGACTTCTTCTTTCGGCTTCTCCCTCGCTTCCGGCAACCTTTCTTCCCTTTCCCTTTCGAATGCCCACCAAAGTACAAAGGTTTGTTGGAAGTTGGGCCATGGCTGCTCTCCCTATAGGAGGAGAAGGAGAGGCACGCGGCCCAATTCGGTGATTTATTTGTGTGGCCTGCAGTGGCAGCATTGAGGGGTGCTGATGGGTTGGTACGCATTCGCCTTTTGGGTCTTCGTGCGCTTGAGTAAGCGCTTCAAGTTCAATGAAGCTAAAAGTAATAGACATTTTCATGCGAGTTGGGACTGTGGGGGATGGCAGTGGCTTTTGGAGGTGATGTCTGAGAGTGTGGTGTTGACATGAGTTATCGTTCGGTATTCCAAAATGGACGTTGAAGGTACCACCGTGGGATACCGATTAGGACCGCTTGTGCACTATTCCATTTGAGTGTGTCCTTAAAATATGAACGAAGCAATTTGTTACATGTCCTGCATTGTAGTGCGAGCGAGTAGTGTGAAGTTTGTTGATCTCTGTGCAGTGTGGAGCTCATGGGTTTGGAGGGTTCCTTCTCATAGCCATATATTTTCCGCTGGCACGCGACTCGTGGCTTTGTATTCCACTGGGGCGCCGCGAGGCGTACCGATATATTTGCCGTTTGTTGTGCAGTTTGTGTTGGGTAGTTTCCAACTTCTTTTGCTTCATTTGTATGGTTTGTGTTTTACTTTCGGTTCTGTGAACTGTTTTGGCCCACATTCAGTACGTTATTATTGGAAGCAGTTTTGACCTGCATGACACTTCATACTTCAAGTGACTAATGTCACGAAGTCGTTTGGCACACAAAATAACGTTTCGAAATGTACCGAGTCACTACATTTCACCACATTGGATCGCGGTGTTTCGTTATTAATATCGTTTTTTTTTGCCGGAATAATGTTATGAAAGAAGTGCCCAAGGTCACTTCGAACATTTAAGTCTCAATAAAATATATTGCCGGCTGCATTTCCCCACTTACCTAACGACCTCGATTTCACTTTGTTTCTTTTATTAAAGATGAGTGAAATGTAATTTTGAGACAACATATGGATTCCGTTTTCTCATAGCCGTTTTTTTTCCTTTTTGGAAGCTAAATAGTTGGGAACTGAAACTTTAGAAAGCAGTTGCATTTAATGCGCACGAGATAGTGTGCCTCATCCGATTCCCACCTCATGAGGGATGTGACAGCTGTTTTGCATTTTAATGAAGAACTCTGATGTTATTTTGTACGTTCTTTTGTGCATCACTTTTGCTTTGAATACAAACCAACGTGAGAAGTTTCCATTGCAAACCGGTTTAACATTTTTTTCTTTAATTCTTCTTGAAATGTGTTGGAAATCAATTATTGGCTTGAAACATCGGGGCGCCTTATGGATTTTTGATGTGATATGATTGTTATTTTTTTTTTTCAACGGATGCATGCATTGCAACAGGTTTTATTTGCGAGTAGCGGGAAAAGTTGTTCAATCGTTTTTATTTGAAAGTCAGCGGTCTTTATAGTTTGCCGCGCTCGCTTTGCCACTTTCGTGGCTATGTTCCATCAAATGGTGAGGCACTTCCTTTGCACTTATGCTGGCCATTGCAGCACGGTGCCAATACCAATGCCCAGGCGCAGGTGGCAGCGGCGGTGACGCCAGCTCTCTGAGGTAAACGATTATTATTGGTGTTGTTTTGCATGTGTTGTTGTAGCGGGACACTTATTTACCGGCCCTCCCTGCTGCTGATAGGCGGTGATATCGAGCAGGGCTTGTGAAGCCTTTGATGCCCGTTGGATATTATCAACCAATGGGGTTTCTCCCCGGTCAAAGCAGCTGCAATTGGGCCATGTGACATCTTGCCCCACGGATGCGGGAGACAAACATTAGAAACGTGGGATGCGGTAATTCCAGTTTAATTGGTTTCCAACATGTTGGGATGATTTATGCGACTTATGGTCGTGGCGTATCCAAAATTACTCTGTGACGGCGTAGAAGCTTGAAGAAGCTGGTTGGTTGCCTCATGCAACTGCGTGCTTGGAATCGGACACTCGACCGTGCGCCACCTGCTGGCCATGCACGGCTACAACGCACTGAATGCGAGGGGACTGTTTGCATGCCGGGTGTGCAAGCAGCTGCTCAAGGCATATGTCAACATGGTGCGGCACATGATTGAGATACACAAGGGCGCTAAACTCTCGGAACCACAGTACAACCGAATAAGAGGAGGTGTGGTGTGTGGGAGCAGGCGAATTGTGAGGGAATGGTGCGGTGCCTTGAGCAGTGCGGGACCGAGGCATGGCCGACGAGGCACATGGTGTTGCCAGGCTCCGCGAAGTGCACGGTGGTACTGGATGCGCCTGAGGACGTGGCTGCGGAGAAAAGTGGGGGACAGAGTGGCCGGCTCGTGAGGCTTGCCGTGTTCAAGCGGGAACTGGAGCGTGTGTGCTGTAGGCGTCGGGTGCCTGAGGTACGACAGGCCGACGAAGGGCACCACGAGGCAGGCCACGTGAGGCGACTGCTCAAGCACTTTGTTTGTGAGAAGCGGCGTGTCCTTGGCAAATGATGCAGGCACATGAAGGAACAGCACGCTGAAGCTGGAGAGGGCGCTTATGAGCAGAGCACTGGTACGGACTCTCATGCCAAGCTCCCGTCACTTGTTTACACCGACCCAACCTGTGCAGTAGGCGATGATAGTGCGCACTGCATTTTTTTAAGCAGCGTCACAGTCCCAGGCATGAGGAAAGTGGCCACGTTCCCTCAGGCTGTTTGGTGGGAGGGCCATGAGCCATCGATGGGATGTCACGCCATGGGAGCATATCAGCAACGCGGTGGTTGTGTTGCTGTGGAGGCAACCCGCTGGATGGCATTTTGTGTGAGAAGTCAATGGAAGGCATAATGAGCTGAGAGGACTGGGAGCAGAGCACACGGAGGAGCATCAAACCCCTCTGAGCAGCTTCCCTTTCCTGTGGCCTGTCAAGTGACTGCCAGGAAGGGTTTACTTAATGCGCTTTCCATTGCTTTTCCTTGTGGTCGTGCCGTGCTGTGTTGGTACGCGGTGAATTTGCCTTGTCGGGCAGAGGGGAGTGGAAATGAGGTATTTGAGCCCGATGTGCTCCGTTACTAATGAGGAGTGTGGCACCTGTTTGTGCGTACGGCTCCACATCGTGGCGCTCATGTGTTTGATGTGCCCCGATGAGTCTCTCAGGTGGCTGTGGCATGTGATGTGTTGGGAGCTGATGGTGTCGCCGGGAAGCAAATGCGTGAGACCTTGTGACCACATCCATTGGTGCGCATGTGAATCCTGATGGCTGCGTATGTGTGTGTGTGTGACTTCCACTGAATGTTCCTGAAGTGGTGAATGGAAAGGCTTTTGACAAGCGAGCTGAATATTCAATGATATGCGTTAGTTTTAGCCCCGCTAAGGAAATGTGAGAGCCACGCACCATTTGTCGAGGCGCATCGCGGAGCCCTCCATCGGCAGCAACAACTTGACTGGCAGCTGTGAGTGTGGGGCATAACGAAATGGATGGGCTCGTGTGAATGGGACGGAAATATGACTGCCGTGCGGGCGACATTTGTTGCTGCTGCTTGGATATTTGTCAGTTTGGTTGAGGGACTGTCAGTGTGGATGAAGCAAGCGCCCGTGAGGATATTGGGAGTTAGCGCGAAGAAACTCCCCACAACGTTATAATGAAATTTGCAACTAAGCGTGAATGCACACCAACAGATCGCGGCAGGTGCAGTAAATGGAAAGAGAGCGCTGACCATTAGGGGCTCAGTTTTGTATTGGAATGGTTGAACCTTCCTGATTGGTTTGAATAAAACAAAATCATGACGTGCCGACATGACGCCAAACCACTGACGTGTGGCTGGCAACCCGCTTTGAATGAGTGAAGCTTCCGGTAAAATTAAATGAGGCTCCATGGAGGGAATTGGAACCGTGTGGTTAGCGCGATGACACCGCTTAAATAATGGCGAGCATTTCCCAATTTATTTTGTAACTCCGTGGAATATAAGCTGCGCCCCAAATATTTTGCCACCCCGGCCCCGTGAGCACCGCCGAGTGCGACTGGGCGTGGCGGAGGCGTGAGGGCGCTGGAGGTGCTCAAACGGGAGATGCGGCCATAGGGCCCAATGGATGTGCGGTTGTGACAGGAGGTCTTGAAGCCATTTCTCTTTTGTTGTAATTGGAGAGGCGTGCGAGTGGGAAGCTTTGAAAGATGCGTAAGGCCCGCCACGGCCAATGAAGCGAGAGAAGTGTGAGACCATGCGTGATACGGAGGGAAGAAATGAAATGAGTTGTGGTTGTTTCAGTGGAACGTGTGTGACCAAATGTGTGAATGCAATGGCCTTACGACATTCCGAGGTGTGTGATGGGAGCGGCCCTTACACGTGTCCAAGCAATGGAAATGAAGCGGAGCTGCGATGATATTTTCTTTATTGTGTTTTGCTGAAATAACTGAGCACGTCAAATTGTGCGTGCATGCCATGCGACAAACAATTTATTTGCTTCCGGTCACTGCACGCAATTGATGCAGGAAAGGTGGTGGAGCGCAGTGTCCAGTTAGGCAAATAATGTTGAGCGAATGTGCGGAGGTGTGAGGGAACCATTAATGGCTCCTGGGCATGCGACAGTGGAACATTTCAGTCATTGTAGGCTTGGAGTAATGTGGTGTTGCTGCCACGTGCGTATGGTGGGAAGTGTCACACCGCTCCCCGTTGCGATACCGCCGCCAAGCAGTGAGGGGACTGCCGTGGCGCCGTGCTGCCACTGGAAGGGAATAAAACGGAGGGCTGAAGTGCAGTTACACCTCGTGTTTCCGCGTGCCGGTGTTACCACCACTGCCCTGCACCATGCGCATCCGAGCACTCGGGGCACGTGATGGAGACCGAAAGCATGCAGCAGCTGTTGCCCGCATTGAGGTTTCTGACGTCTGCATGGGGCAGGCGTGTTGGGATGTTGAGCTATGCATTGGGAATGAGTTTTGTTATTTCCAGCATTAGTGCATATGATTTGCCGCCTGTGTTGCATATAATCCCTGCAGGTTTGTGTGGCCTCACGTGCCGTTGGTGTGCGGCCTGCAGCCTCGCTTGGTACCAGCGGATGTTGTTTGCTGTGAGTGTCATTGGGGCTTACTTGTGTGCTCGTGTGTGTGTGTTCGTTGGAGGAGGAGTGGGATAATTCTTAGTGAAATGGAAATATGCGGTGAGAGCGGTTTGTGTGGCAGTGTGGCTGGAGGATTCCATGCGATTGAAGGGAGGCTGCGATGAGTGAGGAGTGGCGGCGTGCACTGTGGAGCGCAGGATGGAGCGGAGCCGCACACGAGAGCTGAAGGCAAAATAACAGCACTGGAATTCCCAATGCCAGCAATGTGTTGAGTGCACGGGGAGTGTATTATCTTTGTGTGTCTCACGAGGAATTTCTTTTATTGGCATTCAGGCGGCAGCGTGGGAAATGTGTTGCTCTCTGCAGTGCCTCATTGTGCTGTGCCCAGTGGAATATCTTCCAGCAATCGGCTTACTGGCATGAGATCAGTTTTGTGTAGGCACGGTGCCCATGCGTTGGAGTGAGGAATTATGAAGGCAAGCGACAGTGGTGGGAGCGAGGGGGATGCGGTGGAGCCACTTGATTGATTGGAGTTGGGAGGAGCACTGACCCTCCGTGGGCGGAATACCGTTGCATGTCATTGGTGTACATGGCTGCCTGCGCCATGAAGCGACTTCGCGGTGTGAGGGCAGTCACATAATGTGGTCGCAGCACACACTCGAAGCAGGCACTGCGATATCAAATGGACCATATTGCCTCAGTGTTGCCTGGACTTCAGAGGCTTTGACTTCCTCAATGAGTGAAGTGGCCTTGCATGAATGCCTGAAGGTGAGCTGTGCTGTGTGACTGTGAGAAATGGTCATCGAATATCAACAACTCGGAATGCGATTTGTTTGAGTGTTTAACTGCAGGCCGTGCAACTGCTCCGTGACTTATTCCTGTGAGCAGTTGGATGGAGGACGCAGCTGAAAATGGTGCATGCAGTGTTGGTAGCAGGGAGGGATGTGTGATGCCAGCTGACTTTGGCTGCACGCCCCTGCAACAAATGCTGCCTCCATTGGTGTAATGTGGCAGTGAGCTGAGGAGTGAGGGCATGCGTGCGTGTGATGTGACAGTGCGAGTGCGGCCCATTTGTTACAGGCACCTTTCATACTGGTACAGCCACACCTTCAGAGCACTGATGTGAGAGGGAAACACATTGCGCTCGAGTGCGTGATGCGGTGTGGTTTAACAATCTCCACGCGTGGCATTGGCCTGTCGCTTTCACATATAATCCGTAATTCCCATTGAAGGGATGTTTATTCCCTTTGAATGCGTGTGATGGGAGTGTAGTGCCGCTGCCTCGCGTGTGTGACTGACGGCAGTGTGTGTGTGTGTGCCAGTGCTCACTCCCCCTTTCTTTCACTTCCTTTACTATCGGGCTGTAAGCATCGCACTGAGAACAAGAAATTAGCACAAGCGGATTATATAAATGGAAGAGCGGGGAGTGAGGTGGACGAGGGATGAGATGGAAGGTGAATCTGATGCTGCTGACGCTGCAGCGAGCCACGAGACCTTGGTGCGAGCGAGAACCACATGGACGCTGGACAGTCCTGTTGAGGAAGTGTTACTGTGTAACTACGGTGGATTGAGTGACATGAGCCTTCACGACTTCCTGATGGAACACTTTGGCGAAACCTTTGGATCCCCGAACGTCTCTATGTCTGTGTTTGTCGGCAACCCCTCCTTCTTTTTGAGATGAGTCTTTGCTTTAGCGATACATGCTCACAGCGTACGTGAGTTCGGAGGGTACAGAAGGAATATCGGCAATGAATGAAGGGGTCAACAGTTGTCGTAACATGGGGATTTTCTCCCTACGTCAATGGTCAGCAGCCGCGGCAGCTGATAAGGTAGGAAAATTAAAAGCATGTGTGATGGCCAAGCTGAACGCCGCACTCTTCAGTGTCAGACGTAACGCGGATGCTATGAAAAGCATCAACGCACAGAAAGGCACCGTGGCCGATGACCTGTACGATTCCGTGTTCAACGCAAGGTGGAGCTATGTTGCGAGGAGCAATGAGTTCGGTAGGAAGTGGCTTGGGATGGGGGTGTTGAGCGTGACGCCAGGAGAGGAGCCCCATTTATGGTCCGAGGCGCAAGCGAGTGCCTCGTATGACCCCGTTAAATCGTGGGAGGGCGATGAGGTGCCGGGTGTGAGAGGGAAACTTGTGATGATGGTTCTCTCCTCACCGAAGGGGTGGCCTTGCTTGCTGTTCCGTGAAAATGGGATAAAAATGAAAGTAGCAAGATCGCTGACTGGCTACAATGCTGAGGGTGATGCATACATCCGGAAAGAAAATTTACGAGTGTGGCACATTGTGAAAAAAGAGCTTGACAGGTGGCTTGGAGGTAATGAAATTGTGCGGCCATTTATTGTGATTGGCACGCCGGGCATTGGGAAATCCTTTGCCACCGGCTCCTTGCTGCTCTACCAACTGCTGCATTACCCGTCGTATGACCTGAAAGTTGTGGCTTACTTTGTGAGGGAGAAGGCGTATATTTTCCACCGCGAAGAGAGGAGAGTTGTGTGTTACAAAAGGCAACAGGCCGCTATGCATGAAATCGAGGATATGATTAGAAGAGGCATTAAGGGCTACATAATATTTGACATTTGGGAGGAATGTATCGGCATTGGGAGTTTTTCAAGGGCTTGGGGCATTATTCTGATTTCATTCCCCTACGTGAAGAACTTCCAGAAGTTCACAATTCTGCGGCAGGACACGCTTCCTATTTACATAAACTGCTACGAGGACGTTGAGTTCAAAGCCTTACTGGTATGTGAGAGGCATTCGCAGCTGGTAAAGAACCAAATTAAGTTGCAGGATGTCAACATTGCGAATGACTGGGAGGTGATAATGAGGCGCATTGATATGGTTGGCCCAGTGCCGCGCTACGTCCTTTCGGATGAGTGGCGCTACAGCCAGCGTGATGCTGATGTGGATAATGAACTATCGTGCACTTCTTATGTTAATATTGAGCGCAACGCGTATCTTTCGTTCAGTAAAGAAGGGTGGTACGCCGATAACACAAGACGTATGGAAAAGTTGGTTCGAGTTCAGGGCGTTTGGCCCGAAGAGGCTCGGAACGAGGCTGTCTCTGCTCATCTGCGTGGGGGAGTTTTAAGGCACGCCACGAAGATGTTCGCTTTGGATGAATTGTATGGCAATAACCGTGCCTTGAGGGAGGAGCGGCGCGTGTCAATGTTTAAGGTGTCGGGATTACAGACCTTTATGATTGGGAGTGTTGTGACGGAAATAGTGCGGTACCTTAAGTACCTCCCACGAGAAGGTGAGACGGAGAAGTCCCGCTCGACTGTGCTGCACCGCCCTGCAGCCCGGGGCCGCGTGCCGATCTCGCCCCACCACTTCTCTTCCGCTGACACACCAGTGGAGATTGTGGTGTGGTGCCTTTATAAACCTGTGGAGAACAACTTTCCCGTTGTGGATGGCTTTTTCCTGGTGGATGCGGTGGGTAAGGGTGTTTCGCTTCCCGAAGGAGCCGAGGCCCCCACTCAAACCATTGTGCTGCTCCAAGTGACCAGAGCGGGCTGTCACCACACGACGACCAGCGAAGTGGGCAGGTTTCGTGAGCTGATGGCACAGTCCTTCACAAATTGGAGGGAAATGGAGAACCGCCTTAGCTACGAAATGATTTATGTTCAACACACTGACAGCACAAGTATCAACGACAGGCAGCGCTGTGATCGCAGTGGTATGGCTGATGATACGGTTATTGAGGAGTTCTGGAACAGGATAAGCCATTTTCAGGTCAATCTAGAAGCCCCAATTACGAAACTGCTTTGCAAGAGATCCACAATGTCAAAACGGTGGCGTAGCTGATGATGACATCCAACGAGTATGCCGGATGCCGCCCACTGCGATTTCGTCCTACTTACGTGCTTCTTTGCCCTATTCGGGCATGTATCTCTAACTTGTTTCCACTATTTGTTTTTATTTTTAGTGTGGCGCCTGTGATAGTGCCGCGAAAATAATCAGTGAAGAGGAAGGCTTCTCACAGATTCACATGGCCACAGCAACATGCATTTCTGCATGGCGTGTGGTGAACAGACTGTTTGGAAGGCGCGTGATGTCTCTTTTATTTCTTCTGCTTGACCCATTCAGATATTTCTCATTTTCATTTTATTTTATTTTCCTCTCGTTATTTCATCGTGCATATGCTATGCGTGCGGTGGGTGCCGCATACGATGCCTGTCCAACAGCCGCTCTCACAATTTATTAAATGAGCGCTGGCCATGGCACGGCACGCTCTCACCATTTAGGACTATCCTCTTTTGTGGCGGCTTGAGTTAACTCTCGCCTGCAATACGGTTACTTTTGCTCATTGTTTTGTTTATTTCTTAGGATGTGGGTTTTTGTGGGATTTTTTTTTCTTTCAGTTTCTGATATCATGTGTGCGTGCGTGCCTGTGCAGTTTTGGTACATCGTTTGGTGCTGTGACTTCATTCGAATGGGTCTCTTTTCCTTCAACACTCCCATTGCTTTCCTTTTAGTACAGACATGCGGGAGGAGCGTGCGGCTGCTGATGGTTGGTGATCGGATTGCCCTTTGGTTTCACGCCTCTGTTTGATGACAGCAGCACAACATCTGAGGGCTGCGCTGTGGGTATGGAGACAATTTGTCAGCTGTCCTCAATTTCAATTGTTGAGGCCGTGTATGACTGCAGGAATAGCTATGATGCCGCATACGGTTGAGCCGTGAAGGGAATTGTGTGTCCGCTGACACGACCGTGTGCAGGCGCAGGGACACGCCCATGTGTCTTTGGCGGTTAAGGGCCGTGGCACGTCATGGGGGTTTGAGGCCTTTGGATTGGTGATGGTGGGTTATGTCCCATTTTCGATTGACTATGCTTATTTAGTTCCGCTGTTGTGGGCGAAATTGCTTATCTTCAGGCGTGCGCCGTTTCATAACTTATTGCTCATGGCATTAGTGGTCCTTTGCCGGGAGTGGTCTCCGCGGTACTTTAGGTGAGTTAGATATTCTCAGGAGTGGCTATGACAGAGAAAGTCTGTTATTAGAGTAGGGTACCTTGTTTTGAGAACGCTATTAGGGGAAATCGGGCGCCCCGACGCGATCGCTGCTGCGAGGCTGTAATATAGGTGCTGCACTGTCTGATGTTAGTGACAGAGAGCAGTATTACGTGTGGCGGGATGGGGAGGGGGAAATGAACGGCGTACTGTTGAAGAAGAGTTGGGAGTATTTGATGTTATTGCATGGGGGGTGTTGTCTTTAGGCCAGTGAATTTGCAGCTAGACAGACACCATGACGGGTTGAGGAAGCTTTCGATATTGCTCACAGTTGTGCGTAGGTCATTGAGGAAGGTGATACACTGTTTCCCATTATAATAGGTGTCGGTGTCAGTGACTTGCCACACTTCGGCTCAGCCTTATTAGTTGAGGATGCATTTGTGGCCGAATAAGGCTCTTGTGGGGCGGGGTTTGTACGCAGCTCCGAGTGAGCCTGATGTGTTCCCATTCATGGTACACGTGTAGCTGGCAGGGTAATTTGACAATGTACAGCGGTACACGGAAGTTCGGCGAACCGAGCGAATATGGCGCTATGCCCTACTGCGGTAGTTGAGCCCCTATTGTCAAAGCTACTGGGTACGCAAATAGCCTAGGTATCGCGGCATGTGCATAGGGATCTCGAAAATCTGATGCTTGAAAACTAGAAAACATGGCAGTGTGCCCCAAGAAAAGATAGGCTGGACAGCAATCGAAAATGTTGATAAACGAGGTGAATCAATTTGTTCATTAACCATAAGAAAACGATTGCCCTTTTTCTCATGTTTATTTTGGTTAGTCAGCTGTCCAATGCCATAACCCTAATGAGGGGGGACTTTCTGGGGACCGTGGGTGGATCGTTGTTTTCGTGCGGGACATCTCCTTTGAAGAGGGCATAAATGGAGTCTCATTGATAATCATGGTTCTTGAGGGTGAAAACCATGGTCATGCCATATCACGTACTCTTGTTTGTCACTCTGATTCTTCCGTGGGTAATATTCAACGCCTCGTGGACAGCAAGGTGGGGCGCATTTCAGTCTCCTCTGGTGTAACTGCTCGTTCTACTATGTTTAGGACATATCCATGCATACCATAGAGTTAAGCGTGTCTACATAGTATAGACTGCCAGGTGATTGCGCAAGTTGCGAAGTACGTGGGCCCTTTCGAAATGTTATAAAGAAAGAGTGATGAGTCCCGGTGGGCAGAGAATCATGTTAACAAAAGCCTCATCAGTGTCTGCACAGGCACGGTTGTATACCTATGAGATGCGATGCTTCACGTAGCGGATGGGTGCAGACCAAAGGTATTTTGTTAATAATGGTTGCGACCTCATCTCATTCCGCGTGCAGTGGGCACGACTGGCCTTGCTAGCAAACAAGGGGAACATGCGCCTTCAACAGGAAATGGCGCCCGTGTTGGAAGTTGAAAGAGTCAGGCGCCAACGGGGGCCACTGCTTGTTGTTTATCCGGTTTCCCTTGGGTAAGCCGCTGCAAAACTGTTCAATGAAAAATATGCTGGTGGAGGATTCGTGTAAATGGTGTTTTTTTTGCTCGTTGTGATCGTAGGATGCGGTAATTGATAACTCACCCCTGGAGACACACTCATGAGACGCATCCGTTTATGGTGATCGAATGAAGCACATCGGGGGTATGTTGAGGGCATGTGACGTTGCCGCGGGAGGCGAGTGATGACGGTTTACATATGCTCGAGTGCGGGTTGGAGACTTATTTCTCACTATCTAAAAGCAATTATGGAAAAGGTAGCTTTTTTCAGATTCAAATGACGCCATTCTTACAGGTGAACTTACCAAATGAAGCGCAGTGGCTTTTTCGTCATTGACTGTGTGGGTAATTGCTTGAAAGTGAGAGATTTATCAATGGATTAAAAGTGTGGCCCTGTAAATAATAAAAGTAGCTTTTTCTTCTACGATGCCTGTACATCAGGCTTTCATGTCGTCTTGTAATGCATTGAATGGGCTGAAATCGAGGGGTTGTTCTGGTAACACTGTGGTTGCTAAAGTTACCGAAAAGAGTTCACAGTAGGAAGAGGCAATGAGGCTGTGGACAACCAAGTTCCACGCCGCCTTGGAAAATTTTCTTATAAATATTTCTTTCTTGTTTGCATTTCGTTTGAAAAAATGATTTTGTCATGGTAGACAGGAAATGTGGTTGAAAAACAGACCGACGTTGGAATGATGAAATGATGGACACCGACTGAGGAAGGATGGGTGGAGTCAAATTTTCAAATTCCATTTTTGCTGCGGCTTCGTTGATGTTTACTGTGGGAATTCTTGACTTGTTTTCAAGACAGCGTGGTGGTGTTTATCTTCATTGACCGGTCCTCTGCGATTGGGACTGAGGCTAGGACGGCACGTTATTGGGCACGTTTCTCTCTGAAGGGGGTGGAGCAGCTGCATTATACGGTGTGGGGAAGACACTCGATCACCGCTGGATCAAAGTAGTTTTGGCTCAAGGATAAAATGCCTTGTGTATCATCTGATTCTTGCGGCTGGGATAACTGGAAGCCGTATCTGGTATGTGAGGATAACGACAATGCGTTTTCATACAGGCGGAAACGAGGGATGCACGACATTGTGTCCTGGGCGATGGTTCATGCTTTTTTTTTCTTTGCTTACATGCCCACGGAAATCATCAATAACAGGCAGTAACATGGCATGAAAGACTTTGCATTGTCACACGGTGTACTGTGGAAATTGGATCATATATAACGAATTTTGTGTGACGAGACGGTTCGTGATTTCTATGGATGCGCGCGATTGTGTGATAAAGCGACAGTTATCATTTAAAGGGGGCCCCATTTCCCCTATGCGTGAGTGGGCGTGTGCTTTTTAGCATATGAGGGGGGGAGAAGCGGGTCCAATTAAGGAGAAGTGTAACGTGGAATTCATCACTTTGATGGCCCTGACGAGTAGCCCCACCAAAGCTGGGATTATGTTGGTGGTAACTGCAGTGGCTGTGTTGGTTCGTATATGCACACGCTTTGACGGGTAGAATGTTTATTAAGGTATAGGTTTCGTCTATGGTACATTTTATTTTTATTTGATATCTCTTCACATCTTAGGCAGCCTACATTGGGGTGTGTCTTCTCGCTAATAATACTTTTAAAAAGAAATAAGAAAATCATTTCTCTTTCCATTTGGATTGCGCAATGTTTCTTGGCAGCTAGAACCCATCGTGTACAGCGTTTTTTTTACCGTAGGGCTAACACGCCATTCAATTATTATCTCTTATTTTTTTTTAAAGCTAATAACATGTGCTTTACTCTTATTGATAGTCTTCGAATTTTGAACAGGGCGATGCCCCTGGCTTGGCCAAGTTGTTGCCCTCGTAACTCGTTGTGAGAAAACACCACCACTAACAGAAAAAAAGTGGCGTAAGGCAGCTTGAGTTTTACCCAATTCCCTCCGACTCTGTTTCCTTCCGCTTACCTTGGAGAGGCGCGCTGAGGCAAAACAAGGGAGGATGGACGAAGGAAGGGAGGTATGGAATTTTGATATCTTCTTACTGGTAGCCGACAAATACGCTTTTACTCCCACATCTTATGTCTTGATCACTTTGCGCTGGAAGGAGGCAGCAAATGTAGAAGGAAGGCAAAATAATCGAATACACATACGAAGGTAAAGGAGTTGTGTTAAAATAATATGTTTATGCCTACGAAATCAGGCGATGGCAATAAAGTTAAAGCGGAGCAGCTCTGCTCCTTGCGGAGTGGGTAGGGGTGCTCAAACAACCCTCAAAACAATTGAGATCCTCAAAAACCAAAAAAATGATATTTTGGGAAGAATTCAAAAAGATGTTTTCCTCAATGAAGAACCTCGCTTCTCCCCTGCCGCTTTCCTCTTTTCTATTATGTATCCTTCCCTTTATTTAAATTTCTTTGCTTTGATTAGTCAGATACCAAAATTCATATTTTTGGTTTTCACCTAAGCGGCTGCCAGTAACCGTTGCAAGCGGGCCACTCAGGCCTATTAACCATTAGGCGTGCGAACAGCGTTGTCGAAGTGTTTGATTTCCGCATTTGGCAGACTTTTTTTCTAGTTAGTTCTACTCCTTAACATACACACACGCCTATACATACATATATATGTATCCATGTACGTCGGACACAGTGTCAGGCTCACGTAACGTCGAGGCGGTCGGACCTGAGGCCTCACCGTTCTCATTGTTAGCAACCACAGTGGACACATTAGAACTTTTCCCGATGTTTACATTATGCCACTGCATTAGCGACGCTGGTGATAGTGGAAATGGCCCACGGTACTGTGCGAAGGACAATTACACAAAATGCATGTACGAGCTGCGATGCTTGCCACTCAGTAGAGGGGAGTTGAGCAGTGGGATAACGTCATCTCCGCCCTTAGAGGAAAAACTGGGCTATGCGACGCGGGAAGACTTTATCGTTGCGCAGCAGGAGAGGCTGGATGCGTTGGTAGCAGCATCACGCAAGCGAGATCTTCCGCTTTCTATAGCTCTCCCCATCGATACCTACGTACGTCAGATAAGTTCCAGCGGTGAGCGATTTGTGATATCTGTCTCGCCTTTCACTGGTCTATCTTTGGTGATGTGATACGCTCTGGGTGGCGTCTTATAGAGGAGTCAGACTTTGAGGATATCCTCAGTTGCGTGGAGGAGTATGGTTCGGTGTGCATGCAGCTCCCGCCACACGGCAATTTAACTTTTAGTGCCATTCTCAGACAACTCAACGTGCGTACGGGTGCTGCGGAGGCCTCTCATAGGTCAAGGTGGGTTATTGGTGACTGGCTGCTGCACCTGTGAGTAATGTGCGGCATACTGTGGAGGAGACTGTGAGGGATTTGGAATGGTTACTGCATTCGGCATTTTCAAAACTCAATGTGCTCTGCGGGGCCGATGGTGTGGTTTTACAAGATAACGTGCTAGAGGCGCGTATCGATGACACCATTGAGCGCATTCGTTTGGGTCTATCAACCGGCGTGTGGTGCCGGAGTCGTGAGTTGGTTGTGACCGCACAAATCTACACGCCAGTTAATGACGATGCACCTCTGACCGCTAAAGAGGAAATGCCGTCAATCGCTGGAGTTGGCTCCACAGCGAAGGATTTGGTTGGATTGGTTTCACAGCACCAGGAGAGGTTACGCCATGAACAGCGTATTATCCACAGTAGCCGTAAACACAGAAAGTCCTGCGGAAGTAGTAGTGCCAGCTGCCTCAGCAGCAGCAGCAAAGGCGGTGACTGCTTTAGTGTTAGTATGTCCTCACTTCGGCGTACAACCGACGTCAGTGGAGATGACACGGAAAAGATACCGGAAATCCCTTCCATCAATGACAAGATAGCTGTGAGTAAAGTCTTCACAACAGTCCGTTTGGACTCAGGAAAGGGTTGGCAGACGCCAGATATGAAGAAGGAAAAATGTAATATTCTGTCGTATCTAACTGAATTGCTAGAATCAAGCGCACAGTATAAATTAGAATATAAAAAAAAGGAGGCAGAGGCGCGGAAAAATCACCACGATGGCCTTTATTCCATTCTTCTACGGTCCTCCTTTGGACTCGCAAGACGCCGCAATTCTAACCACATTCCTCACTCATCGTCATCGATTGGGCAGAAACTTGGTATGCCCAAACTTCTGACCAGTGTGCGGGAAAAGATTAACGGTGCTTCAGCCATAGTGAGACGCTCAGTGGAACCGGAGCTGCTACAACGAGAGAAGCTTGCATTCATCGATTTACCTTCCTGTGCATCGAAAGGTATTTCTCCAAGATTGAAGAAGACGAGTCTTTTGCATGGACCTTCGTCCCAGCTTGTGGGTACGGCCAGGCTTAATAAACGTGACTTGAATATTGCGGTGCGCAGCACAACAACGTCAAGGGGTAGCCGTGCCAGTAAAGGAAGAGCCAGTGGACCTTCTGCTGGTAGCGTGTCGAGCAGCCTCTCGAGTCACATCAATAGCAATCAAGGTAGCGCAGGAAGCGGCGTAGGACAAGCTCATTCGGCAAGGGTAGTCCCCCGCGCGTGGTCTTCCTTGAGGAGAAACTCCAACGGTGCTCGAACGGCGAGGCCTTCTAGCGTGTCGTATTCGACAAGTTCCACTCGATATACGGCGGTAACCCTGCGAAGGACACCAGCCGGACGGAGGACAATTATTGGGTCGTCGCATCTTGTCAAGCAGCCGATTCAAGGCAATTACTCTGTGGAAGCGACTACCAGGGTATCGCGTACTAGTGAGATACCAGCAGATCGAGTTGCTTCTCAACCCGCCCGCGGCAGCAGGGCCCCTTCTCGTGGAAAGATTACACGGCGAGTGAAATAAATTGTCCCTTTATCGCCTGAAAGTGTGCTCACTGCGCAGTACAATGTGTAGCTTTCCTGTCTACTTCCCACACATATATCCTGCTTTCCGCAATTTGGCTCTGGTAGTTTCCTTTCATAAATTTGAGTTTTGAGCGAGGATGCACTTGGCCTGGCAAAAAAATGTATGTAAAGAGTTATAGTTACACGAGGAAAAAGCAGTAAGCGATAATGAGGATTATTGTTTTAGGCTAACTCAATAAGGGGCAAAAGTTATTGGGAAAAAAATATGCAAATGTGGGGAATGGGTGATTCCATCATGGCCTGAATAGATTATATTTTGTGGTTACTTTTTGAGAGGAGCAGTCTTCTTTAAAGGGGTCTCAACAACACACATATTTTGAAAATATGAGTGCATGTTTTCGAGTCACCCACATGTCTGTTCTGTGTTAGCGGTCACCACAACGCTGCTCGGGACCATAACCGTTTTCCCTCTTCTCTTTTTGTTTCCTTTAACTATTCTAGGCTGGTGCTTTTGTGATCACTGCTTGTATATTTCTTTTTTGCTCTGCGCTTTGTGTTAGCGTTCGCTATGATATATGTTCTTTGTTTAAATATGAAGTAGGATGTCTATCCTCTCTCTCTCCACCCTAACCCTAAACCCTTTTTTTGTGCATTCGTCAGTTCGCCTTGCGTATGTATTAATATGAAATCCACAAAGGGGGCTTCTTCCTATTGGATTACGTTTCTAAGTGACTATAACCCTTCACTTAAAACAATGGAAAGGAAGAAAAAAACGCGCCCCTTCTGTTCCCTTATTGCTGCCCTCTTGTCAAAGCTTAATGCATGTGTACACGTGTTTTTCCATTTATGCGTGCACTGATGTGGCCGTATCATGGGGATGTTGTTTTTCTACTTCACTGTTCCCAATTCACTGCTTTTTCCTGTTGATTATGAGTGTATTTTTGGTAAGCTTCTTTTCGTGGTAAACGTTATATACTCACACACGTCATCTTCCAATGGGGCTAAGGATAAAGCACCATTCAAATACTTTTCCATCTTCCGTGCACCCATGGATATTTAAGTGGGTGTCTGTGCAGTTTCGTGGGACTTCGTCCATCTTGGCGTCGTGGCGAAAATATATATCAAGTTTGCTCTTTCCTTTCCCTATTTTCGTCCCATTTTTTTTTCCTGCTAGCTGGCCGCGGGGTGCCAGCGTTGAGTGACAATGCTTGGAATCATCGGGGTGGACTCAGGAACCCTGTTTCTCTGCACTGTGGGACTAGTTATTGGCCTGCTAGTTCCCCTTGCAGTTTTGGGAGTGCTTGGACAGCGTTGTCAAGCAGCGAACCAGAGACTGGCGACGAGTCGGCGACGGAAAGCTGTTGAGTTCCGGGAAAAGCTGAGGAAAAGAAAGGGCGAACCTTCTAGTGCACCTTTTCATAGTAACAGTGAAATACCCGAAGCCAGCGGAGCTGAGATCTCTTCAGAAAGTGACAGCGGGGAGGAAGAAGATGTGGTTGACTCTTCAGATGAAACGGAGTTCGAGCGCATAGAAGAACTCCGTCTCAAGATGATTCTTGTCATCCGCAGTGATGGGAAAAAGATCCCAGCTCAGACTGTGGCTACTCGTGCCGCTGATGCTGCCATGAGCCTTGTGGAGGCAGTACAAAGTAGTGCTGCAGCTGAGGATTGGAAAAGGTGGTACCTCTGGTGGAATATGGTTGGGTGCACAAAAATAACCCTGAAAAGCTCCAGTGTTGAAGAACTACAACGTTTATTGGCCGAGGCTCATGGGCGTGGTTTACCGTGCTGTAGTGGTTATTCTGACAGCGGTGTGGTGTCTTTTCCCACTGCTGGCCCTGGTTCCGATGAAAGTGAGTTGACTGTTGTTGCTGTGGGACCCGTTCCTTCGGATATCGTGAACCCCCTGACTGGAAGTTTGAAACTGTTCTCGTGATCGTGTGCTTCCTTTCTTCGTGTGTGCTCCCCCGTTGATGTTTACTACCCCGTGAAATTTGGGCGAATATAAGGGGAAATTAGGCCTTCATTATGGCTTCCTTATCAACAGAATGCATTTTCCTTTCACGGTGTGCTTATTGTTCGGCAACTGATACTTCCATTAAAGTCGCCTCTTTTCCATACTGTGTGGAGTATTTCTCCATTTTTTTTTTACGATTAGTTGATTGATCTCACTGGAATTTTGGTGCTTTAAAGGTGGCTCTGGCAAGAGGATAGCTTTGCCATAATGACTAGTGGGTCCCACCATGTTAACTACAACTTGGAGCGTAGTGAGTTGATTCTTGACTTCACCATCTCAGGGTCCATTGTTCTTGTTGACGGCGATGCAACGGTCTTTGGTGCCCCCCTCAAGAGAAACGTACGGTATAACTTCCCCATGTGTAGTATTCCTGTGGTGTGCCCGGTTTCATGCCGTCTCCATGTAGAGGGAAGTTTTACGGGAGCGGTACATGTTCTTAGCACACATGTTGATGACATTCATGCCGTATTGGAGCTTGCACGTGCCGATGCAGCGGCGTTCCATTTGTCGTCATCGGCGCAATTGGGGGTTAGTGCGACCGGTGAGCCGGGGAGACACTCGGAGACATCAGAGGGGTATGGCCCTCGCGTCCTTGTTGTTGGAGAAACCAACACGGGAAAGAGCAGTTTGTGCCGTACTCTTACTAATTTAGCAACTACCACGCAGAAGTGCAGTGTGGCTTTGGTGGATGTCGACATTGGCCAGCAGGGTATCACTTGTCCCGGTTCGATTGCCGCCGTGTTTGTTGAAAATTACATACCAGTGGATGACGGTTTCAATACTATGATGCCATTGGTGTTTTTCTTTGGTGGTAAGGCTGTCACGGCCTCGTCCCGCCGGCATTATTTAGATCTTTGTGCATGCGCGGCCGCCGGGGTGGCCTCCGTTGCTGTATCAAAACCCGCTTTTGCGATAGGTGGGACAGTAGTCAACACAATGGGGTGGACGAATGGGATTGGACGTGACATTTTGTATGAACTGCTTTCTTTGTTTTCTATCACACATGTCGTAATTTGTGGCTCCGATGACGAACTTGCTGAGGACCTACGAAAGGCAGCAATTGGCCGCAACATAATATTTCTTAGCTATCCTAAACAAACGCGTATGCCGCCGCGCACCGCGGCGGTACGCAGCGCGTGGCGTGATGAGCAGGTGGTGAGTTATCTTCAAGGAACTTTACGTACGCCCTTGACATCGTACAGGGGCATTGCCTTTGTGAAGGATGTTTACTTTCTTGATGCCTTGACGTTGAAGCCTATGCCGTTCCAGGATGTTAGACCTCTGACTTTGGCTGCTGTTTCCTGGGCGGATTCGGTAGAATTTGTTGATCAAGTGAACGTTGCTGGTTTCATTGTTATTCTGGAAGTTGGAAAAAGATTCTTTTCTTTTCTCTCTCCCGCATCAGGTTCACTCCCCAAACCATTTATCTTAGTGTCCGATAATATCCAACTTCCCTGGGAAAAGGTACCGCCTTTTAGTGCTCCTTGAAATTATTTGTTCGGTTCTTCTTCGGCACCTTATTGTTATGCGTGACCCTATGAACCCGAATGTTTATGTCGATGCCGTTCAGTGTGTAAGCTATTCTTTTTTTTAAAAAACTCATTGAGAGTGTTTATATCGCGAAAAAAAAGATCGAGGCTTCATCTGGCTGTTTTCCATACCCTGTGATATTTTACGTGGGTTTATTGATTTATTTTTTCTTTTCCACTTTGAATCTCCTGCTCCGTTAAATTAAACTGACTCTGTGCCCTTTACAACTTTTTTTTTTGTATGTGCGAAAACTATGTAGACACCCTTAGTGAGATCCCTAATAGGTTCAGTTGTCTTACATGTATAATGGGGAGCTTACCGGCCATTGACTTACGTGTGGAAACGCTCCGTCTGGCCTATGGATCCCTATTGCGTCTTTTTCTTTACCCTCTGGCATACTACACCGGTCGGGGGCTTTTTTCACAGTACGTACTGCGCCACAAAGGTTCTCTCACTGCGTGGAGGAGATGTATTCTTCCTTATGTAGCATCACAAGGTTTGGAAATTGGTGTTTCCCTGCTCATTTGTCCTGTGCGGTACCTTGCTGCGGTGTCTACTCCTCGTTTTATGCTCGATTACATGCTGACAGGCTGGTCTGAGGTATTGAGGTCACTGGACCTCTTCTCCCCGGGAAAATACGTATCGTATGCCGATTACGCGTTTTCTTCTATATCTGAGTGGAATCTCGACTTCTTCACGTGGCAAGTGCCGGCAGCAGTGCTCACTTTGGCAAAAGTGTGGTACCGTCGCCGCCGTTTGGGTGCGCAGAATTGCCGCACTGTGCGAGTGCTGCTGATGCTTCCTCTTCAGCTTTTCTTACGAGCTTATCTCTCCTCTTTTTCTATCATGCTCCCTGAAACGGGCGAGGAGGCACTGGAAGCCGTTATCGCAGTGGTGCTAGAGGGCGCGGTGACGTCATACATTGCGCACCACACCGCTGTTGTGGAGGAGAGAGAAGATGGAAAGTTGGCGTTGGTGGGCAGGAATGAAGAACAATCAGAAGGGAGTAATGCCATGTTGTTGGCAGGAGAAGTAAAGACTGAGTAATAGCGTGAAGGGGGATGGTGGAGGGGAAATTAAACCATGTTAATCAATAGCTTGCGTTTTCTTTCCTCTATATCTTGGTGAATTATCGCCTAAATTATGTTGGTTGTGTTCTGAATTGTAGCCTTTATTTTGGTGATAAACATTTATGATGTTATTGTACTTCTGTCAGGATATTGTACAGTTTTTCTCGTGATTTGTATAGGACACATCTTTGTGCTGCCTTCTCCCCCCGCTCTATTTTTTTTTTTTGCTCTTGTTACTATTCGTACGTTAAACCCCTATTATTTATTTATTTATTCCTTCAACGGTAGATCACTTTTTAGGTCGAGAAGCCCCACGAATTCCTTCTTTTACGACCATATCTGTGTGCGACATCATTCGCGTACGCATTCCGTCGAAAGTATCCTGGCATTATTAAAAGAGAAGGAAGCTCCCAGTTGGCAAGCCATCGAACAAGTAAGCAGGGAGAGACATATTTTAGTCGCTGCTACAAGACGGCGGGGCGGGGCTAGGGGCTGGAGTGATGATGTTCTGCCCCATATCAGTTAATGACAATGCCACTGTGGGTGAGGTGCCTCCCTGTTCATCAGCAGCATCAACCGTTAATAATCAATTACAGTCAGTGGATGATTCTGAAGGGTTTTACCGTTCGGAGTGTGCCCAAATGGGCATTAATGTGAATAATAGTTTCTTGAAGCAGCTGCAATCAGGAAAGCTGGTATTCAATTTCGACAACGGCTACCTGGGCGAGCGTGGTATTATTCCGATCCTCATGACGTTGCAGCGGCTTCCCGTTGCGGGCTTATCTTTAAGAGGATGTAAATTATCGACCGAAGATATTGCTCAAATGCAACTAAAACTCTATCACCACACCACGCTGCAGAAAATTGATTTGCGAGACGTTCAAATAAGTGTGAGTGCTGCACGTAGACTTTCTTCTCTTGCCGCGACGAACACGTGCCTCACAGAGATATTGCTTAACGAAGATACTCCCAAGTATCTTTCCATTCAGAGGCAGTGTTCCTCCAATGCTAACGTAAGCCTGGTTGCATCGCGCTGCTTGGTGTGTGGAAGGGCTGTCATTTATTCTCCCGACCAGCGACTCGAGGGGCAGATCCTTTTGTCCATCACGAAGGCGCTTATGTACAGAGGGGAGAAATACTGCGACGATGTGTTGGAAATGCTGTTCCGTATACTTGTTAAGTGCTGTGATTGTAACAACGGCGTTCTTTTTCTTTGTTCGTGCGAGTGCAGGGATGGACTGAGTGACGACATTGTTGCCGTGATAGAAACCGCGTTAAACGGGTGCCAGGATAGTACTAAGACAAGTTACACTAGGAACACGCTCTTACAGCATTGCTTAATGGATAACATTGAGCGCATGACAAGGGCACAGAGCAGGACGGGTGTGAGCAGTAGTCGGTCGAGAGTGAATGGCAAAACGTCGACGAAGACACCAGTGCAACGCGGCGCTTTGTTTTCTGACAGTGACAGTTCTGAAAGCTCTGACCGTTCTGGTGTTGATGAACGAAGTGAGTTTGGTGCGTGTTCTTCTGATGTGTGTAGTGTATGCGGTATCACTACTACGTGTCTCACCGATGGCGCTTATAGATTTTTGAATCAAATTTACAAGGATGTAGCGTTAGATTCCTACTTGAGGCCATCAGCACTGTTGCACCTCTCAAGAGTTGTGATCAAACACGGGCCAATACGACCTTGTTCTCAGGAGTGTGTAGAACATCTCGCTCGTTTCTGTTTGTACAGCTATGGAGGTGTTCATCCGAGAAACGGCCGAACGGGCGTCAAACTTCTTTCCTCGCTGGACGTTCCTTTGGGTCAGTTAACCAATGATAACTTCGCCATTGTCAATTTTGCCTCGGTTCATGTTGATGACATGCACGAAGAAGACACTTGCTGTGCGCTTACTGTTGCAAGCGCCATGTCGGACATTGAGGGCGAGGTGATTGACCCCTACATGATTTATGCAGTCGGCCGCTACTTGGCTAAATGTACTCCGAATGTGCTGGGAATGGAGTTGCGCCATGCTTGTGATGCCGCGTTGCTTGTGGGGTGTGTTCCAGTGTGTGTGTCTCCCTTTGATCGACGCAAAGAAAGACCTCGACGGGATTTGTACCTTTCGTGGGAAAAGTGGTCTTCGGTAGCGGATGTGGAAAGCCTTATTCGAATTGCATTTTCGCGGCGGCGACAGGGGCTGTATGCCATTGACGGTCCCTACAATAACACGTTTGACAACACACGAGCTGTATTGTGGACATTTCGCAAGCTACGGCGAGCGGTACTGGTAGTAATGCTTTTTTCCGTGGAATGGCTTTCATTTCCAAACGGTGTCTTACCAAATGAAGCAACAATTGGTCGTAGCTTTCGCACAACGTTTAAGGTGGTTGGCCAGACAAATATCAACAATACGATATATGTCATTTGCCAAGGCAACTTTGGTCAGAATGTGGGAAATCGTGGTTTCTTCTACCTTCCACGTGGGATATTCAATCTGTACATTCAGGGTGATCCGTGTGTCTTCCTTGATGCCGATGTTTTGTCTGTAAACAGTGGAAATAAGTTATCTCTTTGTGCCGCGCGATTCCTACCCAGCACAATCATAGACATCGTTGAGAACAGTCAACTGCTTCACGAGGTATTTAATTACATCGGGGAGTTTGCGTCGAACTCGGGGAGAACGGGGTTGGATTATTCGACCATTCAGCCTTTGTCACTTGTTTTTCCGCCCTCTCTGTACTCCTTTTCAGTTGGTGCGAGTAGATGCCTGATTTCCCACACCCATTGCTCGCTGCTGAGGAGGATACGGGAGCTGTGCCTTACCGATGGAGCACGCTCTTTGTTATTGTTTTATCTTGTTGAAGTTCTGGGTCCCAAGGCGGTGGAGTGGTTTGCTACCGTCGCTAAAAGTGTGACGTGTCTTCCACCATTTTGTAGTACAGTCCGGAATGCTCTGTGCCATGGGTGGCGTAGCCATGCTTTGCTGGAAAATAGGGATATACGGTGGAACAATGTGTCGCGTTCTTCATGTGATTCCACGGCGAATACCGTGTATTCGTCAACATCGGTTCCAGACCCGGGGCGTAAAAGGGTATCAACAAAGCGAACTCCTCGGCAACCTTTTCGAAAGGAAAATCCCGTATTGCAGGATACTTTCGACACTGAACTTAAGGAGATGTGGGCCGTTATGAGGAAGGAGTTGGTCAAAAAGAAACAACGCAAACAGAAAACGAAGCTTCGGTGGGGTCAGCTTGCGCTTCCCATGGTGACATATGGTGGGGAGAAGTTTTCTGCTCGAGGGTTAGCACTTGAGCCTGAAGCGGTTCCGGCATCTCTTATTGGGCAACCGTGGTGTCCTGTCGGTCTCTGCAATGAAGATGGGGTGTTGACTGGTGACAATCTGTTTTTCATTAAGGATCATGTTTGTTGTTTTAATGTAGAAAACAGGTCAATGACTATCCCACTGCAGCCTATGTGCGAGCTACCGATTTTTCAGGGGTTCCCCTTCATCAAGGGATTTGACTCGGTATTCAATTCTCCCACAACCCATGTGTTGTGTATTTCATTTGCGGGGAAATGGGTCAGGAGTGGGATGCATGTCGTCAACGGAGCAAGGGCGATTTGTTCAAACTTCGCTTTCACAGGGTTTTCAGGTCGCTTCCTGAGGAATTTCTCACCGGCATTAATCTCACAATCCCCGTGCCCAATTCATCGCTGGTGTTTTTCTTCTCCCAGCTGAGGTACATTATTTTTGATCTTGAGGCAAAATGCTCAGTTGGAGGTGTGCTGAGAATTGGGGAACAGGGGCAGGATGACATAAATAAAGTCACATTTGGTGCAACCTTATCAAATTTATTTCCCAACGGTCCCATGGCTGCAATGCTGTTATGGGGAGACAAGCGGGGTGTGGAGGAGGAGCTGGAGGAAACCCACGGTAGTTCTGAAGGGCCGCCTCTTACGAGGCGGCCTGTTACGGGAGGTGGTGGCGCGGACCTCAATGCGATTGATGGTAACGGTGTGCATGATGGTTTTGAGAAGGAGCGACCCGCCTCACGTGACAGAACTCTGATGGTGTTGCTTATTGCTCACAATGGTCGCTTGGCCATTGTCAAAGATTTCACTGATTCAGAGAAGGAAAGTGTTATACTCTTCGAAAACATTTCGTTATCTGCGTTGTCGCGTCTACCTCTAGCGTTCCGGCAATCTACTGTCGCGGCGCTCGACAGTATTTGTAGAGCTGTGTTAGACAGAGAATGCGAGGCATCTAGGGTTTCACTCGGTGACAATAATCATGTTATTTTTGACGAATGCGTTATTACAAGCACTTTTACTCAGAAATGTGACAGAACACATGAGCTATTGTCTCTTGTACAGAATGGTGCCTTTAATGATGTTACCCCACTTTTGTGCGACAGCGTCGTGTTTGTTCAAACGGAGGAGAGTTTGCTGAGTGAACCGCCACAGTTTATTGAGATTCGGTACCCAGACATGGTTTCGCCTGCGTATGGTGCACTTGTCCTTGTGCTGGATGTTTCTTGTGTAGACCCTCGCATTTTACGTATCGCGCCTGTTGAGGCAGTTATTGAGAGCAGTGATGACGGTTTTACATATATTGAACACACACAGATCTGTATCACAGGTGCTTTCACAGCCGTTTGCTGGGGTGTGACTCATGTCGGAAGTCACTGGCGGTTGCGCTTTGTGACCAACTTACCTGTGGGCGTTGGGATCGTGCGGATGTTCTTTTACGAGGTATCACACGCACTAGAGACGGTAACCCTCGAACCAGTAGTTCCGCAGTGGCCGTTAATGTCCACGTCGGTGAGTATAGAGGCACCTCAGGTGTTTTTCCCCGCTGAGGAAATACTAAGCTGTTTGACTCCTGGCACTGTGTTTATGACGCCTACGAGTTCCGGATGGTTTGAGCGACACTGCGTTCTTCCAATTCTTCCGGATGGAAATTTTTGCTTGCTCTTCTGTGGTACCAATTTCGTTGAGTTGGATTGCGTAAGCAATACAGTGGTAAATAACCGCGCGCTGTCCCTTACAACGCACCCTGCCTTCTCCGCACTCCCCCTGCCGTTTTCAAGGGGGTTTAATGCTGCATTCTACCCCGTCGCGCACTCTACGAGGATAGTTGTGCTTGTTCACGGGGAGCACCTTATTTTGTGGGATATCGATAAAGGCTCACCCCCGGACGCTGGCGCTGTGCCACCCGTGGAGGGTATGTTCAAAGACCTTCCGTGGAAGATGGATGAAGTTGAGGCAATTGTTCAAATATGGAACCGACCGACTGAGGTTTTCATGATCAAATCACCCTGGGTACTCCGCTGGGACTTCATCTCAGCCTCGCTTGTCGAGGGTCCAATGACGTTAAGTTCTTCATCATACTTCAGGCACGCTGAGCTTGGTGGGAAGGCCATTTTATGCGCGACGTCATTTCCTTCCGATCCAAGGCGTTTTTATGTCTTTTCGGAGGACTGCGTTGCGGTTCAGAGCGATTTGGACGTTGTGTCAGAAGGGGTTGAGGGGCCGAAACCTGTTTCTCAAACGGAATTGTTTCACCCCGTGACGTGGTACTTGGAATGGGGAAAGAGGCGGCACGACTGTGTGATTAATGTTGACCTCAAATATGAACAGAAATTAGTGGTAGGGTTAGAAATGCAAAGTTCAGAGCCATGTGATGACAAGTGGATCGTTGATTGCAGTGACGACGGTTTAACCTGGAAGTTTGTAGACGAACACCTCCAATCGTCTGGCTGCTGCAAAACAATTTGGGGTTTTCAACGGGTTGGACGCTGCTCACGTAGGCTGTGGCGTTTTACGCTGCAGCAGGCGGGACGCAATAATACGCGCAGCCACCCCGCCTTCTATTTTCATATCACACTTTTCACACTACCGGTAACTCCCTACCGATCATGGCCTGTGAGGATTGCCCACAGTGGTACACTGAACGGACCGTCATTACCTTTATTTGTGGATGAGAAGGCCGTCATAGCGTTTGAGAACACTGTTGATCAAGAAGGTACCACTAGCGTGAAGAAGCATCATATCACGGTGGACTACGGAGAGTCTAACCCGCCAGATATTATGGAATTCTCATGCGTATGCCCAGGTAGGTGTCAATCTCTGGCATGGGTTATATCCTGCAGTATAAACGGTGAGCAGTGGGAAGATTGCGGCAGGTGGTATAACTGTGGGCATCGCGTTAGACTCGCTTGGCAACCACGGGGTCCTCGTAGATTCTGGGCTGTTGGGGTGGAATCACAGGGCTCCTCCATCATATGCGAAAGCTTGTCGTTTTTCGAGTACGTGGGCTCTTCACTTTATTTGGGAGATCCGCTTTCGCTTACCACTGCCTTAGATCCCTTTCTAATATCCAAAGAAAACTCTTATAACCGCAAGGCAGCTCCCGTGAAAATGGAATTGGTAACTGGGACGACTATTATTCTTGATAATAAGTTGAATGGTGCTCAAATTGTCGGTGTTCGCATGATAGCGGAGGAGAACAGAAACCCTTGTGCTATGTTTGTGGCGGAGTGCAGTTCCGATGCTGTTCACTGGCATGGCGTGGGGACGCCCTTTGCGCTCCGTGGATCAGAGGTGCATGCCTCGTGGGAGGCGCCTGAGATTTGCCGTTATTGGCGTCTCCGACTTGTGCAACACATTGGGTCATCTGTCTAAAGATTTCAGGTCTTTACTTTGATACGCCCAAACCCACTCTCTATCGCCAAGTGGAACCCGCGAAAGATGAGACAGGGTCGAAAAATCCCCTAGAACTAAACTTACGGGGTAAATTTATCGAGATAGTGGCTGTTGAAGCAGAGCTTCCCCCTGGAGCTTCCTTCACTATTGAGAAACGCTCTTTTGATGGCTCATCGTGGGAGCCGGTAGCCGTAATTCGGAATAATATGTTTACTACTCGGCATAAAATACGTCAGGGATGGAGGCCACGAGGGATTTCTTCGCACTGGCGTCTACAACCGATTGTGGACGAAACTAATGTGTCTGTGGAAGAGCAAAGTGATGCTGCAGATGTGAAAACACCGCGTGATGAACCTGACAAGGATGTTAGAGTTGAGTGGTTTGCATTCAACGGGAAGTCACTCTCGCAGGTTAATCTTTCTCTTAATCCTGCCATGGAGATGAGTGTTGTTGGTTTTGATGAAATGCTGCCACTGAGGTATTTGTTCTCAAATGCTTTGGGAACCGTCGTGTTGCGTTCCATTCCCGGGGAAGCGGAGACGAGCGTTGCCTTTTTCTTCGATGGAAACTACGCACCTGTTTTCAGACACGTAGTCGTGAGGGGTCGCGTAGTCGCAAACCCTACACCACCATTCGCAGCCAAGGTTTCCACGACTGATTATTCTTCTAGTCCTTCCTCTCCTACGGTAAAAAGAGGTTCGAAACGAAGTGTCCCAACCGTTAGCACGGCGCGAGGGGCGGTGACGGATACGGTGGCGGAGGAACATCAGGTGGTAAGTGTTATTGTTGAGACGAGCAACAATGGTGTTGACTATGTACCTGTGGCTGAAAGGGACTTTTCCAGCAATGGAAATTCGCTGTCTTTCCTCGGTGTGAACATGGCCTCGCATTGGAGAGTAAGGTTTAAGGGCATACCACGTACATGTTTTGTTGAGCTTACCGACATTTTATGGTTTAATGAGAAGGGCGTCACTACTAATATGTCTCTGCGAAACACACTCCCTCTTAGTGACAGTATGTACGAAACATGGCAAAGTGCAGCGTTCAATCACGAGGAGGAGTTTTGTCGGAGATGCCGTGAAGGCTACGATCAGGCAAGAAGTGTTTCCTCGGGCCTCCGCGAGCCGAATGACATTGAGCGACACGGCCTGTTGGCTCAGAAGTTCGTGCGGTTCAGGAAAGAGTATATTGGGTTTCAGTCCGGGGCAATAAAAGAGTACGCAAAGAGTAAAAACTTACCAGAAGATAAGTTTATTACTGTCGGAAAAAGAATGGGTTGTGACTTTATGTATTTGCTTCATGCTGCAGCGCAAAGGTACTCGTGCGATGTGGACAAATTGAACCAGTTGATCGCTAGTCCCATGCTAGTGGGCTCAGACCTATCAATGGAGAAGGAAACGTTGTCTTGGTTTTATCCGAAACTCTTGCAAGGGGGAACCCTCGCAGAGAGTTTCTATGGGTTTCATAAGGTTTCCGCTTACTTTATGATTTTCTGGAGCATGTCGCTGCATATCCAGAGAAACAATGAATTGTTAACGACTGAGAAAATTAAATCGCTAAGTCCTCATGTTGCGTCATTGCTGGTTGTAGTGGACATCAAAGAGAACAACTGGGTGTCAATAGAGCATTTCCCCCAGCTTCCATTTCTTTATCACGCCGGATTTTCTGGCCAACAGGTTGCTATCGCTTTTACGCTTAACTCCATTGTCTTCACACCGAAATACCGACTGGCGTATCCAGGCGGCAATCCGCTGCCTGTAAACTACAATATGCAACTGCTTCCGGGGGTGAATTTTATTCGGCGAGCCTCTCTTACATCATGTCCGTGTCCTATTTTTGACTTGTTGCACGTCTTATATTCCCCACTGTTCCTGAGTGGTACGAAGACTGAAATAGTTCTTGCTGCCCCATCCATGTGCAGCAATACCGCTACTGTTCGTTTTACCCTGCCGGGGAATGACATTAACTTTGGGTTACAAGGATTGCGCATCGGCCACATGGTGTTTGAAGTGGAATTGTTTGTGAAAGAGGCGGCCTTGGATACTGCCAACTACGTTACCCCAATTTCAGAGGACCAAAGGATTAACTTCGTTACCTATGACACTTTATTCAAACGTGATGATTGTGACGTGCCAGCGCTTCCTTTGACACTTGCGGGAAGTATTGGTTTGTTGGACGAACAGATTGTCGTGTCAGGTGTGGCACCAAATGCTCGGTATGAAGTGGGAGAGATATTCCGCGGTGCGTTCATTGGAGATTTGAACATTAGTTTCAGCACGATAGTCAGAAAAGATGCAGAACAGCCCGTGGAACCCTCTTTGGCCTTGAGCGGCACGCTTGTGGTGCCGGAGTGCGGAAACTATTTCTGTCGACTCGACCGAGCTGTGATGTATCGCCATTTTGAATCAATGACCGTGGAGCTTGCGGAAGTGCACCTTACCGACCTTGTAACCCTCACTAACAGCCTTGCTTGGAGCTCGGCGAAATGCCCTGTTATTAGCTGGGCCCGACGAATTCCCATGTTCTTCTCTGTGGAAATTCAGATAAATCCTTCTGAACTCAGAGGTGTAGGATGCGGTACTGTTAAGTTTGGTGGGAGTCAGGGGGATGTAAAGGTGGTGATGGCCCCCCAAGGCTTTGGCGCGGTTGCTAAGCTTCCTAATGTACGGACTGGTGGTATTTGTCTGCACGGTAGGACCGGGGATCAGCACGTAACAGTGAGCGTAGCCTCGTCCGATGGCAGCGGACTTTCGGTGTGGCTGGACGGTTATTGTGTTCTTTTTGCATCAGAGGCTTCTCCAACGAGGGTAGAAATCTCACAGGGAGGCGTGATGTGTGTTGCAACGGGTGTTCTTTATGACGTTTGTATTGAGGAAGATTCCCTGTTTCCTTCGGGTATGTATGCACAGGTGGTGGTATCCAAGGAGCTTCTCTCGAAATGCCTAGAGAAAACTCTACGCACGCAGCCTATAATTGTGGCGCTGACGGCGAACGGGGTCGCGTTTTCCTTACTGGTTGACGATGTTCTCGTTTCGGACTCAATACTCGATAGACAAGTTATATTTATTACTGTGCGGGGTGTTTTTATGGGTGGCTGCTTCGACGTCACAGTGCCCGCGGTGCAGCCGGACAACACGGTAGACGAGGCCAAAAGAATATGTGAGATGCTTGCGCCGCGAATTATTGAGCAGAGCGATACGCAGCTCTGGACGCTGCACCACATGTTTGTTGGAAGCGTTGACACGTATTCGTCTGCCAGTCCCATCAGGGGAGATGCGGGTGTTAAGAGTGAAAGTAGTGTCCAAAAGACCCCTTCCGTTGAGATATGCGCCCCTTTGCTTCCTAAGGAGACAATTAGCTCAGGGTGCGAGGGAGGGTTCCAGGAGTCTTGGGCCGAACGTGAGAAAATTATGCTGGACGGAAACTTTTGGGTGTGAGGGATGTGGCTGGTGCTTTATGGTATATGCATATACATTCATATGTGTTATGGAATAATAATAATAATAATGAGACACGAATTCTTGTGGCACGTGTTCACTTGAGATTGTTGTTAACAGATATTTTATTTATTTGTTATTACAGTGCCAAGTGTGAAACATGAGAACCTTTATAGTGACTGACGTTAGACGATTTTACAACGTAGATAACTTTTGTACGATATGTGATATTATTTTATATTTCGTTGCATGCTGCACGCACGATTACGTGTTCTATTGGGATACACGGCGGCCAAAAAAAAGGGGACAAAAAAAAGGAGCATCTCGGGTGCATCCGCTGGACCAACCCCTTTTCAATGCATGACGAAATATACGCCATGCCCACCCGTCCCTCCTGCATGTGGTGGCCTGTTGGGGAAACATTATATATATATATATATATGGTGAATTATATAAAACCGCATCTCTTTTTATTATCTAAGTGTGTGTTTACTGTTTTTCCCATCTTCTTTGATTTTCTCGAATTAACATAATAATAATAACGAATTGATGAATAACGTTGTTAAAAGACACAATTTTTGCAGAACAGGCGATACCCTGTGCCTTACAGAAAATAGGTGACTTGACTGCTACCATGGAGTCCTCTGTTGCCTCACTCATGGAACACCTGAACGGTGTGGAGACACGTCGCCGCATTGTCATGATGAAGCGCAAGGAGGCGGAGGCTAAACTGTCATTTGTAACAGAGGAACAACAAAGCTTGGAGCAGCAGCGGAGTGCTAATGAGTTGCGTGAAGCGGAGCTGAAAAAAGAACTTGACCACCTTCTTGAGGAGCAACGCCAGATTCAACTTCAACTGATGACCGGCGCAGACACAATCCGCCAGAGTGAAGTGGAGGAGACCCTCCTCATGGAACACGTGCAGAGCCAAGTAAGCAAATCTGAAGCGCTCGTTGCGGAGTGGTCCACACATTTAGAGGCTTTAGAAAAACTACAGAAGGCGTGGGAAACCGACAACGTTGCCGCGCCTCTTGTAAAGCACCTTGAGGAACTGGAAGAAGAATCAACAAAACTTCACAACCGAAATGAGCAACTTGAAAGCAGTGTTAAGGAGGCTGTGCAAGCTAATAATGCTCGTATTGCAGCAATGACAACTTCGGCTCCAGTGCCGACAGGGTCGCCTACCGTGCAGAAGTCTACAGAGGATCACGACGTCGCAGTAGCGCAGTTGAGGGAGCGGCTTGAGTTGGAAATGCGTGATTTGGATGAGCTTCGCGCTCAGAACGCGCGACAGATTGCCGCTGTGGACCGCGAGGTTACTGACCTTATTGACCGCTCTACCGAGTTGGGTCAGTGGCTGGGCGACACCATCACTTCGCGTGACCAGACACTAGCCAACATACAACTTTTGCCGAAGTGCTTGGCAAATAATTTTTGTGTTTCGTGCAGTACCGCGTTGTGAGGTGGCTGAAATTATCCCCACGGTGGGTTGCTTGCACTTTATCACCAGTTTCCATTGCGGTGGTCACGGAAGATCCTGGAAGAGAAAGGAGATACTCTTTAGTTTGTACGGTTACAGTTGTAATCCATCACAGTGTCATATTTACCCTGTTCCTTTTACGAACATCGTATTCGATCACATGGTGGTGATGTACCGTTGTGCATTATTTGGGAAATGGATATTGAGATTTCCGGTTTTTCCCCAAACCCGCTTCCACATCACAGTTCCTTTGTTTTTTTTACTTTTAATATTGCGATCTCTTTTTTGAACGCCTTCTAACACGTTTACTTGGATATTATTAATTTTACTATTTTTTTCTGTGATTTGAAACTTCCTGGGGATGTTAAGGAAGACAGAGTTCGGTTTTCACAACTTTTCTTCACCGCTACTTATCGTCACAGAAGACACGAGACGTATTTATTATAGTTGTCTGTATTTTTTTTATTTTGTGTGTCATCATTGACAATATTCAGCTGGGAGGTTACGGTTTACTTACTTTTTTTGTGTTCTGTTTTTTTTTCCAATGAAAAGCTTGAAAAATTAAAACTTCTTTGTACGACACCTATTAAATTTTGTTTCTTTTTCATTTTCCTTTTTTTCCCCCACAAGATTGTGTTTCTTTTGTGTTGCTGTTAAGTTTCTGCATAGTGTTCACGTTGCTCAGTCTTGGGAGTTCAGAGATAATCAGATCCTGTGAGTGAACTAAATAAAAGAGGTAGTCAGCAGGAGATAAGGAGCCGAAAATTGGACTTTAAGGTCTAAAAACAAGACAAGAGGCAGAAATATATAGATATTTATTTATTGAGAGGAAGAAGATAAGGACGTAAATTAATTAAAAAAAAAAAGAAACTGTTGAAGTTTTGTTTGCGATGCTCAGAGGAATCCGTAGCCGCGTTAAGCGCGATAATGAGCCCCGCGTGCTGATTGTAGGCCTCGACAATGCGGCAAGACCACTCTGCTGAACGCACTTGGCGAGGACGAGGTGCCAGTGGAAGGAAAAGTCTCTCACCCAGCACACGAAGGGCCGACGCAAGGGTTCAATATCAAGACACTGACGCGCGGAGGAAAGCGTGCGAAGCTGTGCGATCTTGGAGGTCAACGGGCGCTGCGGGAGTATTGGCAGGACTATTACGAAAATACGATTGCATCATGTACGTTGTGGATTCATCTGATCACCGCCGCTTGGAGGAATCCCACGATGCGTTTATGGACGTCCTAAAGGGCATTGAAGGTACCCCAGTTTTGGTTTTTGCCAACAAACAAGATCTTGCAACAGCGAAGGATGCACAAGCGATCGCTGAATATTTCAATTGCACACTTCCGTGACCGCAAGTGGCACATACAGGGCTGTAGTGCAAAGACAGGATCAGGGCTAGAGGAGGGCGTCGCATGGATCCTTAGTACATGTGCACCATGAGGTGCCACCCGACTAGTGAGCTGCCTGTGGTTTTGTCTCTTATAACCATTTCATAGAGAGCGTATTTCGAGGGTTTCATGCAGGCTCTTCCATCAGCCGCCTTTTCTTTTCTTCTTTTCCCCCTTCAATTTATTCGTTTATACTGTATTATAGAGATGCAATAACTGTTTTTTCTTCTCTTTTTTTTTGTTCGTTTCAGTTCGTGGTTATCGATAGAGATATCCCTTCCTTTTGAATTTTCTTCTCAGCCTGTTGGAGGGGAGAAGGGAATTTGTAATTTGATCGTGTGATCTTTTTTTTTTTTCAATTCTGCCGTTAAACATTTCGTTGGACATGTCTCATGTATTGCGCCGTGTTGAGGGTATACGGCATTTGGAAAGGAAGCTTCTGTGTGTGCACCCAAATCAGCCAAAAATGTGGGGAAGTGCTTCTCTTTTGGGATGGCATTCCTGGGACGTCGTTGGCGAAAACAAAAAGACATTTGATGGCGTGAAGAACTTTATATCAAAGACCGATCATGTGTTTTACTTCTTTTTTTTTTTGGTTTGTGGCGTGGGGAAGTCTTGTGCAGTGAGGAAGGGACTGCGTTGGTAGTGTTTTTGGTGTGTTTCAAGCGATATAATAAAAGTATGAGTGTAGCGAAAACCAATGGATGAAAATATTTGTTTGACGATTTGGTCATGTGTGCTTCCTTCTGGCTGTACCTTTTACTTTTATTAAACGCGTCCTCTGAATTTCATTTTCAACAGATAAGGAAAAGAAAAAGACGAGTTAATGGACTGTGGGGAGCGTATTTCGGTGTGTGTCATGTTGGTGTATGCCATTGAACTCATTTGCTGATGTGAACGCGGTGCAACATTCCTCAACGCCCAAACCCGTGGCTTTGTGCGTCACCGTAATGGTACTCTCCTCCGATAATAAACAACCATTGGAGTGTCTGTGATCAATCGGGGCTTATGTTGCAGGACGGATTAACTTTTACGGTGTAATGGTTTTGTTGTTGTTTCTTCTCTTTAGCCCCCTTTTATGGGTGGTATGGTGTGACTTCACTTTTGCTGTGGGGTTACCTCCCGTAGTTATGTACCCCTCTATTACGCTCCGCTGCGGGCCGTCCCGTTGGGTTAACATTGTCCATATTAAATAATGTACAAAAATCATTTTGGTCTTTTTGTTTTCCATCCTTTCAGCACGTAGGTATCCACCTTTTTACTTGGCGGTGAATAGTACCAGTGTTTCATTATGGGTGAAAACGATAAAAACGAGAAGCAACCGTCAGTTATTACGTGCGGTCTGTGCTTTAGCGTCCTCAGCAACCCTGTTACATTCAGTTGCAGACACAGTTACTGTGCCTCATGCGTGCACGGCCATTTGGATAGCGGTGTGCAGAAGCCTTTCGTATGCTTGCTATGCGGTTCGGTTGATCATAAAATTACCATTAATACAGTTCCAGGCATGGTGAACAGCGCCCTTAGAGATTTTGTGCAGTCGAAGGTGGAAGGAATCGAGAAGAGGTTAATGTGCCAGTGGTGCGAGGAGGTTGTTGCAGTGGTACAATGCCAGGAGTGCAAAAGGGCCTATTGCACCGAGTGTAACTTTGCCGTTCACAAGAGCGCCGCGAAACGTGGCCACAGGAGTTCTAAACTTTCAAAGTCACACCTAACCCGGATGCTGCACAAGAATTGCAGTGTCCACGGCCACGAAGAGTATAGATTAGAATTTTACTGTAAGGAGTGTGAAACCCTGTGCTGTGCATATTGCCTTTTAACAGGTCCGCATAAGGGTCATGAAAATTCTAGTATGGCCGAGGCAGCGACCTCAATAAGGACTAAAATAGGCAGAGATTTTAATTTGATGACGGAAAAGAAATACCAACTGGAGAAGCAGGTGGGTCAACTAAATACTGTGACGACAAGGTACATGGATACATATGACGACATTAAAAACTCCATTACCAATCGTTTTAACCAGCTTAGAGACATGATAAAGCAGCGTGAGGCAGATATTATCCAATCGCTGGCTTCACTGCATGAAACTGGGAATGCTGCCCTTCTCAGGTGTAGGAGGAGGCTGCTGAAAAAAGCCAATGCCATCAATGAGTCCTTTCTCCACATGCAACTCATGCAACGCGGCTGTACTGATTACGAGATACTGGAAAACAAATCAAACATTGTAATTGACGCATTGGATAATGTATACAAAATAGAAGGTCAAGGATTCATGCTGTGTGAAATAGGTGATTTTGTGCTGCCTCAGTTTAATCTCTCATTAGACCTCAGGGCGGAGGAATCGTTGCGGACAATGATTAAGGAAGACATTGGCTCTTTCTCGACCCTGCCACCTGGCTCACCGAAGAGCGTATCAGGTCGTCCACAGTCGTGCAGATCGCGCTCTTCACGCACCGAAGATGGAGACATGGTCCCCTTGCGGGGTCACACATTGTTTTCGTTCGCCGAGCGCGAAGGTGTTGAGATGAGCACGGTGAATGGCTTCCTGCAGTTGGTTGGCTCTTCGACGGGGAAGGACCCCAATAAACAAGTCGGCATGCGTACTGAAGAGATAATTGAGAATGTTGCTCGTGAACATCCACAGGAACGGGGGCGTATCAGTTGGCGTGTGCAGCTGGGTAAAGATTTTGACCAATCCTTCATTGGCGTAATTGAGAGAACGGGGAACTGTATCGTCCCACCGGGATTCTACTGGCGACCGACGAAACTTGGCGTGGTGGATGGCGGCCTTGGCAAAGTAGGGCAAACGCTCAATGACCTTCCTGTGTGCTGCGTAGGCGACGTGCTCACGCTTACCTACAGTATTGATGAGGGAACGTTGAGTATTAATGTGAACGGGAAGTACTACGGTAATTTGGTAACATCTCTTCATCCATGCGTATCACCTTGTTTCATTCTTTATCCAAACGAGACCGTGCTGATGAGCTGCTGAAACCACAATGATGTAATTAGTTATTTATACGTTGCCTTAACACAGAGTGGATAATGGTTGCTTTTTGCTTGTTCGTTGATGCCGTCGTGTGAACTCTCGAGAGTAGGTAGATGAGGGAATGACATAGCGTCCCTGTACGCATGCAGACGGTCTTGATTTTTCGTTTCCTCTGATACTCCGGAATTGCTGACGCTTAGCCCGCATACGGGCGTTCATATATATACATATATGAATGTACATCCGCATTCTTTGCCTATCCTTTAGTGTTTCTTTCGGTAAATCAGAGTTTCTGTTTTCTCCTCTTGCTATAAGGATTAACGGGTTATATGTGCCACATGTTGTTTTTCTTCTCAGTTTAGATTGCCGGAATAATTTCTAAGTGCTTGCTTGTTTTTGTTATATGCCAGTGTTTACACGTTGTATAGCATCATCTTACCCTTACATCTGGACACACTATATGCACTGTGCTTGCCTAGATATATATATATATAGAGAGAGAGAGAAGCAAAAACAACAAAAAAAATAGGTGTTATGAAATAACCCCGGCAGCCACTCCGGTCCCGTCGCCTGCTTTAGGTTTATCTTGCTAACGGTTGTGTGTATTTAAGAGTATGAACTGACCCTTTTTTTTGCTTTACATTCCTTCGCGTGATGCGTGAAGGTGCTTTTCTACTCGTTACTTGCCTTTGTTTTTCTCTTTCTTTCTTTCTTTCTTCGTTTTACTCCTAATTTACATAATAAAAATGAAGATAAATATTTAGGAGGTGCTGGAACCCGCTGTTCCCCCTTTGTTGAATGTTTTTCAAAGCTATGACGGATGTGAAGATCGTGGTAAGGACCTTTAGAACAGCAAACACAAACATGCAGACAGGCATAAATGTAAATGTTAATCTTTGAATAAGAGGAGGAAAGGAAGCAAAAAAAAGCAGAAAACTGTGCGAGGGATATAGCCGGCGCCCGTGGACTCGGTGATCCGGCAAGATGCGTTGCCAATGGCGGTTTGTTTTTCTTTTACGGTGTTATTTTTATTACCATTATTCATTGTTAATTACCTCGCTATCCACTCTGTTTCTGTTATTGATTATCCCATTAGTGTATGCGTACTCTTTGGCCTAACTTTTTTTTTATTATTATTTATTCTCCTTTACAATAATATAGTTGCAACAATACGTAGTTTTTATCATGTTCCTATCTCATTTCCTTGACCGCAATCTCGAGGGAAAGAGTCCCTCATGCGTTGTATGCATTACTGTCGGTGCATTGTTTGCCGCAAAGGTTTTCATAAATTTGGCTAAAAATGGAAATGTAGTGAACCGCTTTCATATGGCGAAGTGGCGGATGGTGAGATTTTTTGCCGAGCCCATTATTAGGAAAGAAGTAAAGAAGAGCTGCGAGCAGATTAAGATGCCTTCCAAAAAAGGTGAATACAAAGCGAGACGTCTTCCAGAGCATGGCTTCTCAGAGGAGGAAGTCTTGGGTTTAGTTAAGGAGTTTCATGAAGACCTTGACAAGCCTTTTGACGAAGGGACTCTCAGCGGCGCCGTCTACCACGGTGGCAAGTCCCACACAGACCTGCTTAACCGAGTTATTCGCATGTTCCTTTGGAGCAACCCACTCCACTCCGACGTGTTTGGCGCCGTACGTAAGATGGAGGCTGAAGTGGTTTCAATGGTATTGCATATGTTCAACGGACATTTGCTGCCAGATGCATGTGGCACCCTAACCTCTGGTGGCACGGAGAGCATCATTATGGCACTGAAAGCATATCGTGACTGGGCTCGTGACACTCGTGGAATCAAAACTCCCTCTATTATTATGGGAATAACGGCTCACCCGGCATTTGACAAGGGCGCTGAATACTTTGGTATAGATCTTGTCAAAATACCCGTGGATCCGGTTACAAAGCAGGTCATCCCAAGGGAAATGGAAAAATATATTAAATACAACACAATAGCTATTGTGGGATCGGCCCCTACCTTCCCACATGGTGTTATTGATCCCATTGAGGAATTGTCAGAAATTGCCTGCCGTCACAACATCGGCTTGCACGTCGACTGTTGCCTCGGTGGATTCATTGTACCGTTTATGGAAAAGGCTGGCTTTTCTGTGCCCATAGTAGATTTTCGCTTTCCAGGTGTTACTTCCATTAGCTGTGATACACACAAGTATGGTTTTGCACCTAAAGGCACTTCGACTGTTCTTTACAGAACACAGGAGCTACGCTCGTACCAGTTTTGCTGCGTAGCGGACTGGCCTGGTGGTATGTACTGCTCGCCCGCTGTCTGTGGTTCAAAGAATGGAAGCGTCATTGCCGGGGCCTGGGCCTCTATGGTGCGACTGGGTGAGAAGGGCTACATTGATTGCTGCCGCAAAATTGTGGAGGCACGTATTAAGATGACTGACGCATTAAGCCAGCTACCTTACATTTGCATCATCGGAAAACCAAGTGCCTGTGTTTTTGCCTTTGGTAGCGACGTCATCGATATTTTTATTTTAAATGAGGGGCTACGTGAGAGAGGGTGGTTCCTCAACTGCCTGCAGTTTCCCTCTGGACTTCAGTTCTCAGTCACACTTTTGCAGGCAAACGATGGTGTGGTGGAGCGGTTCATTAAAGATGTGTCGGAAATAGGTGGCCAGATGTATAAGGAACATCAAGAGGCAGTGAACCGTGGAGACAAACGCAGCACGGCCTCCAGCCAACCGACACTATACGGCTCACAGCAAAAGATAAGTGATAGAACTATCATACAAGATGCCATGAAGGAATTTCTTAATCGATATTACAGCACGGAGCACTAGGCATGGGCATTGACATGAAAGGCGACATTGTGACGTTTGTACCTGTGAGTACACGCGCATATTGGGATCTATGGGAAGGAAAACGAACACAAAAATGACACGAGCAACAAACAATGCAACTCTATTTCTCTGCTCAAGAAGGTGGGGTCTTTTTTTTTTACTTTGCGTAATATAGCCTTTTGCCTTTTCTCTGTATATGCTCTTGCCTTTCTGTTTTTTTTCTTGGTGTTGTTGTTAGACACAAGTAAGGTGAAGGAAAATAATCTGCAACTACGACCATGTTCGTATAAAGTGGCCATTGCGATGGGTTTATGAGCCCTACTAACCCATGGAGGAGTGTTTTTGCATTATTAACAGATTCTGTCATGATCGTCGATCAGCAAGTGATAAATAGGGGAAAATGTCTCGCAGTTTTATGCGTGCATGGCCCACATAATTATTTCTTATTGCTGTGTACCAGTTTTACTGCGTGTATCGCTTTTTATTTCTCTTAGTGTCGTAAATTTTGCGTCTATTCGCGCTGTTGCAGTCAAATTCACCTCTCTCTCTCTCTCTCACTGTGAACTACTCCAGCCAAACTGGAGTTCGTGCTTCGTCACAACTCGACGATTGTCTGATGTCATTGCCAGTTATCAAAGAACTGGTTGCTTTGCAAAAGCGCTGAGGGAATAAATGCCGTGCTACAATCACTGCGTTTCTTTTCCCATGTTTATATTAACCCTTTTTTACCCTGATCTGCCGTGCCCTGCTCGTGGCCGCATTTATTCCTTCGGTAGTTTTTCCGCCCTATTTTTCTTCGTTGAAAACTAAGGTATTTAGTGTTGCTGGTGAGTACGGCTAAGGAGGCACTTTTGTCCAGGTATGGGGTTTACATATCAGCTCTTCCATCCACCGTGTCATGCTTCATTCATCGCTGTCATTGACGGGCCTGCGCTATTTAGCTCAGAGGAGTCGGCGGGCACCAGGACGAAGGAGGCGACCATTAAGCAAATTGCATGGCAAGAAATTCAGATTCCGCCCGAATGGTTTTTCTCTGAAAGAGCGCACCACCACATGATGCGTGTTTGTGCTACAATGCAATGTACCATCCAGTACCTCTTGTACCGCCAAAAGTTGCTGCAGGATGAGGTAACGGCAGCGCAGAGCAGCGTGAAGGAAATTCAAGAGGAGAGAGATCGCGTGTTCGAAGCTTTAGTTGAGTTGCGGGAGCTTACTGCTCTGGAACGGAAGAAGCAAAGAGAACGTGAAGCGACGAGGAGAGCAAACCAATTCAAGCGCATGGCGTTAGCGGATGGAACGATTCGTCGTCTGCACTGCTGTGAGCTCTGTGGTAACTGCTACCCTTCACTCTCATCGCTGCAGTCGCATATGGCGAAGCGACATGATAATTATCATCAAAAGGTGGAGAAGGAGGATATTTTGCCAGCTGAACAGGCACGCTCTTCCGTTCCGATGAGTAATGTGGTTCTCGAAGAACTGACGTCTGTTAAGCGGGATTTAGCTTACTTACGTGAGGCATCAGCAGTTGCGCAGCGCAAAGACGCACAGAGGGAGGTTCCAGCATCAGTGATTTCATCCGCTGATGCGTTGGCCCTTCTCGCAGACAATTTACGAACGACCACATCCGCTTCAGCGTCCACCAGTGACAATGGCTTGAAATGGCAGCAAGAGCAGCAGGGGATGATCATCAAAATGTTGCAAGATGAGTTGCAGATGACAAAGACAAATTTATTTCACTTACAGTCCGTCATTCATCAGTGGGAAACCGCTAGAACCGGGGCCCTCCTGCGTTGCGATGTTCCAATGCAGACGACCTCCACCGAGGCACCCCGCTCCACTGCGTCTTTCGTCGACAAGTTACACGAAGCAACTCACCATTTTGCTCCATCTCCTTCTTCGTCCATCAGGAATTTCGTTGGGAAGGTGCCACCTGCTTCTACATCAGTGGTTACGCAGGGATCCCAAAGTGTCGTTAGAGGAGAAACCCAGGAGGAGTCTGCACACACAGGGAGCAGCAACACCGTGGCACCACACTGCGATGATGCATTACATGATCCTTCCTATGGTAGCTTTAGTGTGACACATAAGAAACAGGGCGTCAGCACAAAATCCTCTAGAACTCCTGGGTTACCACCGTTTTCCGAGCATAGTATGGCGAACACGAGTGACTCACAGAGATTTGATGCGGGACTCCCCGCCGTGACATGTTCAGCTGCCATCAAAGGCGGATCAGATGCTCAAGGGAACGATGTCATATTCGATAACAGGCGCAATATAGGCACACCAACCAGTGAAATTTCGGAATCCATCCCTATGTTTCTCAATATGACTAAGGGGAGTAAATGTAACAGTGTACTTCTTAGTGGCTCTGCCAGTGTATGCCGTGGTATTGCATCGGAGAAGGGGGACATTGCCATCACCTCCTCTCCCAAAGATGCGTTCGAGACGCTGATTGCGAAGGTAGATAGCTTTGTCGGGTCAAGTAAAGAGAATAAAACTGTATCAAGTTTGAACGCCACATCCGTGTCTTCTACGCCCTCCGTTGGGGGAGACTCTGACCAGCGGCACAGTGATTCCAGTCTGTATTCCTCACTCAGCTCACGCCGCTTGTCCGGTACGCGCAGTGGGTTTTACTAAGAGGTTTACCATTTGACGTTTACGCTTTTTCATTGTGTTATTAATGACCAAACTGTATGCCTCCGTTGTACTACTTACGATGATTTTGTGGCGATTCCTTTATTCGAAGTGCGCGGAGGTGTTTTTTTTTTGCTGTTTACTGGATCTTTTGTTCTGTTGTGTGAAAAGCATTTCGGTCGGTATTCCATACTTAACTCGACTTCGGTAGGAGATAGCGGAGATGCTTTCATGTAAAAATGTTTTGAAGGAGGCTGTTGAGGTGGCGCTCAAAAAAGAAAGAAGCCGGTTTGTAATGTAAGAAAGGGTTCTACACGTCATCTATTTATGTTGTGCAAGGTAGTACCGCTGTTTTATTTTATCCTTCTCTTTTTTTCATTCGCCACCGTGTGAATGACTACACCTGAAGCACGCTGTTGCTTGTTTTATGCTTGTTTTTTTTTTTGCACAATTACTCATAGCGTTTTTATGGTGACCTGTAAAATTCAGTGCATTCGTTGCAACGATATAAGTTGAAATACTTTTTGTTCTATCCTCTCGGGTTTTAATTTTACTGTCATCATTTGTTTGTTTGTTTGTTTTTCCAACAGGCTTCTTTATTTTCTGTACTTTACTAAATCTTTCCTGTTTACCAGAGTTTGTTGCGGCATATATATATTTGTATATTTTTCTCGTATTTTATTTCATTCCTCCCTTGTGGACGAGCGCAATTGCGTCCAGGGGTTGTGCTGTTGCGATATTTATGGGGAAAGGGCTTTGATGAGAACTTTAAAGTTAGTACCGCTGTTTTGCAAGATAATTTCTCGTTTTTTTTGTTTTGCTGAGAAGTAAGTGGTACCTTGTGTTGTTTCCTTTTTGTATCATTAGGGTTGAAAGAGCCGTTCTCATTGTTAAATGCATTTTCATGAAATTTGAGCTGCCTTCATGCCACCCCAACTTAGTGCTTTCGTGGTCTGGAATGTGTGGTTCATGTGTGTTAAAAGTTTTGGCATGCGTTACCATCTCACAATCAAAGGCGATCTGACAGTGAAGAATACGTTGAAGTGGCCTGACAGTAGCACTGCTGCAATGTCTCTTCTCCAGCTTCTTTCTGCGTTTATGTTAATGTTTCAGTGGGAAAAGTTGCCATTTCAGCATCCTGCGGTAAAAGGCGCAACCAACAATTTACCTCCTTTAGTTAATTTGACGGCGTCTTGTATCATTTCTTCACCAAACCGTGTGCCCTGCGATATTTCCTAACGCAAGTTCGAACAGACGAGAGTGCTTGTTTTCTCATTAGGCTGTAATTTTCGTATGTTAAACTTTTTTTTTTTTTGCTGTTACTTCCTATAAAATGGGAAGGTTGCTTTTCTCTCCCCCCCGTATGTTTGTTTGTTTCGTTGCCCGATTTTATTGACGGGGAGGTCTTGTTTATCTCGCGTACGCCGCAGCGGAGTATTATGTACATGCCCTTATAGTAGGAAGCAGCTTCTTTTGTTGCTGTTGTTGTTCACGCTTTTCTACCGTTATGCTATGCTAGTCGTTTGATTTAATTTGTAGGTACTAACAACAAAACCTTACGCAGTATTTATTGCGTCGAGGAATGACACTGTTGAATGCAGTGGGGATTAGGTCCGCGCCTTTAGCTCAGGCGAGAAGAGGTTCCGACGGTGTTCGCGGAGTTTTTGCAAAGCGTTATTTCAAAAGGGGGGACCTCCTGCTTTCTGTTCCCCTTCATAGCTGCTACTTTCCTCATGCATCGTCGGTTCCACGGAAGCTGCGTCGCTGGAACAGGTCCACACTAATTCCCGAGGTTCCGCTGTGGCTGTGGCGCTTTTCACCGGACATCCCTGAGGACCGCGTGACGCTCACAGCCTCTGTGTCCACAGAGGAGAGCAAGGTCGTCACAGTATCACTTTCTCCTGTGGAGGCCGCGCTCGCTGTTTCCATTGCAGTGCGCCACTTTTGGCGAAACGTGATATGCTTAAAAGATAGTGTCGGTTCTGGGAGGGCAGTGCTGGGTCCACCAGCAGACCGGAGGGCAGATTTGTATATGAGGTCATTACCCCTGAAGGAGTACCTTTCCTATGGCTTAGAAGCACCATACGTTTCGGGGGCGGAGTTCGAGGGTCACGTTCATTCAAATCTTGAACAGATTGCGTGGAACTTGCGGGATTGCCTCCTATCTTATGCCTCGCAGCAGGAGTACAGCCTCTACGATGCGTACGCTTCAGAATTGGACGTTGCTCTGCTCGCGTCGATTTACGTTGTGCGGGCTCGCGTGATGCGGATGGCTGTTATTCGTGGTGATAACCCTAAAACAGATGGGCTAACATCTGTTATTGCACCTTTCGTTGATTCTCTAAACCACAGCTCGCACGAAACCACGTGTACAGCTTGTACTTCGCTGCCTAATCGTGCAGTCATTGTTCGCGCAGCAAGGGACATAAACGTGGGTGAGGAACTCACCGTTGATTACCGTGGTTTTTCACTTTCACGTGTAGGCGCTGGAACCGATATTGATCCATCTAACGCTTTAGGTGAGGACGAGGACATGTGGGAGTCTCGATACTTATTTCCGTCTGATTTGGTGTGACATTGGCCATGCGTCCCCCTTGTCAATAATCTGCTCCCTTTTTTTTTGTTTTTTCCCAGTAAAAGAAAAAAGAGAAAAGAAAACCCCGCATAACGTACTCCTTGGTCTTTTATATAGCGATTAGCGCTCTGCATGGCTTCGGTTTTTGTGGGGTAGTTGACGGTGTATAAACAGCTATACGGGAAAAGATAGTCGGAGAGGGTGCGCATGACGGTTTGCCGGTAGGTGGAAGGGAACCAGCAGAGCATGTGTTGCCTCATCGACAATTTTGGTTCTTTATTTGTTTGTTAACGTATTCACTGGCTCAAGGAGAGTGGTGGTTAGATACGTACGTACATATATAAATGTGTGGGCCGTGCTTTGATTTGTTTTCTTTCTATTTGTCACAATCTCACTCACATATGGTGCGCTCATTGTTTAAAATATTTTCATGTGTTTGCTTTCCTCACACAATTTTTCTTAATAATGAAGGTTGTTGTTTGGGAGAGTAAGAGGGAGCTCTCCTTTTCTCGTTCCTTTTGCAGGACGTTGGGTCATAACGGTTTTTTTTTACTTGAAGCGTGTTGTGTTTCCGTTGGTTGCATGTGGCCCAAAGTGTTCGCCCCTCTGTTAGCCTTTAGACATGCACCAGCAAACAAGTTTCCGCAACTGAAACTGAGATTGCGTCAGGAGCGGTCACTAACACACAAGCGAGAGATCAGCATCCCTCTCAGCTCATTTGACCCAAAGAGTATCGATTTTGCGCACCGTGAGATACCACAAGGAAGTGTAGTGGAAATACGCGACGCTGATCACCGCAGGTTGCTTGCGCTCGGCTTTTACGAGCCGTCGCTTCTCCGCGTGGACGTGTTTCATTTCGCTCCAAGAGTGGTTACCGACTTACCTGTGATTAGCGAGGATTTTTTCTTGACCGCATGAAAGGTGCGTGGGAACGGCGGCAACGTGTCTTTCGCCACTCTGAAAATGGATCAACGAATGCGTATCGTATCGTTAACGGATACGCCGATGGCATTCCGTCACTATATGTTGATTTGTTTTCCTCTAGTTTTGCCCGGGTTGTAGCCACTTCGACTGGAGCGGAGCGAATTGTACCCGCCGTCTGTGAACTTCTGCGACAACGTGGAGTGGAAGAGGTGTTGCTGGACACCCCTTACCTCAAGGGTTGCGAAAAAGTCACGTTCATCACACCGACTATTACGCTTCCTCAGCTTTATGTTGAGAGTGGCGCTAGCAACTTGTGGTTGCCGCGAGACGTTCACCCAGGAACATCGACTAACCGCTGGCTACTCAACACTGCCCACAGGCGGTCCCGGCTACTGTTGCGGGAACTTTGCCATGGCAAACGTGTGTTGTGTGTTAATGACCGCAGCGGTGCAGCAGCTCTTCAGGCAGCGATGGTGGCAAAGCAAGTTATAGTATCTGAGACGGATGAGCCATTACTTGATCGAGTGCGTGAAAACTTAGTTTCCAATCACGGAATGGCTATTTTCAGCACTTGTGAAACGACGAATGCGGGCGTCGACCATCTGAACCCTCGCCGACACGATGTTGTTTATTTGGAACACCGAAGTGATGACCTGTTAACACAACGACAGTGGGGTTCCATGCTGCGGACGTTGCTGCGACGTGGTATATGTGGTAACGGTTCTGTGTTAATCGCTGCTCAGGAAGTAGCCGCGTTGGGTATTCATGACTATGCCATCCCACAGAACAAAAATGTTGGTTGCTCTGTGCCCGCAAATCGTGAAGATATTGTTAATACCTTTAGTGGCGTTGCTGGCGAACATGGTCTCAGTCTCCGATTGCTTCGTTTTTTTGGCCCTTCTATTGACCATCCCATCATGTCCTACATGGACCCAGCCTGTTTTTCTTACGTTTTCTTGCTGCAGACTAAATAAAGGGGAGTTGGTGTAACAGCAGTCGGACACACTTGTCAACGTCCGTGGAAGCGGTGGTAAGGCAAGAAGAGCAAAATGATTATTATTTTTTATCACTCCTAACTCACATTACTTATCGCATTGCAGGGATTTCTATGGAGGAAAGATAACTGGGCTGAGAAACCCTGTGCTTTTCAATACAAAAAAATGCAATTAATGAAGTTTCCTATTTATTTTCACCGTTCCACTTGGACCACTTCTTTTGTAAGCTAAGCTTCATTGCAAACTCCACTTGTACTTGCTTAAATTCTTCAAGCGCCACTTTATATCAAAGCCATATTGTTGTTATTAGTCATCTCTTCTGTTTGCATGTATGACTGTAGCTTCATGCGCTTGACTCAGTTGAATTGGGAAAGATGTTTGATCCAGGGGAATTACTTCAACTCACAAATGCACAGTTAAGGGAGACTGTAGGCACCACGGTACGAGAGCTTGACGCCTGCCTGGGCCTCCCACCATTTCCAAATCCATCATCACCTCAGTGTGTGTCGTTGGCACGGGGATTGGTAAACTTACTAGCTCATGTCAACCAAAAGGGTCATATTTCCACACTTGGAGGATTGGAAGAGGTGAAAATGACCCTTCCGGTCCTCTGTGCGTCTCTGAGAGGTGGGTCACTGGAACAGCAGCCGTGCCCGCTTCTGATGGAACTTCTCATAGAAGCCTTGTGTTACGTGCATGGTTTGTCGTGCTATCCCCTGCAGTCCCTGTTAGATGATGTGAAGGCGATTATTCCTCAATCCCCTATTGCGTTAAAGTTCTTTGCCTTAACTGGAGCGCTGGACGTCGAAACACTTTGCTTCTTCCTTGGCATCCCACAGAGCCGATGCTGTAAGGACAAAAAACAGCGGAGAAGTCGTAACGCCAACGGAAAGACTTGCAAGACAACACAGGGGAATGATGTTTCCAAATTAAGCCTTAAGGAGCCAACAGGCGATTTGACAGTAGTACCTTCGTCCGCAATGATCAAAACGGCACTTGATGTCGTTCTGCCGGAGGAATGTATGAAATTATTACTATCCCTGTTGAACAACTCCCCAAGTTTTCAACGAATTGTCGGCGTGGATACGGTGATGGCATCGAAAATCCTCGACGTATACGGGGACCATTTGATACCTTGCTTGCACCCAGTGGCACTTATCTCCTGCCTGGATGTGACACTGATGGACGTGTTCATTGATACTGTGCAGCTACATGGGGAAAAAATGACGTTGTTTACGGAACCTGCCTTTACGCAGTGCTCGATAGCATCGTGGACTGCTGATCGACTTGGGCATTTGGTTCGATATTGCGTTACTCGTAATATACAGCCGAGGGATGCGTTTGGAAGTGTTGTTACCTACGTATACATGTACAAGGTACTCACTGAGTGGGAGAGCTGTGGCAAGTCCCCCACCAACATTACTGTTGACGAGGAAGCGTGTCTTTGGCGTGCTTCGGTGAAGGCAGCATTACTGGTGAGGAGAAGCGCGCCGGAGGTTGACCGATTTGTGAGGCCGTTGTGCGCCTTGGTTCATTATATTCGTGAGAGACACACGAATGAGCTGGTTCACGGTATAGATATTTCACAATCCCATGTCTCAACAGGCGAAAACGTTGGTGCTCTCGTAAAGGAAATATCTACTATACTTGAAGATGTGCGGCACAGTGTCACTGCTGCTCGTGACACGAATAACAAATCCAGGAAGAAAAAGTGCAAAACTAAACCCAGCATGAACGAGACTGCTTTTTCTTCGGCCTCGGTATGTGAATTATACACCCAATGCAAGCAAGCCGTTGACTTGCTTTCTCTCGTGGCGTGGCTCACTACGTCTGAGGACGAAGTAGTACAGAATGCTACGTGGCAGCAGCTGGAGGTGGCAGCCGAACTGATTCTCTCGGCTGAGAACGGTGGTAGCAGTGGACATATGCCGATTCCCGCTGCAGCATTGGAAAGTTTCCAGCATGCCTTCATTTCATTAATGTACATGCGCAGGAAGCCGGGGAGAGGTGCAGTGGAAGGTGCAACTCAGGACACTACCGTGCCATTCGGGAAAAAGTGCTTAGCAGCACTCGTGAGTGCCGCCCATGTGACTCACAGACTTGACTGCCTCTGCCACCTTGTGCGGCGTTTTCCCTGCACGCTTTCCTTCTTGAGTCAATCATTGGAATTATACAACGTGATTCTTTTTGTTTGGGTCAACGACGCGCCACCTCTCCACAAGTTTTACGAAGGACCTCTTCCAACACCTACGCACACTGTCGGCCTTTTGCTTAGCCTCCTTTGCGAGAAACGTATGGATCATTTGGTTCAAGAAATCGTAGATAATGATGCCATCGTCACAAAGCTGGTTCCTGCACTTCAGAAGTTAAATGGAGAGGGCAATGTGATTGATGAAGTGCGAGAAGTGGATTTTTGACTTTACAGCGGTGCCTTCAGCGCACATTGGAGTTACGGCGTAAAGCCCTGAAGGAAGAGATGCAGCGATCTGAGGAGACAAAGCAAATTGAGGTTCTTGAGCGTATAAAGCAAAGAGAGGAGCTATTGAAGAAGGCAGCAGAGTTTGAGGCGGAATTGAGGGCATGTGACGAGCTGCGGCGAAGCGAACAGGCCCGCATCGAGGCTATTAGAGAGTTTCGTGAGAAGGAAAAGGAGGAAAGATTCGCCAGGGAGCGGAGTGAAGCCTTGGATAAGAAGAAAAAAGTAGTCGAAGCCCTCAATGTAGAGGCGCAAAGGCGAAAGGTTGCACAATTGGCGGAACAAAAGGAGCGGCTTCAAAGCTACCAAATACGTAGCGGTGCAATGTGTCAGGCGGTCTCGTTCCTTGAGAGCCTCCATATTGGATCCACACAAATATTAAACATTATCAATACGTTGGGATCTCGTCTTTCTATCATGACCCGGGAACAATTACTGGAATTCATTGTTGACGGAAATACTGAGATTCCACGGGATATGCGCGCCTTGAAGGAAGACTCCGCGGTCAGTCACCGTAGTGAAATAAAAAATCAGGCACTGGAACGGGAGCCAGGTGGTGGCGAGGAGAAAGAATGCATTATTAATAATGAGCCCTCATTTTGGGACAACGTGATGCGCGCTCTCGAGCAGCGCAGGAGAAATGGTGTGGATAATACCGAAGGGAGTTGCAACAATGGGGTTTCTAATACAAATGCAACTGTCGACACAAGTCACTTGGCAAATGGGGATAACCTATCGTTTCACAAACAAGTAAATTCAGTGCTTAATCTTTTTGACTACTCAGTGAAAGAAGGTCAAATATTGCCAGATGCATTGCCTTCAATTGATGTTCGAGCGGCCGTGCGTCTGCTAACTCCGGAGAATTTTTTACAAACACCTTTTGCTAATGCCCACGAAGCCTTGCTTGAGTGCCAGAAAAGAGCTTTGTGCACTCTCCACAACGGCAAATGCAAACTTACCCCTCTGGGATTCCATTACCACCTTCCTTTCCACGATCCTGAAGCAGCTCTTGGGTTTCAGTTGGAGCAGCGGCGACGCCGTGTGAGGGAAATGCAGGCCGTGGGGCGGTTTCTTGAAGAGGATAGTCCGCCTTGCCGAACATGGGAGGTTAGTGAGGAAGAGTTGGTGGAGTCTGGTGCTGAATCCGGGGAATCGTACTGCGAGGGCGTTGATCTTGTGACGTTCAGTGACGAAGTTTTGTAGTACAATATTCTCTCAAATGGATTATTAATTAACACCCTCTGATCGATAACAACACAGTGCACCCTATGGTAGGGTTCTAACGATTTATTTATATATTTCTTCATCATTTGTTTATATTTTACCAGTGCTTCAGTATATCGTGTCTATCGCACACTAGTGGTGGAAAGGACGACGTATAAGCGTGGCTGAGAAGTTCGGTATGCACGATAACAACTATGACGGCGATCTATTTGACGATATGAGTAGCAGTGACACTGCACCTTCTGATGAGGAGCCACACTGTTCAGCAGAAGAGGGGCTCGGGAACCCACGGGAAGTTGTGGATCTCCTAGACGAGGGGGACCCAACTGAAAACTTTGAATGCCATTGCGATGAGGATGATAATGAGTATTTACACTGTGTACCATATTTAGCCCCGCGGCGCGTTTCAGTATTCAGTACAAAGATCCCGCAGCAATGCGAAAAGGGAGGAGACACGTTGCTTAATGGCTACAGTGAAAAGTTAGAGCCTCAAAATAGCGAAGCACCGCGCAATTCCAACGATGCAGCGCCGCCTGTGCTCGTGGCCACCAATGGTCTTGACGACGATGACAAAAGTATTTTTCAGGCGTCTCTGGAGAGCCTCTTCAGGGAGGTTCCGCGCGCAGATATCCCTACACTTCCGATTTGTTCCTACCTGCTGCGAAACGAACTGGGTCTGGCTTCTGGTGAATTCCGTGAAGGGCAGCAGGAAGTGGTTCTGTCTATCCTTCAGAGTCAAAGTACACTGGCTGTATTCCCCACGGGGTGGGGGAAAACGCTCTGCTTTCAGGTGCCGATGCTCATTCATCGGCTTCTTTTCGAACAGAAAGTAAAACTGTGGAAGCAGCTACATGTGCAGGGTAACTCGTCGGAGGTTTCGCCGCCTCCACAGTCTTACTTTGGTGTGGTTGTTTCTCCGCTGCTTTCCCTCATGGCGGATCAAATGGCGAAGATAGCTAAAGAGGGATGCTTGAAGGCAGTTGTTTTCTCCTCCGCCACCTCTGGGCCACGCGAGAAGGAACTGTTGAGCAATTTGGAGACCTCTAACAGCTCGATTGACTTACTGTTTGTCTCGCCAGAGAAAGTGGTGCGTCATAGACAGTTGCGGGAAGTGCTAAGAAGACAAGCGCAGCGCATTGCATTTATTTGCATCGATGAGGCGCATTGTGTTTCGCAGTGGGCATACGATTTTCGCCCATCTTTTATGTATGTTCACCGTGTTCTTGAAGACATTTTTTCTGACGGTGAGTGTACGACGCCTTTCCTCTGCCTAACAGCAACAGCGACGTCTTCCGTCATTGAAGACATGCAGAGGCTTTTCAATATTAAGCGAACTGTCGTGGTGTCTCACCACCGGGAGAATCTTCAGCTGGAGGCGGTTTCCCTTGTAGATGGCCAAGAGACTGTTTCTCCTCCTACGCACAGCACGTTGCAAGAGAAACTGATGCAGGCGGTACTAGAGTTACCCAAACCCATGTTAATTTATGTGCAGACACGTGTTGATGCAGATGAGCTGGCCACATTTCTGTCGTCGAAACTCAAAGCCACGCAGAGCAGCAAAGTAGGAAACAAAACCAAGACAGTGTCATCTTCCGTATTCACAAGCGCTACACATAAAAAAATGAACGAGGGTGGAGAGGGCTTGACTACTGCTAGCGGTGAAGAGAAGTCGCTAGCGATTCAGAGCTATCATGCGGCACTTGACCGACGCTCGAGAACGAGGGCCCAACAGTTGTTTATGCAGGATCATATTGATGTGTTAGTGGCCACAGTAGCGTTTGGCATGGGAATTGACAAACCGAATATCCGCTCCGTGGTTCACGCGTCAGTACCTAGCTCCATAGAAACGTATGTACAGGAAACGGGTCGTGGAGGGCGCGACGGGAAGTTAACTGTTTGCCGACTTCTCTACAATCCCTACGACTACTTTACGCTGCGTTCGCGGCTGCTTTCCTCACTGGTATCCCCTCCCGAGATGTTATCGATTGTGCATCGCATTCTCTCCTGCCCTGTTTCCAGGGTGGGAGAACAACTTGTCGTGGTACCTGTATCAAAGATCTCTGAAGAGCTAACGCTGAGTGAGGAGACAGTGGAAACGGTCTTGTTCATGATGCTTTCGCTGGACAGGGACGTGCTTTCTGCGTGCCACGGGATATCACCCACCGGGTATAAAGTCATTCGCACCTCAGCAACGGTGTCTGAGGCTGACGTCATGCAGAAGGCGGGTAAACGGAGGCGCGGTGAGGCCCAGGCCCCTGGTGTGGGCAGTACTCTGGCCCAGCTTAACGTCCTGGATGATGTTTTTGAAATGTTCCTGAAGAATAAAAGAATTGAATGTGTAGTGACCGCTGCTAATGGATTAAATATGTCTTTGCATGACCTTGATTTCAGAATGAACGATCTTTGCGACACGGGTTTTGTCGCACTCCAGCGTCTGTCACCAGGCTACGTTATATCTGTTGGAAAAAATTTTGTTGAGGCTACCACGCCACTAGGACAACAACAGCTCGCAAGCCGCCTGTGGAATTTGCATAACATCCGCATCGAAAACTTGGTGAAATCGCTCGCATTGACGTTTGGCGTGCTGCAGCGCCCAACTCACGATGGTGTTGAGTTTGGGCTACAGTACAGCCCATCGATCGTGCCCGATTCTTTGCCAATGCAGTACAGGGAGGCTATGTGCTGGAAACCTCCGGTCCGTAGTGTCACCAAGGTTGAGGCTGTTATGATCGTAAATGATTTCGTTGAAAAAAATAGGCCACGTATTAATAACACATACGAGGCTGCACGCGCATTATTAGGTGTGTTGCCAAAAAATCTGGCAGGTCGCGGTAAGTACTCGGGTGAGATACCTCTTGCCATGTGCTGGTACGTGAGTTCGCCTTTTTTTGGCCTACTTAGGGAGTTTGACATGCAGTGGATACTAAAGCTACTTTCCCCACACAATTTGGATGGAAATGTATCCACGTCGTCTAGCTAATATACATGTTTCCCTCTCTCGTGATAGCCTTACCTGTGATGCTGTATGGTTTGTGTGGACCCTGCATCGTTTGTTTTTACGTTTAATTAAGCCATTTACACCGCTCAATGTGTCGTGTCGTTTAGCTTTAGTGGTTGTCAAAGCGTACAGTAGGGCGCCAACATAAACCACACGGTACCGCTGACGCACCAGCATTTTCATGTGTATGGGTGATTCCAAGTGGCATGGGAGTGCAGGCATTCCCTGAGTCTGTAGTGGTGTTGTCTTGCTCTTCACCCAATCATTTGTTCACTTGCCTCCCCCTATACATATATGTAAACGCTCCCGTGATTGAACGAACCATGTGTGCCGTCCTGTGACCTTGCCTGTTTCCTTTTTTTCTCTTATCCTCTGCTTTCTTTTTACTGCTTGTTACTGTTTTAAGTTTCTGAAAACGTATCATTTGGCACCCGATAGGTTCATACTGTCATGAAAAATTTTAGTGGATTGTGTTTTTCTTCCTTTGTTTCATTCTTATCATTGTGTGTTTCCTGCAGTTGAAGTGTTAAACCCGGCACAACATAGATTTGTTCATTACATTTTCACTGAAGGAAAATCCTTCAACCCTCTCCTCCTTTTTTTCTCTCTCGCATATCTTCTTGTGTGTTGTGAATCACTAGTGTTTAGCAGAAAAATATGTGCTAAAAGCTTAGTGTGGCGGTGGTGGTAATATCGCGTTGTTACCCCTTTCTTTCCAGGCGGCGCTGAGATTTCCACTTAATGGTCGTTTTACCGCTTTTTTCCTTTAAATTTATTTATTTATTTATTAAACCGCAGGCGTCCATCAACTTCTTGGTATTATGTGGCTCCCGTTATATTTTTATTTTACCGTACTCGGCTATCACTATCATTTTGTAAAAGAAAATAATATGTATATAAAGATTCTTTTGTATTTAGCTCTGTTCTTTTTCTTTAATACGACGCCATACATGAGCGTCTCCCTTTTCTTAGTTACTTCTCTATTAATTTTTTTTCTATTTTCTTTTTGATTAGGGTAGTAAACAGTGGCAAGGCCACTAACACGCAGTATGAAATCTTGTCATCTTCTTCGTGCGTTGTGTGCTTCACCGAAGGTGGGATTGGCTTCTGTTCCCGCTGTGGAGCAGCACCCTGTTGCAGAGGAACAACCCATTTACCTGAAGTCAAGTCGTGGCAAATATCGAAAGCCCAGCTTCTTGATCCCCCGTATGAAAGGTGAGTTGCCCGCATATGCATATAGGGCACCGCCACTGGGTTCTGCCGCTCCCATGTTTTGCATCACTTCTGCATCGTGCGAATATTTCGCCCTTCGACTGCCTATTTTGAAAGCTGGTTTCAAGCGTATTCCGGTGCAGACGGCTCCGAAAATTCCAAGCAATCTCCTTTGGGGTCGTTCACTCTTCCTGCGCCCACCAAATTCCTTGGCGCCAGCAATGGGAGGGAATTTTGATGTTGCACGATCGGTCATTCCGAGTGATGCGTCGGCAGCGTGTGCAGATGGAAGCAGCACACTAAAGATGATTTGCGCACATCAGCGTTTTAACCATTTTCCGCGCACCTATGGCACGATAGGTTGTAAGCTGGGTCTTACACTGCGGCTGCGCCATGCGGTTAAGTCGCTCGAACTGGGAAAAGGAAAGCATGGGTTGTACAACTTCTTCCCCCGTACGTGGGTGTTTCCCGAAGAGAAGGAGTCGATCAAGCTCGCCTTACTGCAAGCCAGACCGACCCAACGATTTATATGGAAACCCGCTCGTGGTAGTTGTGGGAGAGGTATTTTCATTTGTCCTGGCGGTCCAAAAAACGCTAAATATTGGGAAGATATCGTCCAGAAGATGGAAAAGCGTGTGTTGACGAGTTCATCAATGGTTAACCGTAATTACGTAGTGCAAGAGTACATCGACGACCCATTACTATTGGATGGGCGTAAAATGGACCTTCGGCTCTATGTTGCTGTGACTAGTTACGACCCGTTGACAATTTACTTACATGAGGAGGGATTAGTCCGCTTAGCGGTGCAGCAGTATGGTGATGGTCCCGATGCCTGTGCCAATGACTGTGGAGCCCATGAGGGTTGCACACCACATTTTGAGCCCTTTCGTGACCTGACGAACTATTCGGTGGGGCGGAAGTGGGTGAAACGTGGCAAGCAGGGTGGCTCCCGTGATGATCATGTGGATGACGTTGAGCCTCTTAGTAGTGAGGAGCACAGGGATATTTTGTCTCTTCACTTAAAAAAAAGTATGACGGACCTATGGGCGCATATTGATTCCCTGTACCCCTCTGTGCAGCAGGGTATGCCTTCGGTTTACAAATCAGATTTTTCACAACCGCGTACATCGGATCGTGTGTGGGAGAGCATTGCACAGGTAATTGTAAAGACGCTGTTAGCTGTTAAGTCACCAATGGCACGTGGGGTTAGCGGTTGCACCACTTCAGGTGGTTTTTTTGAGCTCTATGGTTTTGACATGATGCTCGACTCGAAACTCAATCCCTGGCTAATCGAAGTGAATACGTTACCATCACTTGCTAGCACTTCTCCTTTTGATTATACCGTGAAAACTAACGTCGTATCTGACTTACTGAACCTTGCCATGATTGAACCATTTGAACGCCCCATGGAGTGTTTCATGGACCTTGCCGATGATTCTTGGCTGAGGTCTTCTGGTCTTTGTGATCCCCTCACGTCAGAAGCCGCTGACTCGGTTCATCGCTGGAGGGACCATTGTTCCGGTGATAAGAAATCGATCTTGCTACGGGAGTGTGAGCAGAGAGAAGAACTCAGGCTGCGTTTGCAGGATGAGCTGACGTACTGCCGAGGCTTTCGGCGAATATTTCCACCCTTGCCTACGAGGAACACGGCGCCACTTCCACTATCTGAGTTAGGGGAGCTGGCTTCGAATTTTAATTTGACAAAGGCGGACATGTGGGCGCTGGAGATGTAATAACAAGGATCTACCACTGGGTATTGTTGTGCAGTGGACGTCATTTTTAGGGAGAAAAAGTGTCGGTGAATCTTGTCCCGTATATAATGGATCCAAAAAGAATGGTCAACCCTTAACAAATTTTAGATTACGTAGGTGTTCATTTGTTGTAGGTAATTTTACTTACACTTGTTTGAAATTAAAGTTAAGTAATAGAAATAATAAGAGAAAACAATAAGGAATGAGAGTAGGCCACTCAAACAATGGGTATAGAGTCTGCCTTTGACCGTGTATTAATGCGCGATTCATTCTCCCAGTGATTCGGTGCTAAGGTGAAATTAACACCGGGTGGGGGCTATAGCCATATTGTGGTGCAGAGTAGCCTGTACGTATTTTCTTTTTACTCTCTGAGTAAATATTTCCATACACACATTCTTTTTATAGACATACGCTCGCGTTACGACACCTGACTCTTCTTTTGTTTGCACACCGACTTTTCTCCTTTTTCTTCTTCGTATCTTCGTGTAACGCCTATTGGTATTTCTTTTCCCACATACGGACACTTCTTTGCTCGTCACGGATAATTGTGTACGTTTATTTTTTTTCTTTTCACACTGTGTTCTTTTTTCTCCTTCCTGTTTCCCCCCTTCCACTTCTTTGGTACCCTCAATCTATTTTACGAAGTACCTGCAAGGCCTAAGGGAGGTGTTTTAGTCGCGCAATGGATGAACCGCATCTCCCGCGGAAGCCATTACCGCCGATGACACCTGAGGAAATCGCCACGCTCCTCGCGGAGTATGGTGCCAGCGGACCGTACGATGACCTGCTAGACATCCCAGATGTGTCCAAATGTGTGTTCGATCACGGAGGTAGGGATGTTTTTCTCACTGGAACGTCTGTGGATGAGTTTGAGGAGAAAAAGGAGGACACAAGGGAAGGAAAATTTTCTGTTATGACTGTGGATAGCACTTGGCCCCTGGAGTCTGTTTTGATGCACTTTACCGATATTATATCTTCCAGCAGCGCTCCCCCTCTGCTGGAGGAGGTGGAGCGATTGGTAAGGGATGAACGTTTGTCTGCTCGTGGCATTCGGGACAAAGGCGATATCAAAACGTTGGAAAACGTAGTGTGTAGTACTAGTGATGGTAACGGTGATGACATTAGCGGTGATGAACCGGATACGTTTGGTATTACAAGGCTTTGCTCACGTTCCACCGACGACAGAGAGCTCCTGAAAGAACTTGACAGACTGCTTGAGGAGGGGGACAAGGTTCTTGCAAGCCGACGGCAACACTTTGACCCTATGAGCGAGGATTTTTTAGCTGCAAAACAAGCCGCAGTAGAGGAAGAGAAGCGCTTATGGTGTTCCGTCGATAGTGATGTTGATGATGGCCAATTTGGTGACGGTAGCGGTGATGATAGCGACTTAAGTTCTTTTACAATGTTGGGTTTCACTGCAAATGATGACGGAAAGGGAGAGCGGAGTGGTGAAGTGGACGATGTTGGTTGTTCATTGATGACACTTTATGCCTTCGAATACGGCCCTACGATGGAAGAACAAAACACAATGGACAAGTGGGACAATATGGTGGAGACGTACGAAAAACGGGCTAGTGATCCTCTTCTGCCGAATACGGCGTGTGATAATCCTACCAGCACTGCCGTTGAAGAGGACGGGGTGTGTCGGGAAGTTGAAGAGGACGTTTGCAAGTTAAAGGATGAGGATTTTAGGTCGGAGTTTCTTACACATGGAACCCCTGAATGGTATGAGAAACATACCATCATTATGCAGTCCATATCGTCGATAGAGGCAAGGGACAGAGAGCTGCAAGACGCTGCCGCGAGACAGTTGGAGACTTATCGTCACAAGTGTGAAGCAGCACGTAGGCGGCCCTGCCCGGTTCCAGGAATGCTGACGTTTGAGCGGTTTACAAAACGTGTAGACACGCTTCTCCCTCCTGGTGAGGCGGAGGTGCGGATGCGATCAGTGTCAGTTTTGGAGTGCGTCCAAGCGGAAGAAAATGAGGAAAGGGACGAACTCATACCAAATAAGAATAAAAAGTCAAGGGTGGACTTCGATAGTTTTCGCCAGGTATGTGAAATGCGTGAGGCGACTTTAATGGAAGCCGAGGACCTAAAGGCTAATCAAGAGTGGCGTGAGGCCCTCGAAAAGGTGAGCAGCTTGGCGAGTGCACTTGAAAATTGCATAGAGGAACAACATGAAAAACGAGACAAAATAATAGCAGAGGAAGAAAGGTGTTTGCAACTGCTGCGTGAGGATAGGCAAAGCGATGCCGACAGGATTGTTCAGCTTGCCGCAGCCCGGAAGTACGAGGCAATGTGCTTGCTCTTCTCTCAGTTGGAAAAGGAGCATATGTGTGCTCGGGCAGATATTGTCACTGCAGAGGAAAGGGCTAGAAAGGAGATTCACCAGAAAGCTGTTAGTTACGTAGAAAATCTTCGATCCATGAGACAGAAGGCGGTAGTAGAGGTACTCTCGTGCATTGAAAAGTTGCGTGAGACTGCCACTTCGAACGCTACCGATCAACCGAAAGTAGACAACAATGCACTGCCCGGGCGCGTTTTTCAGGAAACAGTTAAGGCCTCCTGGTGGTACTGCTCCCCATCACGCGGGAAAAAGGAGCACTCGGGGGGAGTTACGTGTGCAGGTTCTGGTCCCATTGGGTGTGTCGATGCCTCTCTGCGGCTGAGAATGCTTCTCCAGGAGAGAGCGTTTGGAAGGAACTGGCTGAAAGACTATCGTCAACAAATTGATGACATCTCAGAACTGCTGCGTGGTGTCTTGCGCGCCGATGATGAGTCCGCTGCTCCATGTGGCGCAACTTCGGCGAGTCGACCGACTACTGCTGGGTCATCAAGTTCTTTGACGGGGACATGTAACACCGATGGTACCTCCACCTCTGCTCTGTGTGACGCAGGCACGTCGGCACTGGCGATGGACAGCGGTGCACGTCTGGACGCAGGATTAGCGAAACGTATCCAGCCCCATGCGCTGGACACTGCGGGCAGTGGTGCGCGGGAGGTAGCGCAGCTCTGCCACTCCCTGTCATTCGCCTTGGAACAAATTTGTGACATTGATTTTTCTAGTCTGGCTTCACTTGCCCTTTCTTGTTCAGATGGAAGTTCTGTATTTGTGGCACCGTTTGTGCAGGAGCTTGATTTGGGAGGCAATAAATTACAACAGTTGCATCTAGATGATGTCTTACGTATTTTTCCGTCGATTCGGGTTCTCAACGTGAGCGACAACAAGTTGTGTGTTTTGAAGTGTAGGACTGCGCCTATGCGTGGCGTCTCAGAGGCGCAGGCACATTCTGTTGCTTTGTCAACAAAACTTTCTCGAGTCGACTTATCGGTGAATGCAATAAGCAATATTGAAGCTGTCGGTAAACTTCTTTCTTACCATTTACGTACGCTTGTTATTTTCTCTAATAAAATTGAGTCATTGTTGCCGCTAATGCAATGCACACGTCTCGAATGCTTACAAGCAAGCCGGAACGCGGTTACTTCCTTGATGGAGCTGAAGCAGCTTTCTCTGCTGCATACGGTTGACCTAAGCGACAACTGTATCGAAGTCATGGATCCCATCGCGGAGCAGCTACTGCTACAGAACTTGTACCTCTCGAGAAACAGAATTAAAAAGCTACCGCCGATCCTCATGTGGGCTTTTCTCCGTCAACTTTTTTTGAACGGAAATGGTCTCCGAGAGCTACCTGAAGATTGTTTTCGCTGGCTTCCTCTGCTGACAGTAATTCACGTGGAGAATAATGAACTGACCGGTATATCTGGTCTATCTCACTGTCTGCGTCTTCAAAGAGTTGATCTGTCGTTCAATCAGCTGCAGAGTGTGGACGACTTACTGCCGTTGACAGCATGCCGGATGATACAGTCGCTTTCAGTTACTGAGAATCCCTTCGCGAAAGAGGAACAGAGGTCTGAAAGTACCGATGCCACATTTGGCACGGTCACACAGCGGTTACTCGGATGGTTCCCATATGTTTCGGAGCTAAACAATGAGAAGGTGTCTGTGAAAGATCGCGTAGCTGCTGAGGCGCGGGAAGCTATTTACTGTAGACACTTTTATGCCTTGTGTCGGCTGCGTGAGGCGGTTGCACTGGGTGTGGTGCACCGCGGCTGGTGTTGGCCTTGCCGGACTTCTTCACAAGATGCTTGGCTAAGCTGTGGGTATGCTAACTGTTTCTACTCTCGCTTGGGGCCTATCGATTCCTACGCTCAGCTCCTCGCAGCTTTGGTTAGTGACGTCGTATTAACCTCGATTCTGTATGAGCAGGATGTTCTTGCTGCTGTACGTAGGCGCAGGTACTTCGATGCACTTCATGTTGAGGAAGGGATGAAAAAACGTTTTGACGATTGCCGGCGCAATCTCAACCCAATTACGCAGCGTCTCTCAGACAAAGTTGAAGAGCTTAACCACTTGGACTCTAAAATGATGACAGAGAAACATATTCATAGAATGCAAAGCGTTTCTAATTTTCGAGGTAATGTGCATGTGACAAACGTGAGCTACGTCCAACGAGCAAGGGCCTATAAAGAGGCGTCAGCAAAGAAATTTATTTGTCGGTGGCTTCATGATTGTTGGCAGATTAGGCGCGCAAAAAGGGAACTTGAATCCCTAAGATTCGCCTTTAAAAACAGTGAAAAACAACGTAACGAGGCCGCGGCGCGCATTATTCAACCGGTGGGCCGTGGGGCAATTGCTCGATGGCGCATGAGGCGCATTCTGAATTCAGTTTTGGACGATGACGATGACGCGAATTTTACAAAGGTTTCTGTTGACTTCCTCGACGATGCGGCAATCAACCTTGAAAGTGTGGGCGTGAGCAGTGTCTCCAACGTGTTCTGCAAACCGTTCTTTGCTACCTAATTTCTCGGTTCTCGCTAGCAGCAGCAGAGAGGTCGCGTCCAGTTCACCCCTTCGCACAGGTTCCGCCGTGCAGTTACGGACCGGCAGCATTGGTACGGACGATGAAGCACGGAACCGACCAGTGAGCCAACCAGAAGTTGAAAGTACGTCGGCCTTCAATGATGGTGACGAGTGGGGGGCGCTTGTTTCGTCGCAGCTTGAAAAACGACAGAAGCAGATGGAACGTGCGCGCCGCGAGAAGATGCGCCGAGAGTTTATGAATGATCCTATCAGGGTAAAGCGCGAGCTGCAAAAGCGGTGACACTCATGAGTTTTTTTATTGCTATTATCAAAAGTACGTACTTATAACCGCTATATACGAGCACGTTCTCCTGATTGTGCTTCAACTGTTTTCACCGCTGTTTCCGAGTAATTAACTCTTTCGTTATCCAGTTATCAGTGTATTTCTTTCATAATGGTGTTATTTATTTATTCTTTTATTTTATTGCAAAAGTGGTGGGTGGTGAGTGTATATATAAATGTTCATATGTTGCTTCTTCGCATGATGTCATTGGGCGTTTTCATGAGTTTGTGTCCCTATGTTGTTTCCCTAACCCCAATCCTTCGTGGTCTACACGCACAAACTTATGTTATTCCGCCCATTCTTCCCTTGTCATCTCCTGTCATCTGTTTTTAAATCTAAGCTGTGCGTTTTTTCTTTTTAAAAAAATCAGATGGCATCATTATTTCTCTCTGTTTTTCCACCCTCTATCGTCATTGCTTCCGTTAATGTTGTAGTTTCGCTTGCTTCTTAGGTAGCAAACGCATAGCTGCTTGGTGAGGGAATAGGTTTATTATGCCTAAAGACTCGGGGATGCGTCTCGTTGCCCCGTTGAATGGGGCCGTTGCGGAACAATTTTGCGACAACAGGGTCACAAATAGCCGATATACGGTATGGAATTTTTTGTTTTTGAATTTTTATGAGCAGTTTCGGCATCCCATTAACTTTTACTTCTTGCTTGTGGCGTCCCTACAGTTTGTATCGGTAGTTGCTCCGGTCAATCCTTTCTCCGTGTTGCTGCCGTTGTTGTTTACATTTACCGTTACTGCTCTTAAGGCAGGCTACGATGATGTGAAGAGGCATCGGCAGGACAAAATGTATAACGATAAGGAGCGAAAAGTAATCAACAGGGAAACGTGTGAGTGGGAATGGCGTAAAAATAGAAACATCCGCGTAGGAGATGTCATATATTTGACGGAAGATGAGGACATTCCTTGCGACGCGGTGGTACTTGCCTCAAGTAGTCCCATTGTTTATATTCGAACCGATAACCTCGATGGCGAGCTGGACTTGAAGCCACGGGATATTGTTGCACCCAACCCAGTGGGGAGAGGCAGGGGCGAGGAGACTGAGGACAGTAGTTCTTCCAATATCACAGTAAAGCTTGACGATGGTTGCTGTGAGATTGTTGAGAAAGTGTTGCGCATGCGATTGAAGTGCTCAGCACCAACTTCCATGATAAACTCGTTTGACGGTGTGGCAGTGTTCCTTTCTCCTTCCTCCCTGTACCGCTCTATAGGCCTGGGGGAGGACTGGGAGGAAAAGGACGTCTCTGTTAGTGTTTCACTGTCAGAAAATCATATTTTACCGCAGTCTTGTGTGCTGAAGAACACCAAGGCCGCTATTTGTTTGGCGATTTACACTGGGGAGGAAACAAAATGCAGTTTGAACAAGCGTTGCTCAAAAGTGAAATGGGCAAAGATTGACAGGGAGATTTCGCGTCACGCCATTTTTCTCTTCGTATTTCAACTCTCATGCGCTTTTGGTTTCGGGTCTGCGGGTTATTTTTTCAATTTGTCCATCGACAAGAAGTACTGGTACCTGCCGGTTCCAGAAAGTGAGTCGGGAAGCGCTTTCGCAATTTATGCTCTTCGTTTCTTCTTGCTGACAACCGTGTTCATCCCTATTTCATTCAAATTTGTCACTGACATGACGAAACACTACTTGAAATTGGTGATTGAGGGCGATGAGGCAATGGTACACGATGGTGAGGGTTGTTTTGTGCGGAACTCGAGTATTGTTGAGGATCTTGGTCAGGTGGACTACGTTCTTACAGATAAAACAGGCACATTGACTCAAAACGTGATGGAACTTCTGTATGTCACAGTTAACGGTAAACGAATATGTTTAAGGGATATTGATCTCTCAACTAAATCGGGAGACATTTGCTCCGAGGACGTTTTACGCTTCGCACGTGTTCTCTCTCTGTGTAATACTGTGGAAGTCATTAATGGTACTGAGGAGTCCTCCGGCGATGTGGAGAAGAGGAAACCTGTCAGTGGTAAAATCACCAGTGTTTACCAAGCAGCTTCACCAGATGAGGTAGCGCTGTGTGACGGTTGTCGTAAACTGCGGGTCACGCTGATATCAAGAACCGCAGATACTGCTGTGTTGGATGTGAATGGGGTTCGTGAGACGTGGCGTATCCACCATGTGTTCCATTTTACGTCCGAGTTCAAGACTATGGGCATCATTGTGGAGGATGAGAAAGATGGAACAATTTACTATCTTGTTAAAGGAGCAGATGATCGTATTCTTGAAATGTCGTTAGAAGATTCTCCATACTATGCAACCGAAGATTCGGAAAATGTTGGTATGATATCATTTGTTCGGTGTGTTAATAGCGAGGTGGAGCATTATGCAATGAATGGGCTTAGGACTTTGCTTGTCGCTCAGAAAAAACTTACGCAGGAAGAGCTCCAAAACTTTCTAAGAGACGCTAGGGAAGCAGAGTTTTCAATGGATGATCGAAAGAATAAAGTAAAAAATGTTCGATTGGCGATGGAAAACTCTGTACATGTTTTGGGTGTTACCGCGATAGAGGATAAATTACAGGAGTATGTTCCCGAAACAGTGAGTAACCTAATGCAGGCAGGTATCAAGGTGTGGATGCTCACCGGTGATAAAGTGCAGACGGCTGAGCAGATTGCGGTAACTTGTTCCCTCTGCTCTCCGAGGGATCGGTTCTTGCGCCTTACCGCAGAGGAGTTGGGCGCGAACGAGGTGTGGGAGGATCGTATGACGCATCTTTTGGACATTGCCTCGGGGGAGAAGGATTTTGTAGATCCAAACCTTTGGCGAGTTGTGAATTCGGACGTAAGCTGCGGGGATAGCAATCCAAGTGTCTCCCGTTCAGGCAATACGGGTGGAAGTAGCGGGGATGACACACAAATCATTGTTGATTCCTCCTTGTCAAACCCACTTTCCACTGCATTTCCTTATGTGTTGCTTGTGGAGGGTGGCCTGGTGCTTCAGCGCATTCTCGACACACCAGAGCTGCTGGAGTTGCTGATTAAATTGAGTGCGAAGTGTTCAAGCGTTATTTGTGCCAGGACAACTCCCAGACAGAAGGCGGCGGTGGCGCGCTTGGTGTGTTCCAGGGGCTTCCTTACTCTTGCAGTTGGCGATGGTGGTAATGATGTGGCAATGATTCAGGAGGCTCATGTGGGCGTTGGGATATCAGGTAAGGAGGGCCGGCAGGCGGTGCGCGCCTCAGACTTTAGTATTTCTCGCTTCTCCGACCTTCGCTCGCTTCTTTTTGTACACGGACAGCTGGCTTACACTCGTACCGCGTTTGTCATAAAGTACAGCTTCTACAAGTCTGTGTTGATTGGTTTCGTACAGTTGGTACACAATATATGTGATGGCTATGTCTCCGGTGGGAGCTTTTGGGATAGTTTAGGACTCACCTTGTGGAATGGGCTCTACTCTCTTCCCCAGACGCTTCTGTACTGCTTGGATCGAAAGGTACCGCGCACCGTCCTCGAGATGAACCCCAGGGTGTACAACTTTACTCGTAGCGGGTTTGATCTTAGCGGGCAAGAGTTTTTCTTCGCTTTTGTGTTCCGTGGTGTTGCTCACGCGGTGTTGGTGTATATACTTGTTTTGAACATGCTGGGTAGTAATTTTGTGCAACCAGAAAGCGGTAGTGAGGCCTCCAAAGATGTAGCCTTTAGCGTGGCATATACTGTTCTTATTTTCTTGCAGGTGCTGATAATGATTCTAGAGTCGCATACAATAACAGTCTTAAATGCTTTTTTTATATTTGTTATGCCAGTTCTCTACGTCGGGATTGATTATGTCTTCTCTTCAATGGAAAGGTTCGCTTTTTATGGCGTATGGAGTCAGGTCTCGACTCTCGTGCCCATTCTCATATGTGTTGCTGTAATTTGCGCGTTGAAGGTGTCCACCTTTGGTTTGTTGATGCTGTGGAGGATGTACAGTCCAGACCCGCGAGATTATCTCAGGGCCAGGGAGTCCAGTGAGATCTTTGCAAGAAGATCGTCGTGGAAGAGCCAGGGGGGTCTTTCCAGGCTGATGTGTTGTTTTACTTGTGTTCCGGAAGAAGAGTCAACCTTCACTGCAATGGTGGTGGAGGGAGAAAGAAAGGCGGGGTTTGGTTAACGCATCCCGCTCAGAAGCTGTGTCTCGCTTGACGGAGTTGCGTCCTGTCCCCCCTTGCGTCTTGCCCAGTATTATATACAGATATATTATATATATATATATATACAAATGTTACCGGAGGGCGTTTCCTCTTGATGTGTTTTAATATGTCTCGAGGTGTCTCAATGAATTGTTGTTTTTTTCTTTTTTCTCGGAAATGCTATTTAAAGATTTCCCTTGCTTATCATTTCCCCCCTTATTTGCTTACATGCACGCGCGTCCATAAACCTCATATTTCCTTTCCTTTGATGTGTAGACTTCTTCAGTCTCTGCTATTGGTATGTGGGTAAATATAGATACGAAGTGAAGAGCTTTACAATGAGAAAAGGTGATTGGTGCCTCATTGGAGGGTTTTGGGGGGCGCATGTTCACATGTCACCCTCTCTTTTTCTTTTCTTCCTTTTTTTTCTATAATAATTCCGTCATTGTGTTATTTCTCCTGTATTTTATGCAATACAGCATTTTCAGGTCTTATATCTTTATTCCTCCTCTTCCTATCATGTGGTCAGTTTCCACACACACACACACCAAAATTTTAGTTATCATTGCTACATTGTTTGAGGAGCTGCTGGAACTATTCTCTCGTGCAGCGTGAGTTGCGAAGACTGTGTGCTCGCTAGGGGTAAGGAGTGGGCAGGTAGCACGTGGCAAGAGAAGAAAAAAAGAGGTATAAAAGAAACAGTGATAGGTAGGATGTATAATTGAGTTTCCTCTCCTCTTCACAGTCTGGAACGAGAGCGATGTAGTGCCATATCTGTGAAAACTTCAATGTGCCTCATTTCCTGTATTCTTCTTCTTCTAATAAATTCATTAAGGATTACCGCGAGGGACAAGTTCTTTAGTGGGGGGTGTAGGTTTGGGATTCAGTTTCGCATGTATTTTAAACGTCATTGGCCGTTCAAATGTTGAGCGATTAGCACGTCTCAATACGTCTGCATAGTTTTTCTTGAAAACAAAACAAAACCGGAAGGGAAGTTGATTTCTTTAAAAGCGATATATATGTATATATATATATATTCTTATTGTAGTAAGTTTCAAGAGGCCACAATCGTTGGGTGATCTCCCGTTCGGGGATTGGTTATTGCCCTTGCAGAACTGTGAACACTGGAACCATTTTGGTCATGAGTACAAAATTGAGTCGTCTCAGTGTTCGATGTCATGGCGAGCCGCAAGCGCTTTCTACGTGGGGTGCTCGGTACTCTTAAGTGTCCTCGCCGGACACCGGCCGTATTGTGTGGAGGAGGGAAAGCACTTGCACCTCAACGAGATTGGTGTTGGGACCCTTTTCATCCCGTGGACGTCATGGTGTCTCAAGGCTAAAATGTGTAGCGACTGGAGAGGAATGAGACATGAACCAGCGATACCGTTTCTCTTCCTCCTACAAGCAAAACAAGGGGGAAACTCACATACCTCGAGATTCAGCGCCAGTTTAACATATACAACGGGATGTTTACCTATTTGGGTGAAACTCGAATGCAGGTCTCAGGCGTCGCGGATGACAACAACGGCCCCTCCTACGTTTCACGCTTCCGATGTTGATGGGAGGAACTTTCTTCTGTATGGCATTATAACATTTTTTTTGTTTGCTTCCTCATTATGATAATACGATACGATTTTTCCTATATTGACGTACGGCAAGGAAAGTAACTGAGAGTGCCCCACTGTCTCGACTATGCAAATTACCGGTTCACGCAGCGCTGTTTACTGATGTTTGTATGAATGCGAAATATGTCCTATGTTTGGATAATTTTTAGTTTTTTTTTTGTGTGTGAAAGGTTCACGGCGTATGTATCCCAGCAACGCGACGATATGGCCGACTGTGATCTAAGGAATAACTCGGTAGCACGCCACCGGGGGAGGTGTGCGGACTTTGAAATAAAATCCCACAAACGAGGGTTGTATGAAGAGAAAGAAAAAAGAACATGACGACGAGGCGGAACGTACGTGGTGGAGAAGCGATTCTTAAGTGGAAAAAGGGAAGCAGGTCGTTCCGTTACCTACTTTTTTTTATTGTTGTGTGCTTGTGTGTGTTCGAAAATAGACTTTCCTTAATGTTTTAGATGGTCCATTTGTAGACACAGCTTCCATGTGCAGCACAATATTAATATATATATATATATATATATGTGTGTGTGTGCATATTAAATCAGATAAGATGGTCAAGGAGGGAGGAATACATTCGCGGGTTATTTTAACTTCTCCACAACTCTAGCCCCATCCAAATCGCTGTTAGAGGGGATTGGTATGGGGAGTGCACGCATTTGAATTTTGGAGCTTGACGGCTGCCGACTTGTGTCTTTTCCCTAATTTCCCGGTCGTTTGGAATGCAAACATTACTCAAAAGTTCGATTGATAATAATGTTCGCTTAGTCCCTAGCCCTAACACCACTTCACACTGTGAAGGGAAAAAAAATAGTGATGAAACTAATAAATTGATTACTGTTATATTTCTTATCGTCCTTTTATTATTATTATTATTATTATTATTATTGCTTTGTGATTCTTTGCTTTTGAGTGTTTTTTGGCAACTTAACTAATTGGTATGCTAAGCACAGCCGGAAGATTGTGTTCGGCTTTTTTAAAAATCTCCTCTTTCTTTAACATTGTTGGGGTTATTCTCCTTGACCGGGACGGGTCTTTACCCTTTTTACTTTTCATCTTACGAGGGTAAAGTGAAGAATTTAATTTAATTCTATTTTTTCCTTCATGTACTGGTCATCCACGAGAGGGATAACAATATTTATTGTGCTGTTTGCATAGCGAATAACGAGTGCTTCAATGTATTTTCTTTATTTGCACCGTTAGTGCGCGTGTTCTTTGAAGAGGGGGGCGTTACCTGTAACGCGCACGCGCGGTCATTCCTTGTGCAACTCATATCTGTGACCCCAATTTTTTTTTTTGACATCTTAAATAGGAAGAAGGCCTGTAGTGGATTGTGTTCATTTAGCACGCCGTTAAATTAATAAAAAATTAATAAAATAACTAAGAACGGTGCAGAGTGCAGATCATGTCGATGCCAGCACCGCGGTGTGGTACTTGTGGTGTTGCGTTTGAAAGTACTGAAGCTGCACGGAAGCATTACCAATCAGACCTCCATGTGCACAATGTGAGGATGCGCGTGGAGGGTAGGCGGCCTGCAACCGCGCAGGAGTTTAAGCACATGCGTGCCGCGGAGGGCGAGGACGGGGAGGGTAGTGGCCTTACTTCATATGCGTGTAAGCTGTGCAAGAAAACGTTCCACTCGGTACAGACGTTGCAGTCGCACGTGCGTTCCATCACCCACCTCATCAAAAAGGAAGAACGAATTCTCGCGCGAGACTCCGACGCGGCGAGTGTTCTCACTAGTACTTCACTGGGAAGCGCAGCGATGGGTCTGCATCGGCGTCACAATGCCAAGAAAATAAAGGCCATTGCTGCGAGGTCAGGAAAGCGTAGGGGCGTCAAAGTTGAAATGGATGAACGTGAAGAGGAAGTGAGCGACGTCCGCTGTTTTGCCTGTGGTACTCTTTTCGACAGCGTTGAGGCTAATGTTCAACATTTGTTTCATGTTCATGATTTTGTTATCCCGCTTCGGGACAAGTGTATTGATGTTTCTGGCCTTCTTGGCTATGTGGCACGTAAAACCAATGGTTTGATATGCCTCGTGTGCGGAGAAAAAACTAGGTCGTTCTCATCTCTGGAGGCTCTTCGGGATCACATGCGCGAAAAGAATCACGATCGCATCATTCTCGGTCCCGAGTATCAGGAGTTTTATTGCATAAACCTCGATGACGCGAATGTGAATGAACGTTTAGATTTACAGAGCACGGAGTTAGTTCTTAGCAATGCGAACCGTTGCGTACAGCGCAGGGAGACAGAGGTCCCGCACCGCCGTAAGAAGGAAAGTAATTCACAAGTGGAGCAGCATCGACTGCTTATCGCATCCGAGTACGAAACGAAGGTGGCTCTTCGTAAAGAACTGAGAGAGGAGATGCGCGTGCAAAATAACGAGCTGAAGAAAACGGTAAAGCGGCAAGACGCTCAATATCAGGGTAACATGTTGAAGGTTAGCTTGCGTAGTAACAAGCTCCACCCCAAAGGTTTCGACGGAGAGGGCAGAGTTAATTAGTTTTGAAATAGTGGCAAACTTACCTACATATTTACACAAAAGGCATGCTAAGTGTTAATTTTTGTCGCTGAATAATTGTTCCGCAACGATATTTAAAAATAAAAATAAAATGACTTATTACCATCTCTTTCAGATTTGACTTCGGTATCAGTTTGAATATGCCACTCAGTTTCTCACTACTGAGAATGCCTTACTTACTGCTCATTTCTACCGTCTTTTGCTTTAAATGCACAATAGGTAGTTACAGGCAGATAATACCTTCCGCTTCATTCGCTGAAGAAATCACCGAATGACCCCGCAGAGTGGAAAGAGCTTTGGAACACAGTCAATAGCTATCGATGAGCAGCAGGGTGAGGTGTAATTACTGAAGAATTGAAGTTGGGTGTTCTTTGCTTCGTCATTGGATACACTTTTTTTGTTCTGTTTCTGTAAAGGCATTTTGTTTCCATATTGCTGTACATTATTTTTCTCTTTTCCCACTATTTTTTTTTTTTTTATACACGGCGGTAGGGTGAGGGCCTCGTGGGGTTTGCTAAGTTTGTGAGCCTCAGTGCACTTTTCTGTGTGGATAGCCGTCCTCAGCTTTCAACGCAGCAGGAAAAGTTACAGAAAAAAATAGTGAGAGGGGACGAAAAAGGGGAAAGTAGTAGGGGCATTGATAAAACTTTTTTCATTCTCTCCCATTGTGTAAGTCGTTGGGGAATACTTTTTTTCTTTTAGAAGAAAAAAAAACAAGGGGTTAAATCAAAATTAGAATCAAGTCCGCTTGATTGTCAACAAGTAGCGTAAGGTGCAATGGTTGTCGTCAGCACGGTATCAGATGTGGTTGGCATGCCCTTTGAACGATTGTGGAAAATACAACGGCAGAAATCTTCCGTTCTCCGTGATCCCATAGTTCTTCTCACGGGAAGTGCTGCTGGTTTCGTAGGCAGAGCCGCGGCACTTTCATTCGACAACGGCGGAGCAAAGGGAACAATGCAGACGTTGCAGCGCCGTGCTCCGCAGTTTGGGATTCTCATGTGGCTGTACGTTCCTATATCATCACAGCTACTCCCTGGTACAGAAACAAGCCCTCCGTTTAAAGCACTCACAACTTTTCTGATTGGTGCCTTTTCAGGGTTTATGATGAGGTTGATGTATAACCCCGTCGGCCGTGTCTGGGATGAGTGCCTACGCACTGGTAACGGTGTCGCGAAGACATGTCAAATTTTTCGAAGCCAAACGATACTGCAGTTTTACTACACGACACCACCACTTATGGCGAATGCACTGTATTTTGGTACACTTTTAACGGTGTTTGAAGGGCTTCGGCGCTTCTCTGAACGCAATGGGCTACTGCCCCTACAAATAGAGGAAAAGGAAAATCATCGGGAAGTTTCAGGGCTTCGTAATTACCCCATTGTTGTGGTTGGACACACCGTCTGGGAGGTTTGGCCGCGGCTGTAGCGTCTACTGTGTGCTACCCGTTCTCAGCACATTGCTACCAACAGACGGTGATTCATGATTCTGCGATTTGTAGAGGACTGGAGTCGACACTCCGGAAAGAGGTACCGATGATAGCAGTTAGTTTTGGTGTGTTCTCGATGCTCCAACACGTCCTAGCGCGTCATCATGGAGTGCGTGCAGGCTTCGGTTACTAAACCACCAACGTTTACTACGTGGGGATATATATGTATCTATCTATCTATATATTTATTTATTTATTTATACCCGGCGGGTTTGGTGTGGAAACGACTAAAGGCAATAGGGGATGAGAGGAAGGATATCTCCTTCGGTCAATGCGGATGGATCGGATTGCTGGCTTCCTTCGCTTTTTGCCGCAATGGCCAACAGGGGTGTGCTCTTTTTCTTCCCTTCGACATGTCATTGCTCTGTCTTTTTGTCTGATTCCTTAGGGGAACGCTGCGATATCCCATGACTGGCTTTTGTATGAAGTTAGTTTCTCTTTGTGTGTTGAATTGTTGCGCTGTGCTTGTGTTGATGTGAGAAAAATGGGCTGGGGACGAAGGTGTTGCCATCTGCTAGTGAAATCCTCGGACTATTTTGAAGACGCGGCAGTTAGTGCTGTTGGTAGGGTAGGAGTTTTAAGCGACGTCTGGTGTTTGCGTTGCAATGGACACAACGCGTAGCAAAGAGATATCTTTTATTACCCGGAATGTACTCATTTGACTCTTCTTCCTTTTTTTTACTTTATTATTGTGGCATACTTATGATTTTGTGTGACTATATCCACTGACGTTGCGGCAGCATGTTTGCGTTTCTCAATCAGCAATTTCGTTGTATGTTGGGTGGTGTACGCCTTTACAAACATATTTGAATTGCCTTCTTTTCTGGGCATTTTTTTTTGCCAAGTTCGTGCATCAGTAACAAAGAGAGTTTATTCAGAGCATTAATTATGTCTTCCTGAATTATTTATTTATTTTGATGAACGGGTGATCGGTGCTTAAATATTTCTATTTTTTTTCCTTTCCTTTTCTACAGCGTTTCGTTGTGCCTTCCTCCTAAGTGGTTTGTTGTTGTTGTATCATTGTTTGGTAAGTAAATCAATAGTGCCAACCACTTCATGGACCACCGTGAAGGGCAACAGTACGATCAACCGACTGAGACAAGCGCAGTCAGTGGGATCGATGATTACGGCCGTCAAGGCTCTTCCATTACCCCCAGCACATCCGATAGGGAGTTGCCGGAGGCTGACTTAGAGACCTCTCAGGAACGAGCGCCGAACCCCAAAGCTAGCGAGGTTGTAGATTTTGATAGTTCACTGCTGAGTGTGCTGGCCGAAAGGGACATGAGATTTACTTTAGTTGCTGAAGCACACCCGTCGAAGCACGTAGTGTCACCGATTCGACAGCACACCTCTGCGTACAGCAACGACAAATATAATGAAGACGGCACATCCCGACTTGAAGTTGCACATGTGCCGAAAGTGATACAGGTGCCGCAGTATGTCTCGCGGAGGCGAGATGAGGACGCGAGTGAATTTGATTCAATTTTCGCTGGACCTCATACGGTGAAGCGTAGGGAATTATGCTCCCAATCTTCTCATGTTGACACGGACACGACTGTTGAAGATGAAAGCTCATGGGCCAAAAATTTAATTGTGCCACCACTTTCCTCAGGTGGAATGGGGACGAGACGCGCTTTTTGTGATTCTTCGTCCCCTGCATCGGCCGAGCGATCAGGGCCACTGCCTCTGACCACCGTTGGATGTGAGTTACAGATAGCTCATGAGGGAGCATCTCTCAATGAGGAATTGACTGGGAATGCTTTTTCACCGCGTCCGGTTGATGTCTTAACCGATGCCGGTGGAGCTGTAGTGGAAAGAATGAAGTATGAACCCCCGGAAGACCCGCGTAATTACATAATCAACATCATAATCAACAGTGAGCCCGGTAGTGTTACCCTTCAATCCATACATGAGCTATTGAATTGGGATGAACGCTTTGCTGAGGCCAATGGGACGGTACTCGACTACCTCCAGGGGTATCAGTCTATTTTTGCTGTCTGCCCGTTGGACGACCGTGTCACGATGCGTCAGCCACTGAAGGCGGGTAAGGGACGACGTAGACTAAAGGGCAAAATAGGGTACCATGCCATGTCGAACCGTGTTGGGAGTGTGAGTTGCTGCTATGTGGCGCGTAAGTTTGATCTGGATTTACTTTCCGCGCTGTACAAACGCCGTGGTTATAGGGCGAACATTGTATATGACGCTCTGCATGTTTCATCGTTTCATACTTTTGATATGTTTCTTTTTTCTAATGGAGTGGTGGTATGGTGGGGCATGAACCGCGCTGATCATTGGATTGTGGAGGATGACTTTTTGTCCTCTGACGTCTCGTTTGTTAGTGAAGCTATTCACGACCGGCACGAACAGAAGAACATTGATGAACTCTTTCCCATTTGGCGATCATATGAAACAGACAGAGACGGTGACGACACCACCACGACGGTTGGGCGGAAGCAGGCTCTCGAACGCTTCAGCACCAACATCTGTTTCGAGCACTATCTTATTCCGTGCAGCAACCCACTGCGATATCAGGTGATGTTGACGGTTTCCTACGCCCTGGGGCGCATATCAGTTGTTGATTTTTTTGACCATATGACGCAGAAATTCCATAAGGAGGTATTAAATATTCCTTCTGAAATACAAAGTCCCTTTGACTACTTTTCTGCACAGCGTCAGATTAGGCGTCTCGAGGGAGAGTTACATATTGCAATTATGGCAATCACAGAGCTTTTTGACACCCCTGACTTTTTGTGGGAGATGGCCTGGTTGTACGATTACCACGAGATAGCAGAGCGGCAAAACTCCTCTGAAAAACTGTTTTCATGGTTTATTGCGAAAAGTGAAGCCTTACTTCAACAACTCGCGAGTATCAAGTCAAGGAGACATCGCTTTTTTATGTTGGGCTCAGACGTCTTTCTTATTCTACTTCTCATGGCGGATGTGTTTTTTATGATGACCACTTTTGTGTTGCGTTTATACTTTTTCTAGCGTCGGCTAGTGCAAAAGACCTGTTTCGCTTCTACTTTGCAGGCCCTTATATATGTATATATATATATATATATATACATATATATGTATACAGGGAAATAATGTCAGTGATAATAATAATAGTGCTATGGTTGGTATATAGATATTTGCTCGAGTATGCTCACTGTCATTGGGCTGTATTCACAAGGGTTGTCCTTCTCTTTTCCCTGCCGTCATAATTGTTTTCTATCGTTTTTATTATTGTACTATACGAAAGGCCGAGTGGGGTTGTCTGGCACTCTGGTTTGTTGTCAAAGTTTCTGTTGGTTGATAAGTTTTACATTTTTATTTCTTTTGTCTTTGGTTGGTTGTTTCCCGGAGAACAGCAGCAGATGAGGAAAAAAACTGTTAGTTACCAAATTGCAATAAGAGCATTGTCGTGCTTAGTTAATGCCGATGGGAAGTTATGCTGCAGCCCTCAGTGTGCGTGTTGAAAGAATGGGTTCATTTGCAGGGAAGGAAGTTGTGTTCAGGATTTTTTTTTGAGATTCTTACATGGCACAGAAACGAAAAAAAGGAAAAAGCGGAGGTGAACACACTTTCAGTTGGGGTCAGGGCTTCCATTATTCTTCATTTTACTGCGTGTTGTTGCTGATATGTGTGGTGAGTTGTTGAGGCCGCACAGAGCGCTCTTTGTCCAACATCGCTCATTTACCTCGTTTTTCTCTGCGAACTCATAAAGCCCTTGGTTTTACCCGCCCTCTTTCATCTCTACGTGTGTGTATTTACTTGGTGCTCCTTTCTTTTTTTTATTGATGTTGGTGGTGTTGCTGTTGTGCGCAAAAGAATGACGAAAATCGGTGTAGTGGAAGGAGATATTGAAGATGTTTGCTGCAGCCTTTCCTCTGGTAGCATGCGGGGTCCCTCTGTCCCTATGATTAGTAACCGGCGGCGGCGCGTCCTGCGTGAGGACTATGGGCCTGGAATTCCTGGAAACGCTACTGTTTTTGTCCACACCTTTGGTTGTGGCCACAACATGAGCGACGGTGAGTACATGACGGGACAATTGGCGCAGTCTGGCTTCCAAATCACCGATGAGTTCAGTCAAGCCGACATTTATCTTCTAAACTCTTGCACGGTAAAGAATCCCAGCGAGGAGCACTTTGTCAACATGATGAACCGGGTGCGAGCCACGGGGAAACCCCTGGTAGTCGCCGGGTGCGTTCCACAAGCAGATCCGGATAATAAGCAGTGGGCGGAAGTCAGTGTCATCGGCGTACGGAGTATCGACCGTGTCAGCTACGTGGTTAACGAAACCTTGCAGGGAAACTGCGTACGTCTCATAGGCTCAGATAAGGAACAGCTGCGTGTGGGTGAATCGGACAAGCTCCCCGCTCTTGACTTGCCCAAGGTTAGACGCAATAAATATATTGAAATCATTCCAATTAGCGTCGGTTGTTTGAATTGCTGTACATACTGCAAAACAAAATACGCACGTGGAGATCTACGCAGTTACCCAGTGTCAGAGATTGTCGGTCGTGTGCGTGAAGTCGTAGATGATGGTGTGAAAGAAATCAGGCTCACATCGGAGGACTCCGGTGCTTACGGTATCGACATTGGCACTGATATAGTGCAGTTGCTTCGAGCTGTTGCTGCTGAGCTCGAGGGAAGCGATGTTATGTTGCGCGTGGGGATGAGTAACCCGCCATATCTCTTGCGGCATGTTGATGATTTTGCTTCTATTCTTAGGCATCCAAATGTTTATGAGTTTGTTCACATTCCCGTGCAATCGGGCTCCAACCGTATTTTAAAGACTATGCTTCGTGAGTACACTGTGGAGGAATTTTGTAAGTGCATGGACGCCATCCGCACCGCGGTTCCCAGAGTTACTTTGGCCACAGACATCATTTGTGCTTTCCCAGGAGAGGGCGAAGCTGAGTGGCGCGAGACTATGAGGCTATGCGAGGTGGCGAAGTTTGGGGTGGTCAATATCACCCGATTTTACCCACGACGCAACACGCCAGCGGCTGCGATGAAACAAATCCCCACGGATATTGCCAAGCAGCGCACAACAGAACTCACTAACTTTTTCAATTCCTATCGAACATATGATGCAATGGTCGGAGATGTGTGTCAAGTCACTCTGTTGGAGACAGCTCACGACAAACACCACCTCGTTGGGCACACAAAAAATTACGTTCAGGTTCTTGTTGATCCATCAGAGGCGCGAATGGGCGAGAGGGTTACCGTAGTCATCGTATCTGCGACGAAGTACAGTGTCACAGGTAGAGTGCTCCGCACGGAATGGGAAAAAACCTGTGCTCGAGCGGCAGCGCTCTTCTCCTCTCCGCGGTGCATCAACAGAAATGGCCTGCGCACAATGGCTCTGGTGTGTACGGTTGCAGCCTGCACTGTCATTCACTTCTTGGGACACCGGCGACCAAGCCTTGGTGGCCTTCGTAAGCACTTATGACAGTGATGTAAATTGCACCGCACATTTGCTCAAGCAGCACCCTAACGGCTGCAGCTATGTCCTATCCTCGTGGTTTGTTCGCTCTTTTTTTCTTTTCTTTCTTTTGTTGTTGCTGCTCTTGGAGGGCTGCCGGTGGAGAAAATGTTTAACATGTTACAAGCGAGTAAGCAATGTGGCAAGGGGGGTATTCTTACCCGCTTGTATATGCACACGTTTTAATGTGACGATAAATTGTTTGTTGTGGTAATGCGGTGAGAACAGCAACAGTGTTTTGTTGTTGTCGGACTTATGTTAGGCATCAATGGTACTAGATAGGCACCCAAGTCTGTTCAATCTGAACATTTACCTGAAGGTATTGGTTCTCTTACAAGGAGATAAACTAGATGTAATAATTCTGTTCGAAGGGGGAAAATGCATTGTTGTTCCCTGGTTCAATTGAATTTCTCTTCTTCAATGTTGTCACCTGATGATAGAGTAGCTTAACTGCGAAGTTATTCAGGGGAAACAAAATAAGAGTCATAGAAAAAGGAAGAGAAAGCAAAAATAAAAATAAAGAAAACAAAAGCAAAATAAAAAAAAAAGTAAGAGGCAAAAATTTGAACAGCAACAAAAATGGATTCCACGTTAGCGGGTTCGGTGTCGCCTGATGGGCCTGCGGAAGGGTGTGAGGAAAGAAAGGTACTGGACGAGTACTTGGCTCGTCACACCGTCACGAAAAACTCGTGGAAGGGTAAATATATGCGTATATTTTGTGTCAGTCGGAAGGAAATTGCTACGATAAATCCCCAGAGTTTGTTCTGTGTGACAAACAGATGGGAGTTTGCTTCACAACTTAGTGACATTGCACCACATATGTCCAATGCAACGGAATTCACTGTTAGTACCAATGTTAAAGGCAAAACGGACGTATTGAATTTCTCCTGCAGTACATCGCTGGACCGCGCTGAGCTGCTAACTGACGTTCAGCGTTATCGTGCGCTCTTTGATATGAAGTTCCGCAATCAGACGGAATCGCTGGTGTTTAGGGGTCAGAAGCTTAACTACAACGAGAAAAAGAAAAGCTGCCTGCTTCGTGTAACAGCCGTGTCGTTGGAACAGCTTGATGAAAAGGGGGCTGTTGTTGGTGAATATCTCTTCATGCATATAAGAGGGTTCAGCTCGATTCAAGGGAATGCATCGAGCCTTGTGATCATGTACGGTCCGTTGATGAGGGCACACCTTTATGAGGTGCAGGATCCGAAGGCTATTGTTGACCACATCTCTGATTTTTCCAAGCGCTTCCTGGGTCTTCCAGGCCTCAGCGCGGTTCCCGAAATGACCCCGCACAACTTCAAGACGAGCCGCCTTGGTGTAGAGAGTAGTTCTCTCATTCCAACAGCACAGTTTCCTGTGATGAAGTACAGTGACAAACACGGAGGTTCGCCTGTACGCCGCGCGCTGATCACAACACGGGAGTACTTGCAGGAGTTGGATCCTGAAACATACAACACGGTGAGTGTGTACTCATTTGTCAGCATTTACTCGCTTGTGCGGTGTGACTGGGACGACCAACGATTTATCGTTCAGTTTGCGCAACCTGCGTGCAGTAAGGTATATACATCACCTATGCGTGACGCGTTGCTTTCCCACCTTGTCGATTGTTGTCGCAATGCGCAGAATCACAACATGCACGTTGTGGCATCCACTGTGGATCGTGGCAAGCGAACAGCACCGTTAAGGTCGCCTGTTTCGCAAGATATTGAGAGTACCTTGCTTAATTGCATTATTGACACCAATAACTGCGGCGGTCCGGTCCCTCTGTCGATAAGTGACGTGGTGCTTTTCTTCAACGCCAATGTGGATCACTGCGGGCCGCGCTTCACTGAAAACCGTGATGGGATATTTGCTGAAAACCGAGAAAAAATGATTTTCAGTGCGCTGATGATTCTGCTGGAAAACTTTCCCAAAAGCGGCAAGCCACTTGATTTTGCTCAGCACTTCTACGCTCTCCGACGGTTGTGCGTCACACGCACTGGCTTCAGCTCCGCCGCAATTGTGCCCTCCCTCGTGAAGTGTATTGAGAGTGCGTGTGAAGAAGCTCTGAAGATGAATAATGTAACCGTGTTTCATGCAATGATTGACTTCATTAATGTGCTGATGGTTCCTCACCACGATCATTACGAAATCCCACATGAAGAAGCAAACAAGAACCGAATTTTGGGTAACGAAAATTTTATGAACCACATTTTAAAAATGTTACGGGACTATTCAGCCGCGGATAACGCTTCCCTTATAGTTGAAGCGTTGCTTAATATCTTTGTATACGCTCTCTGCCCTCCATTCTGTGACACGACGAATGCCACATTATTTAACACTGTAATGAAGCAGCTGGTGGATGTTGCAGGGAGTGAGTTATTTTCTTTGCTTCAGTACAACTGTGATGCCACCAGCTATAGCGCAGGTCAGCTCATTCGCGCTATAATGGAGGAAGGAACCCCTGAACAGTTCACAACAATGCAGCGTGCGGCGCTTAGCCAAGGAGGCATTCTCAAACAACTACACGAGGCCATCTTTGGGACGAAACGAGAGGTGCGTGACCTCGCTAGGCGGCTTATAGCCTACTGGGCCTTCCAGAATCAGGATATGCAGGAACTGATGCGGAGCGTTCTTCCACCAGCTTTTCTGTACTTTCTTCAGTCCCGCGAAGAGCCACCTGAGGAGGAGTTGGAGAAGGAGCGCACCAAACATGTTGTTGCCATGACCAGTGATCATTGGGAATCAAAGAGTGGCTGGTTTAAGAAACGCTTTCATCCAAGTGACGTCATCTCTCGTTCTTCAGCCAGTCACATGACGACGCAAGTGGCATTCCGGCCGGCGCAGACTCGCCCCAGAAACGTACGAGTGAAGCCAACGCTGAACTGGAATATGTTGTTCTACCAACTGAAGCAGGACCATCTGCGGCCCGACCTTATTTGGAACCACACAACTCGTAACGAGTTGCGGGAGGCTCTTGAGACGGAAATGCAAGCACTGAAGGCTGGTATGGAAATGCGTCGCAGTCAACCCATTGCATGGAACTACCGCGAGTTTGAACTACGATACCCCAGTCTTGAAGATGAGCTCAAGGTTGGTGATCATTACCTTCGGCTGCTTTTTGACTCCAAGAAACCCGTTGTTGCAAAGCCCAGAGACTTCTTCATGGACCTGTATCACCGTTTTTTGTTGTCGCAGGACCAAAAGATTCAGTTGGAGTGCTTGAATGCCATGTCTATTCTCTACGAACACTACCATGGAACCATTGGGCACTTTAATGATATCGGGCACATTGTTAACCTTCTCAAGTCCACAATGGTCCCCGTTTTCCGAGATCAACTTTTGCTTTTCTTGGCACAGGTGCTGCGCAACAAGCAGAACATGAAGATTTTCCTGGGCTGCGATGGACTGAAAATCCTTGTGGAACTGCTTCCCCTTGCTCATTTACACGTTGACAGGCAACAAATACACAGCGCGACGAATGCCATCGAGTGTGGTGGTGAATCGGCTGTCGACCTTCGTGATCAGGAAAAGGAGTGGTACTACATCAAAGATGGTGAGAAACAGGATCCGGTGTCCTACAGTAAACTGGAGCAACTTTACAAGGACGGTGTAGTGAATAACAGCACAAGGGTGTGGGCTCAAGGTTTGTCCGGGTGGTTGGCCTTCAAAGATGTTCATCAACTTCGGTGGGGAATTGTCTCGGCGGGAAGTAACAAAATATTGAACTTCACGGAAGTTTCATGTGTGGTTCTGGATATCCTTTTACTCTTGTGCACTCACTACCCCTCGAGGGATGCCAATGGAGCAGTAATGTACCCCATTCCTCAAGTGAAGCGCTTCTTATCAAGTCCACAGGTTTTGCCGCACATTGTACAGCTGCTCCTGACGTTCGATCCTACGGTATGCAATCGTGTGAACAGTCTCTTGTACAACCTTATGGATGAGAACCCTCACATGCCTCAGTTCTTCCTTACTGGTGTGTTTTTCTTTACTCTGATGTATACGGGGTCGGACGTACTCCCGCTTTGTCGGTTGTTACACCTCTCGCACTGCAAGCAGTCGTGTCACGTGCAAAATGCAAGCAACGAAGTTGTACGGCGTAGCGTCCTCAGCACCATGCTCCCTGCTGCGCTTGTGTGCTTCCTGACATCTCACGGGCCAGAGAAATTTGCTGATGTGTGGCTCGGTGAATATGAAACCCCGGAGGCGATTTGGAACAAAAAAATGCGGGGATATCTCATGCAAAAGATCGCAGGCCACATTTCAGATTTCACTCCACGGCTATTCAGCAACATACGTTCTGTTTACCAGTACTGTCCTATTGTTGGTATTGTGTATGAACAATTGCAACGCGAGCTTTTCTGCTCCCAGTACTATCTTCGTCACTTATGCGACGAGCTGAAGTACCCGAACTGGCCTATTAGTGATCCTATCCTTCTTCTGCGGGAGGTGTTAGTCGCGTGGCAGGCTGAACTAGAAAAGAAACCGAGTGGCCTCAGTCGCGAAACATGTCTTGCGGACCTTGGAATTGCGGATGCAACAGGGATCACGCAACAGGCAGTGCGGAAGGCGTACTTCAAATTGGCTGCGAAGTACCACCCCGACAAAAATCCCGACGGACGCGATAAGTTTGAACGCATTCAAGTGGCTTACGAGTTTCTTGCCTCAGATGCTGTGGAGTCTACGGAGCCGGACTCGAACCACATTGACCTCCTTCTTCGTACGCAATCTATCCTGTACAAGCGTCATGCTGAGGCGCTTAGCCGTTACAAGTACGCTGGCTACAATCTTTTGCTGAAACTTGTAAAAAGGGAGTATGATGACCCTAGTATGTTGCACAAGGACATTGTTCTCATGGTACCAGCGATGGAGCTGTGTTACCACACGGTGCGGAACGTATCCCTTAACGCGGATGAGTTACAGGAGGAAGGTGGCATAGCGCTGCTTTCATGCGTTATGCAGCGGTGCTTTGAAACTCTCACGCCTGAAGCAACGGATAACCTCACGCAGGTGAACATACTTTGTAACGCTATGCTAACGTTTTCGGTTGCCGCAAAGTTTCCTGAGTCTCGCCAGCGCATCCACCATGAACCACTTATTTGTCACATTGCCGCAAGGGGTATTTCGTACAACAAGGCGCCGGCGCTTTCACGTGCCTGCATTCAGACGTGCCACGAACTTTGTGTGGATGAGGTTCTGCAGGAGCGCATCATTCAGCAAGGAGCTATGTGGCATCTTTTGCTTCTTCTTTTCCGTTACGATGCTACCCTTGTGCAGAGTGGCATCGAGATGCAGGAGGAAAGCCATACGCAACTGTTCGCTAACCGCGCGGCCATTTACGCACTCCGAGCCCTGTACTCAATGGCTGGCATTGTACCGTCCCAGGAATACTTGAACACGAAGAGAAACGTTCAGGTGTTTACCACGCTAAAGAAATTGCTTACTCCTTTTGTCATTTCAAAGATGGAAAAACACCCACGCTCTGAAGAGCAGGTTTTGGTCTTGCTCAACACAAACCATGAAACACCGTACATTCTGTGGAACAATGATACACGTGAAGAGCTGTTAGAGATGGTGAGCGCCAACTCTGAGAAGTGTCTTAGTGGAAATACGGCCAATGTTGTTTTACCTTTTACCATTAGCGAGGATTTCACGTACAAATGTCACAAGAAGGAGCTGGTTGTTGGAAACATTTTTGTGCGCATATACAATGAGCAGCCAACCTATTCTATTGAAGATCCCGCTGCTTTTTGCACTGCCTTGATGGCTTACCTCCAAATTCAAGTAGCGAACAACTCTCTTGAGGGTGTGTTTATGGTTGTGGAGGCCACCAAGAATCTCATTGTTGGGTATCAGCAGCCCGAGCTGTGTGCTGTCGTAGAGCGGTACGTATGCGTTATGCTGAAGCTATTTTCGTACAAAGATACGGACATGACGATAAAGGCCGCTGAGCTGTTCGAGAAGGCTCTCTTCCACCGCAATTGTGTTGAGGCAGTTTGCAGGGTTGACACGGCAGTTACGGAAGTGTTGCTGGCAATGGTTGCTGGTGGAGCGGCGGTTGAGCAGTGTTGTCTCGCGTTCCTGAATGTCGCTTTGTCGGAGTGCGTATTTGTCCAGCAGGCCTTTGAACGTGGTTTGCATGTGGTATTGCTTCGTATTATTGCTACGACGACACAGCACGAGTGCAGGAACGACGCTTGTTTGGCACTTGTTAAGATTTGCACGAACAAGATGTGGGGCCCAAAGGCTACGATGCATACAACGAGGCTACTTCCTTATGCCATACTTGATACAATGAAAGAAAACCCCACGGCTGCTTGCCAACTTCTGGATACATCACAGGAGACACCGGAGTTGGTATGGGGCAAGGAACGGCGGGCCCGCTTTGTGGAAAACTGTCGCGTCTATCAGGAACAACTTGTCAAGCTACTGCAAAGTGATCCTAACGCCTCGTGGAGTATTCCTGAGAATTCTTCGACTGGTGACGTTGATGAGTTGCAGGTTGGTGGTGTTTATTTGAAAAGGTACCTTAGCCAATCTGGATGGGCGGTTAGGAAGCCGAAGGATTTTCTTTCTGCGCTGCTTGGTTGCTTTGTCGAGGAGTGCGGGCGCCCGGCGGGGGAGCGCAACGACGATTTGCTCACGCTCGTTGCAGATTCAGCAGTCGCCCTTTTACGGACGACCAACACGTTGGTGGATCACATAGTGTCACTTGGATATGCCCAAAAGCTGTTTGTCCTCATGGAGTCCACTGACACTGTGGTATCTGAGAATGCGCTGAAGCTGGCCCGCGAAGAGTGTGTATCTTCGGTATGTGTTGAGAGCTTCGTTAACTTCGACCCTGTTGCCTCACTTCTGGCGTACCAACGCGCTCACCCTTCGCAGCTTCCCGTGCTAATGGATATGCTGAGCCGACTCTTTTCTCGCTACTCCTCTCGCGTCAGCATGTTGCGCTTGGCGCTGCAGAACCAGCTCCCGCAACTTCTTCTGAAATGGCTGGAGAATGGGCTAACTGCCGATATGTGTGGGGAACATTCACCTGCTGCTGTGCGGGCGCTTATCATCAGGGTGTTGAAAGCGATGGGGGAGTTACACGACCCCATCCACAGCCAACACGTGCAGGACATCCTCGCCGCCAGTCCCGTGTGGGCAAAGTACAAGGAACAGAGTCACGACCTCTTCCTCTCCGGCCCACATCTCGGCGGATATCTGGAGAACACGCAGAAAAGTGCCCACCAACAGCAGTTGCTCTCAATTACATTGTCCTCATCGAATGCTACTGGGAACGACAATGAACCACCACCCATTTAGAGAGTCATTTTTTTCTTCATTATTTATTTGTTGAAAAAAAAAGAGATGTAGTGGAATTATTGGACGCGGATGAGAAGGGAACGAGGTATAATAATAATAATAAGGTAGCGAATGAAAGGATTTGATGGGAATAATAGTAATAATAATACGAAGCTGTGCCGCTTCACGTTGCTTGTTCATGTGCGCACTTTCACATGAACGTGTTTGTGTGTTTTATTTTGAGATCGTTGTAAGGATGTGGTTAAAGGGGAAATATTGAAGCCATTTACGACAGTTTAGTGTGCAGTATTTCTTTAGTGACAACGGAAGGGAAAGAAATGAAAAAAAAAATGAGGTGATAATAACTAAATGATCAAATGTTTTTCTTTATGCTTATCTTTCAGTGCTACTTTTCCCTCTTTCCCCTCTACCTTCCTTCACTTCGGCCTGCAAAGAAGTGTGTGTGAGTGGAGAATGAAAAGAGTTGGAGGTGGGGGTCATTTTAGGCGTTAAATAATTTACTGCACGGCACTTTTTTCCCTCTTTGTTGCTCTCTCTCTATATTGTTTTCTTTTTCTTTCTACTGGCCATTTATGACTGAAACCCTTAAAAGTTACAAATTTGCTTTATGGAACTAAGATAGCACTGCCCTGATATTCCGCACCATTCGCCAGACGTTTTGCTCTTTAAAAATATTTTAGATGTCTCATGAAACTTGGAAATATTTACACGTTTCTTTTTTTTTTTCATCTTCTTCATCTTCATATTTTATGGCGTGACATTATCGCCTTGGACTGTCCTTAAAGGTAGCAGCATTCTTTTCCCAAGCAAACCTCAAGCTACTTTTTTTTTGTTTGTTTTTTCAAACATTCTCACGCGTGTTGGAACGAACATTTCCTTCTAGGATTGGTTATCGTACTGAGTTCTGCATCTTAAAGCATACAAAAAGGGCGTCAAGCATATTAACGCTCGGGAGACATCAGTTGACAGGTGAGTTAAACTGAGGAGGATACAAAAAAAAGTATGACGGTAATGCATGTGTCTACACCCACGCTTTCGGACTCGCGGTCTGACAACAGCCTCAGCTTCAGTGGATCGCGGCACGGACGCAGGGGTGTTGACGTCAGCAAGTACCGCACGCAGATGTGCTACAACTACAAGTACGGTACACACTGCGCGTTTGGGGCGCGCTGCGCCTTTTCGCACGCGGAACAGCCGGGGGCACCAATGAGGGGCCATGTCTCACGCCTGAGTGAGGCCGACCACGCGCCGCCACCGCCGCCGTACACTGTTGCCATACGAAATGGGATGGGGCTTCCCCCTGCCTATGCCTCGCGCTTCCGCCACGACCCATACAGTTTTCAGGGCGTGATGATGGAAGACTGAGGCAAAGGCGTAGGTTAGCCGACAGCGGTGCTTGGGGAATAGGAATTTCCCAGAAAGGAAAAGGCAAAGGGTTGATAAAAGAAGTGGGGAAAGTATATATTTAAGCAAAATATCTGGAAAAAATAACCAAAATTTAAAATATCAAAAAAGGAAAGAATAAACCAAACACAAAGAAAAATAATTAAAAAGGATGAGTAGGAAACGAGCTCGGAGGGAGGGTCTAAAGCAAGGAGAAATATGAAGAGTACTACGCTACACGTGGATATGATGTGAACTGTAAGGAACCCTCGACACCATCAGCGCCCAGCCGATGCTTCGCAAGTGCTGTCGACTGAGACGCACTGAAAAGAGCTACGCTGGTGCTGCCCGCTAAATGTTTCTGTTGTAATTGTAGCGATGGTGGGTGCAAGCGTCTTTTTGCAAAACGTAAGCACGAGAAGGGGGTACATCACAGGAAAGATACGCAACAGGAGAAATTTTGCACAGTGCAACTGTGGACTGATTTGTAGAGAAACGAAAATTCAACATGAGCATTTTGGTATATCGCTGCGTTATTCAGCCGTATGCCGAAGTGAAGCAAAACCACATGATACTTATTACCGGATATCTCAAATTATTTTCCTTCAATCAGTCATCATAGTGCCGCGTTCGCTTGCTTTTTTCAGTGCACCTACAAACTCAAGCATCTTTCCCTAATGTGTCACTTACAACAGATGCAGCGAAAGTAACCTTCTTCAGCTTTGTTGGTCTTTTCCTTTCCTGCCTCGGGAGCATCCTTAAAAAAAAAAAAAGAGATTTTTTACGTTTTTTGTTGTTCGCTCAGTTTTTTTAGTAGTTTTTTTTGTCTATTATTGTTTTACCTCTGCTTTTCCCCATTTTCTTCGATTTTTTTTTTATTGTTTTTGTATTTTTATTCTGATGTCACGCCAGACCTTACTCAAAAGGAAGAAAGATGACTCGTGAGGATCCACTATGATTTTTTTCCCACCATCACGCTACTTGAATCGCTCGGCAGCACCACATTGCTTCCTTTGTGGTGTTATGTTGGACAATCACACTGCCTGTGGCCTCAGTTCCGTTTAGTTTTGCACTTTTTCCCTGTACGTCATCGCGGCTTAGATGCGCTTAATGACACGTTTTCTTTTTTTTAATTGTTAGCACTCGTTTCAAATGTATGAGCGGAAAGGACGATTTAAAAGGAAAAAGGAATTCATTGCAAAACATAAGGTGCTGTTCCCCTCCACCGACGCCCCGGTTACTCTTTTTCTTTTTTCTTTGTTTTGGATCGCAGTAACAGTGGGGGAGAGGGAGGAGGGAAAAGGGCAATTGTGTCCGGCAGACCACTCGTATGGGTGGGTGCATCATGTGCTGAGGGTTGGGCCCCTCTCTACTTTGGAGCGGGTTTGTGAATTATTTCCCCGTCTGTATTGTCTGCAGCGGGGTTCACGTTCAAAAGTAGTTTTAGTTTGTTCCCACTTTTCACTTTACTTTCCCTGCGTGCTTCATTTTATTGGTCCACCTGAAGTGATTAAACGCTCTTTATCCGAGCGTGGTACACACGCTGGCTCGTGTGATCTATTTGACTGAGACTGTTAGCTTTTATCCCCTGTTCTTTTTTTTCTTTTCGTTGGGTTTGGATGCCACTTTCTCCTTTTTTTTCTTTGATATTTTTCCCTCCTGAAAGCTCTGAAATGAGCGGCAGTCGCCTCACCGAATAATATCTTTCTTCTCTTATTATTCCGCTTTTCAAACTGCTCTTTTCATCTGCACCGTTCTTCGGTGTCAGTCGGGTGTTTTAAAGCTCTACGGTTGGGTCAAAATTTTAACCAACATGCGCGGTGCTCATTTTTCGATCAGCTGTTTGAGGCGTCGTCCTGTGGCGACCTTGGTGATGAGGGGAGTTGGGGAAGAGCTGAGACTGACCTGCGGGGTGGGAAGAAAGTGCGAAGTAAGAAAAGAATCAAATTTGGAGTGTGTGCGTGTTGACTTGCTCCCTTGCCACTAGCGGTAGCAGGCGAAAAGGTGCATTTTTTCATGCAGCCTCCTGTGTGTCCATTTGTCCCCGCTTCTCCTGAAAGTTGTTGATATTGACTGAGTGGGCGCTGGTGGTGCTGTGTGGTATACTAATTGGGTAACAATAAGCAATAAGAACGCATTCGTAGCTACCATTGGTGGATGTTAGCATGTGCGACTCTCTTATGGATGAGATGAACGAGTAAGTGGCAAGTGTGAATGATATTAGGAAAGTTGTCTCCTGCTGCACATTGTGATTGTTAGCGTTCGTATGTTTTTAGAGCGGCAGGAGAGAAAAAAAAGAAGTCTGTGTTTGCTGAGTTACAGCAGTTATTTATTTCCTTTTTTCTGCATTCAGCACGAGTCTTCCGAAGCGCGTATATACACGCAGACACATGTTTACTCCCATAGCCACGAAGAGCAGTTTGTTCCACTAGTTTCAAGCCGCGGTAGTAATCAAAAGTAGATCCCGTAAAAGCATTGATGTCAATGTGGCTGTGAGTGGCTTTTTTCCTTTATTGTTCGTTATCCTTTTCCACTGCCGTACGAGTCGACAGCAGTGGGGTTAGGTTTTATCATTCTCTATGACCACACCCACTACTCTTATTAGTACTTCTTCTATTGTTATTGTTTTACTTATTGTGCTTCTGTGCCCCTGTTTGGTGGTGCGAGGTGGGCTCACTTCCCTATGAGGAAGTAGAAGTTACCAGCATCGAAGAGGGAGGGGGAAAAGGAAAAGGAAAAAGGAGAACAGTGTTTCACTTGCTCTAATTCTTTTCGTGTTTTTTTTCGAGTTTTTTCTTCCTTCTTGTTTTTTTTTTTCACGGGTGACAATGTGAGGAAATTTATCTTTTTTTTCTTGTTTTGCAGGCGAGGCGTGACATTAAATCAGAAGGCAGGCGATGTGTGGTAGTTGAAATAGGGAAAGATAACAAATGAATGGTGCTGTACTGTACAAAAGGAAAGGAAATTAAAGAAAGAAAATGTGGGAGGTAGTAAGCCACTGGGAAGGAAGGAGGGTGAGAGAGGGCCCCACTAAAGGGGGAAACGGGCAACGATTACGTTTCGTAAGGCAAAAGAAGGGGAAGTTGAGAAGTTGTTTGAGGGGAAGTCGTGGCGCACCAGGGGTAGTTAACCATTAAGAAGCGCAGTGGTTACCAAAAGGAAAATAACATTCCTTCTCCTCATCTTCTTTGATTCAGTGTCCTCTTACTTCTTTTGGTTGAATCCCTTCACTTTTTCTTTTCTTTGTTTTGTTTTCTTTTTCTACTGTTTGTTATTACTGTTGTTATCATTTTTTTGTTGTTCGTAAGATGTTTTTTTTCTTTCTTTCAGTTCGGCTTGAAATGCCAGCGTGGGAGGATACGTCTTTTCTTGTGACAGTGCACGAGCCATACGAAGTCAGTGATTATTGTATGATGATTATTGTTACGACAACAGCGTACGGCTAGCATATTGTTATTATTATTATTACTACTACCACTATCGGAGTACTATCGTCTTGGCTCTTTTTTCCCCTCGGCGATTATCGATTTATACCTTCCATTTTTTCTTTCATTTTTGTTGTTACTTTTACGTCTAGTGGCGAATCGTCACACGATCAGGGGATGCTGTTTTCCATTGCCTTGCTCCACTACAATTCAATACATTCGTTAGTTGGCTTCTTCGTCCTGCGTAGGGTCGTTTATTGCGATGTATATTTTTTTATCCTCTTTGGGGTACTTGACTACTTCTTTCCTTTACGTTGAGCGGAATCCGTACCAAGTTGGGGCTTCCCTTAATATTCCGAAAGCAAGGAGGAAGAAACAGCACGACGAATGAAAGCAATGTGGGAGGAAAAAAAATGTGGTGGTAACAGCGGCAGTGAAAAAAAAACGAAGTAGTAGCATCAAAACACAAAGTATGTAGTTCCTTTGTTTTTCTTTTAAGAGAAAAAGAGGGCATTTGAACTATCCCCATGACCACCTGCATAAGTTTGTGTTGAAATATTTTTTTTAGGTGTGCAGAATTGACTTGAGGTGACCATGAAATACCAAGCGTGTTTGTCTTCAATTGGCACAGGATTGGCCAAATACCACCTCGATACCTGAAGCAACGCACCCAGATTATATTAAAACGCTAGCGAAGGGACGAAGGTGGCGGGGGAGAGGTGTGAAGTGTGTTGAAAAGCAATGGAAAAGTATCATTCGATAGTCAAATAAGGGAATTAAAAGGAAAACTAGAAAATTTCGTTGTCTCGTGGTGCCTGCACATGTGGATGTCACCTACCTAACGCTGGTTTGTTTAGGAATGAGTTGGAGAACGGCAAATGTGGTAATTTTTGATTTTTTTCGTTTTTTCTTTATTATTATTATGAAAGCTTTCCTCTTTTTTTTTTCTTTTTTTTTTGTTCTTCCTCCAGAATTTTCATTTGTTCGTGTGAAAGTGACAACGGGAACGGGCTTTCCCAACTTGGGGTATGGGTCAACTGAGCGAGAGTTTGCGTTTGCTTACTGATGCACAAGCTCTCACACACCCGTACCGCTATTTTATCATCTTTATTTTTGTACATATCTTCTGCTTGATATATTTAGTACCACTCTTTCGTTTCCTGTTTTTATTTTTTTTTATATTTATTTATGCATAAGGAAGGGTAAGTGAGGATGGTTTTCACATAGATATTAGGGGCTTAGTGTCGTGCGGAACTTTTCTCCCTCATCATACGGTGATGTGAAAGGAGGGGATGTGGTAATGTAACCTGCAGTGGGTCGACGCAGCCAACATGATTTGGGTTTGCCTTTTGTTTCTTTCATCCGTTTCTCCCGCTGTTTATGCTACCTGTTACACGTCTTGGACAAACCCACTGGTAAGTTGAGAAAATTATGCCGGTATGGTTTTACAGTGAAAGGACGACACTAGCGGCAATCGCATCGTGTGAAGCCTTGGTACGCCTTGTTTTGTGCTTCTTTCTGAAGCTGTGCTGAATAGTGTGCGGTGGAGCTGTGCGCCTGTTGTACCCGTCACTACTGCGGCGGGAGGGACTGAATTGTGCCGGCAGCTGATAGCTGGCTCCATAATGTCCTTCACTTCAAGCACTTGCATTGCGTATTGGCGCGATGGGATTTTTTTGGTACCTTAATGACTCGTGTGCTTAAACGTCATCTTTAAACAACTGTTACCATTATTTAGCTCAGTTTTTGCTTTCCTTTTCCTTTGTGCTCAAATATCACATCTTCCTTTCGCTTATTTCTCTTCTCAATAGGCAAAACCTCTACTAGGTGAAAAAGTAACGTCGACAACTCGAGGAACGGTCGGAGAACTGCAATAAAAAGCTTCGAGTGTATAACCTCAACCAGCATTTCCAAAGTCGCAAAAAAAAAAGAGAGAGAGAAGCAAAAGAATAAAGAAAAGAAGGGTGTGAGTTGGGTAAAAGCAATTGACGACAAAAGAACAGGAGGACTGCAAGGCACAAGAAAGAAAAATAAAAAAAAGGTTGCGCAGCAGAATTCATTTTCTTTCCTTCTTTTTTTTTTAATCTTTTCTTTGTCATTTTCTTTTTTTTTCTAAGAAAAAGAAGAGGAGGTAAATAGTTTTGTGAGACAGAGAGACGGAGTAGTTTTTGTTCTGTTTGTTTGTTTAATAGAAAAATTATTACGAATATTACCAGTATTGTCAACAAAAGAGAATATTCAATCAAAAGCACATAAGACACAGAGTAAGAAGGGGTTACAAAAAAGGAAAGAGAAAGGCTATATATATATTTGGCGGAGGCGTTGGGAGGCAAAAACTTATAATTATTTATATTTGTTTAAAGTTCACTTTCCAGGAAGACGCTGGAGTACGGCAAAAGAGCGTGCAGATAAGCATCAAAGAAGAAAAACACAAAAAAAAAGAAGTAAAGGAGGAAACAGGCGTAAAGAACGGAAGGAAGAGGGAATCATCGGGGAGGAAAAAGACAACACACAGGGTCGTGTATATACGCACGCACACACACATAAATACCTATAGCGAGTAAAGAGGACAGAAAAGAAGTGAGCGAAGGCTTTGAGAAACAAACAAAAGAAAAAAGAAAAGAAGAAAGACAACAGAGAAATAGTGAGCGCGGATCACATTCAATTTTTCAAAAAAAAAACTACTACTGTCAGAGTTCGTCACGCCAGTAAAAACAAAGCGTTAAAGGGTATAAAGAGTATCTTCAAGAAAGAGTTATAACCCCAAAATCAAGAAGAAATAAAGGACAACAGCAACAGTCTCCTCCCACTACATAGTGTGAAGAGTCAATCTGAAGGTTTAAGAAGGAAAGAAGAAACGGAAAGAGAAATCATTTCGTCCTTGAAACGGGGAATTTAAGCAGTAACTATAGTAATTTAAGCTCCGCTTTTTTGTTGTTGTTATTGTTATTACTTATTATTATTATTATCACGGAAAAGAAATATTTTAAGAGAAGAAAAAAAAATATAAACTATATATAGACATTACAGAAAGCTGAGGAGATAAGGAAAGAAGGACAAGGAACAATATATATTTATATTTATAAAGAACAAAAACTATTTATAAAATTTAAAGTCTTCTAGCATTGCAAGACTGACGCGTGGGAAGAGCGCAAGCGTGATTACGTAATAATAGGGCAAATTTGAGGGCATCGATTGTTGTTTAAAGCCGAAACACAAGCAAAGGACGCAACGACGATGTCGCTCAGCAATTTGTTTGTTACAAAGCTGCCTCGAAGCATTAATGACAGTGGCCTTCTGAGTATCTTCACCGGATTTAAAGCAATCAGCGCAAAGGTCATGCTGGACCCGTGTAGCGGCAGCAGCAAGGGATTTGGTTTTGTTCTGTTTGACACCGAAGAAGACGGCCTGGCTGCCTACCAGAGCCTTAACAACAGCAGCGCGCGAGTCGGGCGCCATGTGTTCACCCTCGTCATTTACCCGTCGCAGCATAATGGCAAGGCAGCGGCCTCACCCTCACGGGCGGTGTACATCCGGAACATCCCCCGCTCCATCGAGGAACACGAGGTGGAGAAGTTCCTCTCCCAGTACGGCCGCCTCGAATACTGGGCAATGCGTGGTGACCACCACGGTAGCCCTGTGTGGGTTGTCTACGCGGAGTATGACTCACTGGAAAGTTCACGCCGCGTGTTAGAAAGACTTCATGGAAATTCAGATTATTTTCATGGGCCACCCATCATGGTGAAGTATGCGGACAGTGAAGAAGCGAAGCGCGAGCGGCGTCGCCGCTGGGGAGAGGGCCGCTCCAGCCAACCGTTGAATCGTATTTGCTCATTTTTGCCACATGGCCGAAAATATTCCAGCATGAATTATCAGCAAAATGAATTAACGGAGACATCGCAGTCACTGACGCAGAAAAACAGCGAATCCTCCAACTCGTCCATCGTTTACCAGTGTTTGGAAAGCAGCAACAGTGCGTGCACCGTCGAGTGTCAGCCGCAACTCCCGTCAGAACTCTATTCACAACCTGAACTGCCCCTTCCGCGGCCAGCGTTGCCACGGTCATCTGAGGTGGCTGTGGACCTCCCGTACGTTGGCATTGATGCTCTGACACACTTCCCAGTAAGCGATACCGCAGACAATGAAAATGGTCGTTTTGTTAATGGCCAGCGTGTGGTGGTCTCCTCCAAGGCAGTAAACTTTCCTCTGGGGGATTCTTCAACTTCAACTATAGCAGCAGTGAAACCAACTGTTCAAGTACCTGTAACATGTACCGCGGTGCCGCATTGCATCACTTCACACAGCAGCAGCAGCACCGGCAAGTTGCGTGTTAGTTGTGGTTATCTAGTAGTGCTACTGCGCATAGACAATCAATTGCGTCATAATGGCTTACCGTTAATATTTTTTCACCTATTTCTCCGATTTACACTATTTTCCATTTTTTCTTCGGTTTTTGGAATTTGAGTGTGCTGCATCCACCCCGTTTTGTTGTTCAGATTAGTTGCGCGGGACAGACCGCTGCAACATTGTGAAGTAGACGGACTTTATCAATTCAGACTTCTTTTGTGAAAAAGAGAGTGTTTCTTGTGTGTGTGTCGGAGGGTGGTAGGGCTCACTGCTTTGTGACATTCTTTCTTCTTTTACTCCTTCCCTCTCTATCTTTCTATTTCTGTCTCTCTCTATATATATACAGTAAAACATGCCAATATGCAAAGAACGGTGAACATCACCGTTACATGTCACTTCTACTTCACTTCCCTATCCAATTTGTGTCTTTTGGATTTTTGTTTTGAGTTATCCTGCGCTTATTACGCCAGCCATTCACCTCCGCGTTTCTCACTGTTTTCTTCTTTTTTTTTCCTTTGTGCTCTTGTCACTATTGTTTTCTTACTGTACGCAGCAGATACAGTTATGTGTGCTGCATCGGTGCCCTCACACGCATTGGTTTATACGAAGAGTGTTTCGGTATGCCGCAGCATCGACGATAGAACCAAAGAGAAAAACTCTTTTTTACTTCTCCTCGTCACGCTCTTCATTGCGTGTTTATTCGTTTTCTTTTCGATTGTTGCTTTTCTTTTCTTTGTTATTTAAGGAGGAATGTCGCGGAGATGACGAGAAAAGAAGATTTATGGTAAATTTGGCGGCAGATATGAGGTGTGCGTGCGACGTGACATGACACAAGAAACATTGTACGTCTGTGTAATTTTTTTTCGAAGTGTATTAACTAAATGATGACGAAGCAGTATTTAGTTGTATGTGCTCTGACATTTTCCCCTTTTTAACCTTTTTTCCTTGTTTTTTTTCTTTTTAGAAGAGGAAAACAAAAAAAAATATTTGGCATGTTTCTTTTGTGTGTGTGTGTGTTTTTGCGTGTTGTTGTTTTGCTCTGTATTTTTGTATCTATTATCAGAAGCCAACGAAATCAAAAGAGATATATTAGCAAATAAATAAAAAAATAATCGTAAAATTTTTTTGAATATATTTTCCTTCCCATGTGACTCGTTAATTGAAGTAAGTTCTTTACACTCGTTAAAAGTGAGGGCTGTTGACAACGCGTAACCGGTGCCTCCCTTCTCTTTCGTGCGGTTTAGAACTACTTCTCGCAATAATGCCAAAAGAAGAAAGAAATAAAGAAAAAGTAAGTCAGGGGGGTACGAAGCGAAACACGGAAGGTGCCGTTAGTCAACCTTGATTTTCATTAATGACTTCATAAGGAAGTGGCGGAAAAATGATTAGTAACCCTTTTTTTGTTGTTAATCGTATGTACGTGACAGATTGTTGAGGTCTTCCATGGTAACGAAGAGGAAATGCCGTAGAAGGAAGGAATGATTCTTAAACATATATATATATATATATATATATATTAACCTTCGTTGTTTGTGTGTTATCCTTTCTTCTACGCCACGCATCAAACAAATTATTTTCACTTTCTACCGTTTTTGAGTGAAATGATGTTAAAGAAAAAGAGGAGCCTGTTTTGGCCATGCGCTCTCACGCCGGCAAGAAAGAGGGGGAAAAGTGAAGGCTGTTAAATGGTTATTTCGTGGATTCGTACTGGGGTGGGAAAAAATAGCCCGCGAGGGCTATCAAAACATTGAAGGAAAACAACAAGTTTTAGAATTTGCGAGTGCTGCAAAAGGGGAACACGACAAAGTAGAACGGATTTTTCGTCTTCCATCACTACAGCAGTATTGTACACATAGGACCGGTGCTTTCTTTTATTTTTGCTTTTCCGCTGCAGTACCTGAAAAGGCATGGCAGCAGGTGTGTTATTGCGATCCGTAGCCACAGATGAGTAGTGAGGGAAACGCGTAGCGGTGTGTAACACAAACTTGTGGTATCCTCCTTTTTGAAAGAAAAAAATTACTCTTTATTTAATTCAATTTTTACTTACTTCCCTTCCGGTTACTTTTATTTTTTTTTCTCTCATTGGCACGGTGGTGGATTTCTCGATTTTGGGAGTAAAGTAAATGTGACCTTCCCACGGATCTATCACAGTTTCTTTTTCTCTTCCTCTTTTTTTACAGCCTTCGTCTTTCATGGGTGTCGCAGAAATTATCCTTGTGGATACCGTCTCCTTCTTTGTTTTTTTTTTCTTCTTCTAATGCCGTTATGTTTCACTCGCACGTCTGGGTGTAATCGTTTTTTTTTCGTTGAGTCCGCAACTGTGAGTGTTGCAAAATCTTGCGAATGTCTGGGTGAGGCCCCTGCCGAACGGGGAGGGGCCCACCGCAGGGCAGAAGAGGAAATGAGTGTCTGGCGGGCCGTTACACGGCTTGAAGGCGTCTCGTCTTCTCTTCACTTGATCATCATTTTTTTTTTTACCTCTGTTTCTTGTGCTGTTTCTAAAAACAATAAAGCAACAGCAATAAGAAGAGAATAATTTTTTTTTAAGAAAAAGAAATTATACGAAGATCGATGCCTGCTAACAATGGTGGGACACTTGAGGAGGAATTATTGCCAAAAACTGAGAGAAAAAAAATTAAGGGGAACGACAGAATGAGACGTGTAGAAACACTTTCTTTGGCGTTCGGAGCTAGCGTAGCACTCAATGATTCAGTTATCATTGCTTAAAGAGTGTTTTACACCCCCCGCCCCAATAGGTTTCTTTTTTTTGTCTTACGTTATAAACCCCATTAGTTTTTCTCAAAGAGGCTTTTATGGTGGTAAAAAAGAAAAAGAAAAATTGAAAGGAGTGCAGTTGTGCTAGAGAATAATACAGAGAGGTCTTAATGATTCGCCTTTATTGAACTTTTCGGTGTTATTCAATCAAGAACATACGCACACCGCACTTCCTGTTCATTTCAGGCCATAGCGTGCCACCTGTATTGAGTACAAATTGAGGTGTCTTTCAAGAGCTTGTACCCTGGAAGGGGTACAGCGCGGCAGTCTGAGGGGGAAAAAATTCCTCCTCTCTTTGCCTCGAGGTATTCGAATTTTTTCCTTGTTTTTTGTTTTTTTTTTTTGAAAAGGAGTAGGGAAAGTAAAACAAACCTGTTATATCGATTGTTGTCCATCATTGCGTTTGTCACATTTACATTTTCTTCACATTTATTACTTTTTTTTATGGATTTTTTACGGATATACGCAAGTTTTACGGCAGCTTCTAAGTTAAATTACTTCGATTACACCACGAAAAGCAGCAGGTGCAACTGAATTTAATGTTTGGTCCGAGTGACACTGTGGACGATGCACGGACGGTGCAGTTGCTAGCAGAGATTGATTTACAAGTGGAGCGCATGGCGAAGAGGCATGGCTTTGGCCCACAGCAGGGCCGTCAGTTGAAGCCCGTGTCTGAGAGCACTGAGGGAGCTGCTCTTGTTTCCCCTCCAAAATGCCGCTTCGCAGCAGACCACATGGCACCAGCAGTGAGAAATGTGTCCAGTCCCGCGGCTCCTATGTCTGCCGAAGGCCCTGACGCTTCAACGTTCTCTACGCTGCTAAATCGGATTGAAATGCTGGAAGAGAGGCTGCGGGTCTCAGAAGAGGAGAAATCCATTCTACCCGACGACTGGCTTCCATAGAACAGCTCTTGGGTGAGGTTATGGACAGCAAGAAGATCATACAGGGAGGGCGGCACGCTTCTAGCAAGCATGGCCTCGAAATGTCCCCTGTGAGTTATGAACAGGACACTGGTGCGGAGCCCAGCAAAATGAGGGGGAGAAAATATTCCCTTTGTGACTGTGCTACACAGAGCAACAGCAGTAGCATTACTGGCCTCTCTGCCTTCCCAAGTCCGGCCAAAAAAACACCACCGTTTGATTCAAAGCGGTCACCGGCGGAACACGGAGCTAAAAACAGTCGCTGCGTTTCTACACTGAAATCGGAGGAAGTTTCCCCAACAGATAGGCAGTACCGTATCGCGACGGAGCGTCGCTTATTTGCGTTGAATGACTTGGCGCAGCGGTTGTCTTTTGATGGCCTGGTTTGTGGCCCTAAGAGCGCCGGATAATTAACACCATCATTTAACCGTTAACACTGCTACTATCACCATTGCTTCTTTGTGTGTGTCAGAGTGAGTGGGAGCTTACTATTGACTGATGTTCTACGGAGGAGGAGGAATTTAGATAAATGGGAATCCATAGAAGTATTGTGTTTGGAAAACATCGATCAGAGTGGAACAAGGAGGTACACGCGTAATGCGGAAGGTATGTATGGTGGTTTATTCATACATAAAGAGAGTGTCACGTGGATAGGGATAGTGGCGCGTATAGATTATAGATATATAGACACAATGTTACATCTTTTTTTCTCCAACCCAAGGATGGTAAATATGCGTTGTGCGATGATGTGTAGAGTGGTATATTTCTTGCATCCATTGTTATTTTATTTTTCTGATCTTCATACTGTGAAATCAGCTGTGTTGCTACACCCAGTGTTAATATCGATGCTTTATCTTTACATGGATGAGGTGCTAAAGCGCTGGTAGTCCTTTTTATCCCCTAACCCTGGTGTATGTCTCGATGTTTGTTACTTATCGCTAAATATTTCTTTTCCCTTTCCCTACACAAACCTCTTTTCCTCCTCTCTTATATTAAACTGTATTTACATCTGTTTGCGAGACCGCCGTGTGTTAGGGCGGTAGTGGTAGCATTACTTTGGGTGGATGGTTGTGCATGTGTCGCTTCTCGGAAAGTCGGCTGGCGTTGTACCAACACGCTACGATCTACTTTGTGCGCTTCGAAGGTCTTCAGAGCGTAGTTACCATGCCACCAGTTCATATATTTGGACGGAAGAGAATCTCTTCAGTAGCCTTGTGCCAGTGCCTATTCCGAAGGGCTCGTTAGGGCTATGTGCCCCCGAAACGTGGAGGTTCTACGCTTTTGAGGCTCATTTCTCCGTGGGAGGGAACGAGGAGGATGTACGGGTGGCGGTCATGACACTTCTCGATCTGACAGCTGCTGTGGATGATCTGGCCGTGTTAGTGACAGAGGCTGAGGAACACGACAAGGAAGAAAGCGACGTACTTTTAGTTGAGCTGGCAGACGTTATCGAGTGTTCTGAGGAAATTCGTGCCTTTTATCTTGATCGCTGGTGTGCACAGGAGCACAATTATCACAAGTCTATGGTGGGACGCGTCACGATAAAAAGTGGAAGCGTGTTTGTTGTTCCGCTGCCTGGAGGTCAACAGATAGAACAGCCGCTGCAAAACATAATCCCCTCCTCTCCCTTTGACTGCGGTAAAAACAGACTGGCCATTCTGTCAGATCTCGTTACCACAGATGTAACCACGAGCTTGAAGTATCGCGAAAGGGAAATGACTGAGGCATTACATTCGTGGGCGTGCTGCGTAGCTCGCGTCATGCGTGAGGAATCATGGCACCTTGTTGTCGCGGCCGTGCCGCCAACGGTTGCTGAGGTAGCGAATGCTCACCCAGAGCTCGTGCGCGCGGCATTATTGCACCACGTGGTTCGCTTCCCGCTGCACTGGCTTCCTAATGGGATGCTTGCCCCAACGGCATCTCCAACAGCTGGGATGGTGGTGCATGATGCTGTCAGGGAGTACCGAGTGCTCATACAAAACAACTGGTGTGTGCGGATTCCTTTGCATCTGCCTCGGTATATAGTTGCTCACTTTCAATGCGCTGATACACCGCCGGCTGTTGTGGCGCAACCGCTGCTAACCCCATCCTCGTTGGGTAGAAGCAATGAAACCACTGAGGATGAGAGTGCCGGCTCTGCTGAGGCTTCTGGGGACGAACTCCTTTGGGGTCTGCAATTAACTGTCGCACTGCAGCGACTTCGGAAGGAAGACAACAGTGCCCACGCTGCGGCTACCGAGAAAGTTTTGGAGGGGGTGAAAAACGGTGACAATAGTGAATTTTTTAGCGGTGGTGCAACAGCTGGCGATGGGTGTTTCCGGCGTCATTTACGGGCACTACAGCGGAAGGTGATGCCTGTGCAGAATCTACGGGAACATGACCGGGGCTGGCTTCTTGAGTACGCCCGAGAGGCCGAAAGATTGCAATTTTTCACAGATAATGAGGCGGACCTTGTGGATAAGTATATGGACTGCGAGAGTGGGGACAACTGCAACAGTAGTAGCAGCCGAAGCGATGCCGAGACAGAGGATGAGAGCGAGGTGTTTGGCAGGGGTGCTGCTGATTTTCCTGAAGATGGTTGTAACATGACCTTTTCGCAGCAGTTGAGGATGATGGAAAATGCTTGTGAGACCTTACTTGGAGAATCACAAACTGAAGACGATGTGTTGAGGGAAGTAGCATCCAACACTCTTTTCATTAACACAGTGCAAATGCTTTCTTTGGATTCCTCTACGTGAAGGGTACACGGCGATTTTCTTAGGTCTCGAAGTTAAGGATCGTTATTCTTAGCAACTATCGGCCGGACCTAAAGAAACAAGAATGATTCTACTGGGGTGCGATCCTTATTTCCTTCTTTCTCTCAATTTTCTTGTTTTTTTTATCATTATCTGCGGTGGAGGAGAGCGTAGCCAAAAGAAGTGGTACGAGTACTGTTGTGCTATTCTTGTGTGTCCTCCCTGCTGGACAAACATTGAGTTTCTCCCTTAGCTGTAGCGTAGTAGTAATAGTACCGTAGCTGTTTCTAGCTGCTGTTATTGTGTCTCTTTTGACAACATCGGGCTGTGATGAGCTACACGAGTACGAATGTGGCTAGCGTTCTGCGCACACTTCCACTGCACGGTGAATCTGTGGTGTGCATGGCGGTTTCATCGCAACTTTTGGTCTGGTGTGGACAGGACGGTACCGATGGTTCTCATATGATGTACGGCTGGAGCTATCAAGGGGATGAGCCTTTCCAACGCCCGCTGCTAGATTTGAGTTTTGCGCCACTAGCTGTATCCATCTATCAGGAGAAGATAGTAGTCGTGGGTGAGTGTATGGCGGCTCTCTTTCTGTGCAATCTTGATGCGTGCATGGCTACCGATGATGGCACACGTGATGAGGAGGAAACGTTTTTACTCACAACTGAGTTTATTACCCGTGGAATACCTGCAGGTACAACACACCTTTCGTGGTCTACAGACGGCGCAACCGTTGCCATATCGTCTCCACATGCGATGACATTGTTGGACACTCGATTGCGGCCGAACGAGGATGAGGCGTCGCCGCCCTTCCTCCTGGCGCTTGATTGTGGCGATTGGTTTGACGACCCTGGAGCATCATTCACCACCTTCGGTGGCAGTGCATTGTTTGTGCTCTCGAAGACAAACCATTTGATAAGCCTTAAATGTGACGACTCATGGTGGGAGGTGGAGCCCTTTCTTCAGCGAGACGGTCACATCCTCAGCAGAACCCAACAGGTAACAAGTTTCACTGTCGGCGGAAGTGAGGAAGGACATTTGGTTGTGGGGTACTCGGATGGCACGCTGAGGTTAATTATGCAGGACACATTAGAGGTTTTCTTCACTGTTGATGTGACGAAGCAGTTGTATCGTGAAGTCAGTTCGTCTTGCCTTGATTTGACTGGGGAGTCTCTGTATGTGACAAATGTAGTGGTGGGTCCTAAGTTCATGGTGGTTATTCGACGAGACGCTGTTGTTTTCTACGACAGGAGGTCCTTAGACCTTTTGACACCCCTCACCGTGCTATTGGGTGAGAAAACCCCTTGCATTTCAGCAGTGTCGGGCGATGGGACGTGGGGTGTATGGGTTCTGGATACGCAGGAACTGCTCTATTTCCCCATGTCTAGTACCCGAACCCCCTTTGATTGTGACGGAGAAGCTGATGAAGCCACCGATATCGTCCACGCACGGCTTCCATTACCATCCCGGCTTCTAGAACCACTGCTATTGCCGTCACAGCGGAAGCCAGAAGAAAAGGAGCCCCCGCGAAGTCGTGGGAAAGCGGACCCGGGGAAGGGAAGGAAGGTTCCCGCTGACAAACCGGTGACATTTGGTCACCCAATCAGAAGCAGTGGATACGTGAGCAGCGCTCCATGGAGTGTCCAACAGCGCGATAAGAAACTGCTCAAAAGGACCGCAAAGGCATCAAAACCAATAAATACCGACGCTGCGCTCCCTCGATATACATTTTTGTCCCCGGTTAATCACCCTTTTGCGCCCATGGCATCGGCCAACAAGGTTCTTCTCGCTTCACCCATACACCGTGCTGTTGTTACCTCAGCCAAGTTCTCTGCTAATGGGTCTGCTTTACTGACAGCGTCAGGTGATGCAACGGCTTTTATGCTGAAATTCCCCGTAGCGAAAAACGGTGGCGGTGGAATAGCGCTGAGGGTCCATGAGAGTTCCGTAAACACTATAGATGTCAGCACGTCTATCAAATCGCCTGTTGTTGTGACAGGCTCTGGCGATGAGCAAGTGGCGGTATGGCAGCCCATGAAGCGGTCTTCACCCTACATTGTGGAGAAAATCGGCAAAAACATACGAGCCACCAAGTTTATATATACAGATATGTTTATTGGTTACGCGGCTTCAAATACCGTGACGTTGTGCCGCTATATTCTTGACGACGGAGGGGGAGACCTGGACAGAAAACGCAACGAATCGAGGATGAAAATGATGCTTGAGTTCACAGCACCCTCCGCTCAATACGTTGTTGGATTTGACGCCATCAACTACTTTGCCTCCAACATAGTCATGTGGGCAGCATCTAATAAATCCTTTGGCACCTACGACATTGCTGTGGGGCAGCACATCAGCATAGTGGAGGATGCGCATGCACGACCACTTCACTGTATTGCATCGCTGGCGGCTGGACGCTACGCTTCTGTCGGGAGCGCTCAGTTGCACATGTGTCTCACGGCGGGAATGGACAACTGCGTGAGGCTGTGGGACATCCGTCAGAAGCGATCTGTTCGACAGCTGGCGCAGCATCGCAACAGCGCCACAACAGTTGGCGCAGCGTTCTCACCGAATGGATCACTTGTAGCTGTCGGTAGTGAAACGCGCGCTGTGTTGTTGTATGATGTAGGAACGGGTGCTGTTTTGGATAAAATAGTCACTAACGATGTGCCAACATCCATTTGTTGGCATCCCATAGAAAATATTCTTGCTGTTGGTGCAGCCAACGGTGGGATTCACTTTATGGGTCAGAAGTAGGAGAAATTGAAAAGAGCAAGAATGATGTTACCCCAAAGAAAAATGAGGGCGTTTCTTTCCCCATTCTCTTTTCCTTTCCCACTTTTATTTTCTTCTTCGGTTAGTTTTCGTGGCGTTATTATCTGTGTGTCTCTCTCTCTCTCTCGAGGAAATATGTTCACTAACGAAGGCAATGTGGCTGATGTTGTTGTTACCTGAACTACCGTTCCGAAGGACGTTGTTTTGGTTTTGTTTCAATTCATGGTTCTTCCTGCATAGCGTCGAACGGTGTCGTAATACCTTTAAGTTTATAAAAGGAGCAGAGCACTGTGTTAGTTTGTTGTGGTTAGGAAGGGTTGAATGGGTAATAGTGGCAATGTAAACAATCCTCTCTCCGTTTGTTTTTCTTTTTCTTCTCTGATTTACCGCCGCCAAACTCCGATTAACTCGTTCCATACGGTTCATGTCATGCAGTGACATGTGTGTGGGTAAGAGTTTTGTCTGATGGCCTTCAAGGACTTTAGAGCTGTTTTCGACGTGATTTTTCCGGCAACCGAAACATCGCCAGGCCCCGGTGCCTTAGTGGCGCCTTTTGTCCCTTGCAAGGTGGAAGCTGCAGTCAGCGTTTTGTTTAATCAGCTGGAGGACACTGTGGAGGGAAATGCGTTGAATGAAGTCGCATGGCGAAAGCTTGTGGAGGAGAAGTGCGACGCAGAATGTGATAGCGTTCCATCGAAGAAAAAAGTTTTGTACAACGCAGCCAAGTTTCGCCTTCACGGCGTTGAGTGCCAACGGGGTGGGAAATGTCTTCTACAACTCGGAATAACAGACTACAGATCGAACATTGGCACGTGTGCCAATATATCGTATTTCTCGCAACTTTCCTGCGCAAGAGGCGTTGGCAATGAGAGGTATCTTGCGAATGCACTTGGAGTCGAGTGCTTTACAACAACATCTGATGGAAAGGCCATTATGTTTCGTCGCTCAAACCTGGTAAGTGAGTATCCGGGGTATTACTGCTTTCCCGGCGGCCACCCGGAGCCCGAGGATATTCTGAAGCAGTTGCTTCCTACGCAGCTCCGGAGCACCGCTGATAGCGTGGCGGCAGACGACTGCAGTTCTCGACTGAGGGACCTGACAGTGCTGCTCAACGGTGTGGGTTCCGAGGATCTTGTGAGGGCCATCTTCGACAGTGCAGTAATGGAAGTGGCTGATGAACTTGGCGTGGAACGATCGATCTGCACAAACAGGGGTCTCCTCAGTATTGTGAAAAATGCGACAAACAGGAAGCCAGACGCCATATTTTGGGTGGAGGTGAACGAAACTGCGTTGGAGGTGCAAAATTGCTTTGATAGCCGAGCGGGGGCTGATGCATATGAGTCAGCTCCCCGCTCTCTGCTGCTTGTCGATATTGGTGATTTTGATAGCGGTGATGCATCAATAGAATCGTTTGTCGAGAAAAGGTTGAACGGGAAAATAACTCCCGCTTCTTTGGCTTGCCTTCTGCATGGCACGGGATGCTCCGAGCATCTCGCTTTTAACTAATGGATGGTGATTTTATGCAATATTGCCGTCAGCGAAATCGTGAGCAAACACCGATTTTAATATATATATATATATATATATATTTCTGTCTTGTAGCTTATCTTTGTGGTGTTCAGCGATACGAAGCGTACCGCACTTTTCTGCCTATTCATTTTCACTCTTCGTTTTATTGTGCAGGAAGGAAAACGACTTTGTTGCAGCCTGTATGGTCACACGCTGTGTGCGTGGCCATGCACGCAGCCAATGGTAGATGAGATACCGCCCGCACACAAAAAAAATCACGTAGAGTTTTGTTTTTCGTTGTGTTCCGTTAGATGTATTCACGTGTACTCACATATCTTCTCCCCTTTTGCCCTCTTTCTCACTTCCTATATTGTTTTCACGACCGAAGGGTGTGGTAGTGGTTACCTCTTGGTGGTTCCTGTAAAGCTCAGAAGAAGACTATTTTTATTCTGTTCTGTGACCACGGGACCACGTTAGTTTAGTCAGAGGTTCCAGGGAGGGGTTTGAGTGTGAAGATTCAGACGGGCGGAGGAAGGCAAGCGCTTGGATACTAAGCTCGGTAATGGAAGATTACACTTTATGCCATGCGATCGGAGATGGAGCACAAGGAACAGTCCTTTGCGTGAAACATAAACCAACCGGGAGAAAGTTAGCTATGAAAGTTATCCGATGCCCGAACTTCGCCTCTGTGAACTCAGCCCTCAAGGAAATTAAGGTCCTCATTCAGTTGCGACACCCGCACATTGTTGCATATGTAGATTTCTTCCTTGTATTTGACCACAATGAGGTTAAGCGCCTCTTAAACACTTTTTTGATCAGGGTGGAGCAAAATTCTGATGAGGCCAAGGAGAGGGCTGCGAAATGCCTTTAGATTCCTCGACGGCTGTTATTCAGGAAAGTAGCTTTGAGGGGGCAGGCGCTGTGATTTCCCCAAATGAAATATGCGTTTGCCTAGTTATGGAGCTCTGCGTTCATGGCGACATTGGAATGATCATCAAAAAGTCTAAACGGAGCTTTATGGCTTCTGGATTGCATCCCGTGCCGGAGGCGCAGATTCTTTCGTGGATGAAACAGTGTGTAGCTGCGCTCACATTTATTCACGGGGAAGGTTTTTTGCACCGCGACTTGAAGCCAACAAACATCTTCTTAGATGCTGATAGAAAAGCGAAAATTGGGGATTTTGGTTTAGCTGTGGCAACGGGAGTGTCACAGAATTCTGTCGTGGGGACGCCGCTGTACATTGCCCCCGAACATTTGCTCAATGAACCTTACGGTGACAAAGTAGACGTTTGGGGCCTCGCAGTGGTAATGCTGGAACTGATCACGTTGCACGATCAGCCAATGAACCGTCGGGTAGTCGAAGATAGCACCGCTATCAATAAAGTGGTGGAGCAGGTAGTAGCTATGGGCTTTTCCGGGAAGTTGGTGAACTTCTGCGCGATATGTTGCGCAGACACCCAGACGATCGGCCGTCACTGGACGATGTTGCGCGCCGCATAGACACTATGGTAGGTGCACCGCCGATACTTGCTAACAATGTGCCAGTGTGCTCTCATTCGGACTCTGTTGAGGCTCCCAGATCCGTTATATTGGTAAACGATGGTGACAGAAGTGAGTTGGTGCCCTCTTCCGCCGGATGCAACAGCGGAGCTTCCTGCAGGGATTCTGGTAGGGGAAGTCGTGGCCGACGGAGTTTCAGCAGCTACGAGCGCACGCCACTCAGTGTCACTGGGAGCAGTCACAATACACGTGCCCACTTCCTGAGAGAAGAAAATAGCTCCGCGGGACGGACAATGAAATGGCGTACAGCAAGTTTGAATAGTACATTGTCGCGCATTGGTACGCCAGGACGCGCGCCGCGTGTTGAGAAAGGGGTGTCTATAATCAACCCCAAGACTTTCGGATCGTGTAATAACACGGCTGATGCCCTCGAGTCAGAACCTATTCGCAAGACCTCGGTTCACGTCCCCGCTGACTATCCAACGATTGCGGCTGCACTTCGAGGTGTGCGGGATTTGCCCCATGTGTGCAAAGTAGTCGTTGCCGGCACCACAGTTTTCAAGGAACCACTCATATTGCAGGACGACCTACCAGATAACTTGTGCATTACTGGAGAAAACCCACCGCCTGTCATCGAGGTGACTGATGAGGTCTTTGCCATCAACTGCGTTTCGGGGCGAGGGACGTTAGAAAATTTTGTTATCCGGCACGCGACCCGGAAGATGCATGATTCCAGCCCGGGTGGTACGCAAGAGCGGGGTGATAAGTCGGCTCCTCATTTTGCTGCTGTTTCCGTGGTCGGTGGTGAATGGACAATATCCCGTTGTCGAATCTCAAGCTGCAGTGGGAGCGGTATCACGGTGAGTGGTAACATGGGCACTGGCACCGTCGTCTCGCGATGTGACATATTTGACATCAAAACTGCCGGAGTCATCATCCTCGAAAAGGCACGAGGGCTTTTTGAAAAGAATACCGTGAAAAATTGTAAATTGGCTGGCTTCCTCCTTAAAAGGGAAAGCGAGGCACGTGTTAGGGGAAATCGTGTTATCGACAGCTCGGTAACGGGAATCTTTTTGCATAACGCTCATGGTACTGTAGAGGAGAACTACATTGGGAACAGCGGCAGTTTTGGTGTCGTTGCAAAAGGCCCTCGAACGTGTGCTGTAATTTGTCGGAATCGCATTCTAGCAAGTCAAAAAGCAGGTGTCTTTTGCTTTTCTGAGGCAGCCCCAATAATTTTAGAGAATGATATTGCCAGGAGTAGCAGGGCCGGTATACTCATCAAGGAACGTGCGGCGCCCACGGTGTTGAGGAATGTTATCCATCGCGGGAAGGAGGCAGGAATTTATGTGTTTCAGGATGGGGCTGGCGTCATTGAGGAAAACGAAATAATGAACAACCTCAGCGCTGGCATTATAGTCACCTCCAGCGGCTGTCCACAAGTAATTCGCAATAAAATTTGTGGCAATCGCTACGAAGGGGTGTGGGTGTGCAAAGATGGCAGTGGTACATTTGTTGGCAATGATGTGCGGGGAAACGCCAAGGGCCCCGTGGATATTGAGGTCGGTTGTTCCCCTCAGTGGTTTGAAAATCGTGAAGAGTAATCTCGTTACTGTTAATCTAAACTGATACCGCAGGAAATATTTTTTCATCACGTAGATTCAACGTTAGACTGTCTGTCATTCATATGGACAAGTGACACGAGTGTGCATACAGCCATAAATACATACATGACGCAAGATAGATTTTATGGTAAAGGGGGTTAGATAGAAGGGGAGGCACGTCGCTTTGAGGAGGAAAAATGACTCTTGCCAACGAAGTGAATGGTTTAAATTTTTCTACTTGAATAGGAGCAGCAGGTGAGTTGTGGGAATAGGTGGTAAAGGTGTGAAGTACCTTCTCTGTGAAAAGGAAAACTGCATCATTCTTTCTATGAAAGACAGTGGCTTTTTCCTTTTGTACGCGTTGGAATATTATTACCTTCTCCAACGACTGTTTGTAACGAGAGGCTCCCTTCATGCGCACCGTGGCGTTGTGTGTTATCCGATTTGTTGGTAGTCACTTTCTTTAAAAGGGATGGTTGTCAACCAGCAAAAGAAATTGACAAGTGAAGGAAACAGGGAAACAGCCACACCTGCGCTTGGTGTATAAATCTTAACAAAAATTTAAAGTTCTATTTAGATGTACGTCGGTGGGTAAATGGTGCTTTCTTTTTCTTTTTTTTTGGTTTAGATTTGGCTTTGACACCTGGCTACTTTTCGCCAGTGGAGCATGATGATATGCCTCCCGTTGTCGCTTTCGTTTTATCTTTACCTGAGCGGTAAACAAATGCCTTGGGTAGAAGGCACGTCACTTATGATTTTGTGGCACTCAACTACGGGACACACCAGGAGGAACACGTATCTCCTGGACTTCCCCTTTTTTTCTTCCCGTCTCGTATGGGTGACGCACTACCTTCGCCACGGACGGCTGCTTGCGATGGGGGTAATATCGTCCCTATAACACTAGATTGCAAATACCTCTGTTTGGTTGCTTGCATTTCCCCTGCTCATCTTTTGTGTACGATATTGTGCATGATCTCTTCGCTGCACGTGCGAGATTGTTTGCGATATGGCAGCGGACAGGTGTTGCTGCCGTGGACATGCACTGCATGTAATTTTGTGTATGGAACTGTAGAAATGGAATACAATTTTATAGAGGCAGTGGAAGGATGGAAAATACAATTTGCGTCACATTGTATTTTCTTATTAAGAGCTACTATGGAGTATGGGGAATGTCAGCACTTACAAAATTTATTTGGCACACGTTGCACCGTCCTGCCTCATTGACTTTTAATTTTAATTTGTGTTTGCAAGGACATGGCGACAATAGCCCTAGATCGACTGTCTACTTCTAAACGCTTGTCATGAAGGCTTTCGGTTCTCCCGTCTCTAATTTTTCAAGCGTTCTTGCAGTAAATTGTCCTTTTTACCCAGTCCTTCCCCTCATGGTTGATACCGCCCGTTTCCCTTGAAGGGGAGCAAAGCATATATCCGAACCCCCTTTCAACTCCAAAAAATTCGGTAGCTTTTGTTGGTCGAGCCACTGACACTCAGCAAAAAAAAGGTTATCTGTTGCCCGCTTGAAGTCGCATTCACACTATTTCTTTTTTCTACGCACCGTTCTTGTTCGTCATTTTATGGCGTCCTTTTGTCAACTTGTTTATGGTAAGGCGATGCAGCGGCCTGTCAATCAGCGATAATCGCTCGTCGCTTTGGCCTGTGTTACAGGTGCTTCGTCACTGGTGGCGACCGGGACTATACTTTTACCACGACGCTTATTTGGTGGGAGCGCGTTTTCACTCGCACCTTGCAGTTACAGCGCCTCTTGAATACGATGACGGCGACTTTGTTAATACTCAGTGGGATGATGTGGTTGGTGATGGCAGAAGTACCGCGCTGCAGATGCTGTCGGAGAGTTGCCGGTAATTGGTGTTACTCGGGAGGTGGTTGCCCCTGTGGAGCAAGAGCTGTCGAGGCTCAACATCGCCCTCGCTTCGCCACGTAGTGAGCAGGGGGAGGTGCGATCCAACAGTCGAGCAGTTGCCAAATACGAGGAACGAGGTAGTCTAACAGAGACGGAGCAGCCGGACCCGGCGCGCGAAAGACCCCCTCTTCCATATGACGACGAGGGCTTTGCGGAGGTCCTCTTGGAGATGGAGGTGGAAGGGTCCATCGACGAGGTGTGGCAAGATGGACGCAAGGCGCACATGGAGGATGTGAAGGAAATTGCTAGTGTCCTTCGTTCGATGAAGGTTTGGGACATATGCGCCATTGATGTTACCGAGAAAACCAGTAACTTTGATTACATGGTTTTCGGCACGTGCGAGGGGCCCAGGCACGTTCACCTGGCAGCATGGGCGGTGCAGGAAGCGGATGCCTTGAAACGGGTAAGTAAAATCAAGCGGAAGCAGGTGGACCACATGTGGGAAGTGGTACCCGTGGGTCGAATAATCGTTAATCTCATGCAGGAGTCGTTACGTGAGGAGCTATCGTTGGAGAGAAAGTGGACTGTGACTAAGTCAATGGATCCGCTGAGTATGGCAAATGCAGCTGTGAGTGAAGGGCGAAGTGTAAGGGCCCATGGCTTATGGACGCTGACGCTAAACCTGCAAGACCTTGAAGACTTCGAGGTGGATTATTGCAAAGATGTCCTTCTAGCACAAATATAATACGCCCACCGTAGGCGGGTGTGTTAACGTTGTTGGTTTTTGCAACTTGTTCTCGTGGGCTTGTGATTTCAGTATCGGTGCTTTTTCTTCACACATGCACGTCCCGTTGCAAGTTTCGTTATTGTTGGAGGGCCATGTGTGAAGGTCCTAGCGCACTCCCGCGCTCAGTGTTTTTCCTCTTACTTGTCGCGGGTTAGGGGTTGCTAGCGGTTTCTTTCAATCATTGCTGTCAACACTTCACGGTACAGATTCCTTCACCATGTTTCGTCATGAAGGGTACATAGATAGATTTATTTACTTATGCATGCACACTGTCCCGGAAAGTTACTTTCCACAACAAAGCGGTGCGACCTTAATTGCCCAGTGTCTGCCACTTGGATCATCAGTTCCACCCCTCCCCCAAGGATCACTGTAGAGTGAATGCCGGAAACCGTCTGACCGTTCAGTTTGGAGCTGGGCCGGAAGAGCAGGGCGTAGTGGCCGCCAGCTCGGGGCAGGGCACCAACGCCATGTGGCCCTTCCCCTCGAACTGGAGGTGAAATAAGGTCGCGGCGCGCCTTTCCTCTTCGACGAGAGAAGCCGGGCGTAAAGGAGCGCCTGTGGGATCTCAATGAGCGCCTCGACCGACCGCAAGCAGAAACATGTCACGTGATGCGAAAAATTACCGCGGCAAGCGCCCGAGCACGCTAGGATGCATCATCCGAAGCACGACGCGGTCGAGAGGGGAATACCGGACGGCAGCGTTCAAAAAATGGAGGAGGGTGAACGACAAGAGCAGCTGTTCTGAATGGCCTCGGCGATTCGTGAACAGGATCGGCGTCGTCAGTTACATGCTCCACCCACGTGACGTTTCCGAGGGGTCAAGCGGAGCCATCCACGGGTTGAAATGTTTCAGGGGCCGTCGGCTCACCTACCCGAATGCCCCGCCGCGCTGGGCGAGCTGAGAGGGCCCATTTGGGGATGTGCACGATAGGAACGGTCCAGCAGGTGTCAAACAGTGGTGAGAGGCTGGTGGCGTTCCTCCCTAGAACTATTCGTGTTTCAGGATTCGCAAAAACAGAGAATCCAGATTCTATGAGAGGGGGAGAGGGCTGCCTCTCGCTTCCTGATTGTGGCGGCCCGTTTTTGAGTATTCCTCTTTGCGCACCCCTCGACAAGAAATGTGGTCCCGTGTGGGATGGCAGGTGGTGGTCCATGTCATCGTGCGTTTCGCATCCGGGAGCCAGCGGACTCCATTACAATGCTGAAGGGGTATATGGCGGTGAGTGGAAGTACGCTGGGTGTACCGCCTCGTGTTAGGGATGTCAGGAAGACTCGATAAGGCGGTGCCCGAATCACAGGCAAGTGGAAAATAGAAGGAAAAAAAAGTGTAGCCACTCCGCCATCACGGCTAATTTGTTATCCTCACAGTTCGCACGAAATACTTCTCAAGAGCCGTTGTGCACACCCTGCTTAACTGGCAGGTCCTCACCGCTTTTTCCAACAGTGTGCCACCTCGGTGAAGTCTCCTCCCGGGGGCTCCATTATGGATTTCAGCTCATCCTTTCCAGTTTAACGCCGGGCACTCTAATGAATTCTTTTCTGGCGCCCTGCTTGTAAGTCGGTAAGCTTCTCGCGCTTCAACAACTGCTTATTGGCCACAACACTAAGTGTTATGTCCTTTACCCCATCCGTTGTTGCTGCTGTTCGTGCGCGCCATTCACAAAAACAGTTGGAAGCCCTACTTTGCGCCTTCAGAGTGCACTACTAACGAGAGTGGCGGGAAAGAAACAGGCAATTATCAACGCGTAGGCCTTCACACATCAAGGTTAACTTAACTTAGCTGAGGGAGTTGGGCATGTTGGGGACAGGTGGTTCAAGAGCTGGTGGATTTTCTAAAACCTATTTCCCTTGGGACATTGCACCCTTTTCAGTTCAAAACTCCAACATTTCGTCAAGTGGATTCACCCGCGGCGGCGGCGTGCAGTCTGCCCTTGATAGGGGGTATGTTCGTTGTTTTTCTCGATCGATCAAAGGAATAGTGACCCGTAGGGTATCGGTCTCGGCTGCTTCCGACTGCTTCGGTCCCTGCAACCCATTCTCCCAGTACTTCGAGAAATAACACCACGAACCGAGGATATCCGCGATGTCCGACGGGGATGCGTCTTCGACGGCAGCATCGGGAAGTTTCATTAACTCTTCCCACGCCTGCCACTCGACCTGTCGGCGCTCATTTTCGTTTGCGCTCTGTCTATGGTAGCGTTCCATGGAGAAAAGCGCTTTCGCTGCTTCCGTGGAGGCGTTGGTGTCGACCGTCGTGCTCTTAAACCTCCTAACGGTGTGCGGGGTCCAACGCCGGAGGGCAGCAGCTCCCACTGGGTGCAGCAGGTGTGCGCAGTTCCGCTTTAGTACCATTTCACCTACTGGGAACCGCACTGACAAGAAGAAGAAAACAATGGGATGGATGGGAACACTGCGGCGAAGAAACAGGAAGGAGGATCGAGCAGAACGCCGAAGCGTGGAGGCGGCCGCCACGCTCCCAGATTGGCGAGGGGGGTTGCACTGACGGTGTCGATTCGGTGCATGCGGGAGGAAACTTTTCTCCTTGGCATCCGGCCTCTCCATACCCTTTCCACGAGTCGGGTCTTGGGAAGAAGCTGTAATTATAAAGCACCAGTGACAAAGGGCGTTTCACTCCCGGAGTCACGCGGCTTGTTTCCATTCGACAAGAAACAGCCTGGTGCCTCTACATGGCAGTTTTCTCATTAAAGAAGACGACTTATATCTTCCAACAGTCTCTCGTCTGCTTTCCTTCGATTGCTGCCACGAGAATGACTCCCTCGCTTTTGCCTGGCGGAAAAGGCAGCCACTTCTCTTTCGCCACATGTGTTGTAAACACACTCTTCGTCAACGCAGTGAATCCCCACTCTCTGCTCGGCAGAATCCCACGCGCCTTTACCTGTGAGCTTCGAGGGAGCCACACCTTTAGAAATAACCAGTGCCATAACGTCATCCGGTAGGGTCTCATCAATTGCAACGGTTCTACCAATTTGTGCATTCGACCTCGCGTCCTGTTCGTCCAGCAAGCAATCCACAGCTTCATTGACATCCACGTAAAGGTGCGCACACTTCCGAGAAGTAAGCTCCACCACAAAGTGAAAGGGAGAAGAGTTCGGTCGCTCGAGAACAGTTTTCTTCACTTTGTTTCGAAGTCGACGTTCTTCATTACTCAAAAAAGCCTGAGCAACCCCACCAACGAGAATGTTGAGTGATCGGTTCTGCAGGAGCCCAGCAAGATTCTCCCCGTGACACGTCGCGATAAGATGAACGCCACGCTGAGAAATGGACCAGGCGGCCTCAGCCTCAGCGGCAGATGTTATCTCATCAACAATCATGTATTCTGGTGAGTGGTTTTGTAACACTTGTCTCATCACTTCCTGCTGCGCCTCACGTCGTGGAACCTGAACCCGCCGACAACGGCCCAGAAACGGCAGCGCTACAGGACTATCACCGCCAATTTCGTTCGATGTATCGATCACCATCACACGAGGCCTCGACGGTTCACGTGACAGTGAGGCTGCCAGGTCGCGTAGTATGGTAGTTTTACCTACACCTGCTTTAGAAACAATCAGAACACTCCCCCTACGTGCGAGAGGAACGATCGCCCGAGCCAGATTAGGAACATAGCGACCCACACGAATGGTGAGGCCCAACGGCTCTCCATGCCGGCCTCGCCACACTGCCACCCTGTGGGACGTGTTCCTAATGCACCCACGGCCATCTTCACCGAAGCGGCCAACTCGCTCAAGAGTGTACCGCAAATCACCAACGGTTGGAGGTGGAGCTTGAATTACCCAGTCCCCGCCCCTCACTTCAATGTCCTGCCCAAGATGGAAGAAAATTTCTTCCACTTCCATATCGTTAAAAATAGGGTTGGATGTCAGAAATGTGCGCACCGAGGGGGATAACATGGACAAAAGATGTTTCACCTCCGCGTAAGAGGTGCATAGTGCCAGGCCAACTAGGTCACGTTTTACCATTTCACTGGCTTCCAATACCTGCCCGCTGGAGGCGAGGTTTTGCAGTGATGTGTTAAAGGTAGTCCAGGCGTCTTGAAGGGTCCCCTTCGACCACACATCATCTGCTGTCCGATATTTGTCCATATCCATAATTTGCTGCTGGAGATATGCTAGCGGCATTCCCGTCGGAGGGGTTCTCTCGGAAGATCTCAGACACATCGTTCCATTAGTAAGGTGCAAAGACGTCGAACCACATTTTCCCTGGCGAAGCCGCATCTGTCGCCTACAGTGAAAAAACACCCCTGTGTTGAGCTGACGGGTGTTAAACAACCGAAGCGACGCCATGCGATGACACCCAAAAAACATATTGCACTCCCACAGCTCCTTGTTCACTTCTATTAGCAAAGAAAGTCTCACGCCCCCTCTCCTCTCACAGAGGGTCGGCTCCGGGAGTTCAAACAATTTCGAACCCATTAGTGCGAAGCACACATGTGGAGAGGACGCGATACGAAACAAAAAGGCGTGAAGGAAAAAACAGATCACAAGCTCACACCGGAAAACTGTGTTGTTCTGCGTGACAATTGTTTTTTATATTTTTTTTCCTTTTTTTTAAAAAAAAACTGTGCTGAGAACTGACCTGTTCTTTATATTTTTAGTCCGTGCTAGCAATTACAGCGCAAACAAAAATAAGCCAAGGAAACAAGAATCCGTGAATATGCTTCGCAAAAATTCACATAAAGTCATCTTCATCGGGGACGTAATCTTGGTTCGAACGCATCTTCGACTCGACCATGAGGGATGCGTATGACCTAAGCTCCTCTTCCTTTCGCCGCTCCTCTGCCGCTTCCTGCTCACGCCTCTGCTGCTCCGCCATCTCCCGGCGCTTCTCTTGTCTTTCTTTAGCGTCTCGTTCTTCTCTTAATGCTTGAAAGTCAACATCATCCTTTGTTACCTTTGTTTTCTCCAACTTGTTTAACATTGGCCCGTTTTTCTTCTCGACTGTGTGATAGCGACGCAATGATTCCTTGTGAAATCCTACCTGACCAACTTCCATAGCGTCAGTCTTATGAAGGTTGCTCCACGGAGTAAACACTATGCGGACATTATTTAGTTTGCATCCCTCTATGCTGTTTGCCTTCGTTAGCTGGCAACACTCTTCAATGACTTCTGGAGTTAAGTCGTCTATTCCTTTCCCCTTTGGCATACGCAGGTAGACGTGTGCGCTGCTGTGAGAATCAACGTGAAACCAAATATCCTCAGGCCAGCCGTACTTGATCAATTTCTCATTCTCGAACTTGTCTCGGCCCATGTAACATGTTGCTGAAGGATCGGAGGCGAGGGTAAAGTAGTACACCATGTGCACTGAGGTACCCGCCTGTTTCTCTCTGTACTTTACGGCTAGTAACTGCAGAAAGAAGAAACAATTATAATAATTGAGTTGTATAGATTTTCTTTTTTTAAGAGAGTGGCAGTAATACACACAAAGTCTTTAAAGTGCAATGTTGTTCCACATAAACGGAAAGAGAAAGAAAAAGAGCATCAAAACAACCACACAAACATCCAAGTAGTGAAATGCAAAGGTTAATTAGTCAATGAAGCATCAGATGGATATGAGAGGTACACTATTGGGTTATGTTTCTATTCATTTGCCTCAACAACTGTAAAAATAAAAAAAAATGAACGAAAAACAGGCGATTAATGAATTACTCCTTCTACATCTTTGCATCTTGCAGCTTACAAGGGCAACCAAGTTATGATGTCATACCCACGACCAGTTGGGGTCGCACTGCGCCTCCTTCCCGTACACGGGGATCTCGCTGGCGTGGTGCACTGCGGCTCTACGCAACTCCTCCTACAACTGGCCGCTGCGAGGGAACACGTGTCACTTCCGCGGGTGCTCCTCGCGGCGCTCTCATCGCTCCTGACACTTGCATTGCTCGTTGCCCTTCCACACGCAATTGGTGCATCGGAATTTGCTCGCCGCACAAGGGATTTACTTTCCCCCCTTCGACTGGCTGAAACACTGCTTTCGACCTCCGCTGCATGGATAGACGCCTGCTCGGTACAATCACTTCTTGCGCTCCCCACACTTGAAGCCCTACGACGGGGATGCGCGGCATCCTCCCCGGCGTGATTCGGCACATGTGTCACTTTATCTGGGTTGCTGCAGCAATTAGGGTCGAAGTAACCCCTTTTAACACCTTCTGGTTTCTCATTCGCCGTCATCGTGGCGGGAAGAGAACAACGACGCCGCCCGGGGCGAAGCGGCTTCAATTCCATCGGAGGTGGCACAGTGCGTCGGGGTGGTGAGACGAAGGTGGGAATAAGAGTGCCCAGTGTCAGACACCCATCGCGCATTGAACTCCGCGGTCGTACGCGCGGTGCGCTATAGGGGCGTGACGTGAAAGGGGGCTTGCGACACATGCGCTTTGAGTTGCGTTTCTCAGGCGGCGGGGAAACGGAGCGGTTTAGGTCCACATGAGTCGAGTAACACTCTGGGGGGCCGCGGCGCACGAGACGGCGGCAGGTCGGCAAATCACGATCAAAGGGGCTTATACTTCTTTTTATGAAATGTCGACGACTGGAACCAAAATCGAATAATTTGGTCCGTTCGGGCTGGTCTGGATACATCGACAGTGCCGTGTTGGGCAAACTGCGGATAGCCTTTTCCGCCAGTTCGCTGCGATTCACGTTCTGACGTTCAATCCCTTGGTCCAACGCACGAAGAAATAGGGATCCAACCGGTCTGGAATTTTTCTTTCTATTTCCAGTAGGTACCGCCCACATTACGTTTTTCTTAAGAGTACGTGAAAAGTTACAGTTTCAACGCAAGGCTCTTTTGTCTAAGGGGGAAAAAGCAAAAGTCTCTCTATATGTAAAATACAAAAAATATATATACTTAACTATAGTAGGAAAGAAGCACAAATGAAATTGTACAGTAGGAAACGCACTAAATAAAACTAACTGTAATATATATATTCTTTCATAACAATGGCACGTAATGTATATTTTGGTTAAAGTGACAACTCTCAGCTTTTATAAAAGTAAAAATAATAAATTATGGTGAATATGTTGAGGAGAATAATATAAAGGAAGCCCAGTGCAACACAATCTCTCCCCAACAAGTTTCCCTACACCACAACAGGCTTTAAAGAAAGCATTGTCATAAAAAGTTGTTTAGATATTTGAACACCGAAATGAAATAACAACGTGTAGCGACCATTGATTGAACACTACGTGTGTGTGGGTATGCACTCAACTTACGCAGTAGGTTTCCGTTGGTTCAGTTTTTTTTTGCTTTCATCGGAAGCAATAAAGCACTGACTGCGAGAAACAAAAGTAATATAAACATCGAAGCCAAGAAGAAAAAGATAGTATCAATAGCTACTACTGTGTGATTACCCTTTTTTTAAAAAAAAAACTAGATATTTGGTGAGGTGAATCTTAAATAAGTTGGTGACACGAGGAAAGGAAGGAAAAACCTGTGGTAGATAAAATAAATAGAAACAAATGAAGTTAGCCGCATTAGTGCCTATCGGATGTACACGATATTCATCGGTTCCTTCGGCATAAAAATTTTTCTTGTCTTCTTTTTTCTTCTCCAGATGAGTGCTCTGGATACGACAAGCGTAATCACAAGAGATTAACTTTTCAACTAATTTTTCGTGTGTTCACTTCCCCCTACTATTGCTTTTCATTCTTCCTTGGCTTCTTCCGAGGTACTCTCCACCTTCAATGTGTAGAGAAGAAGCCCCAAACAGTTAATACAATGGGAGTGATGGCGAAAAAGAGCCGCACACCCAATGCCCCATACGTTGCAACGGCAAAATGAGTGAACATGCCTAAGAACATCGAAGCCAGTCCCGAAAGAACGACAACAAGCGCCAGGAAGCGATGGAGACTACGGCATATGCGCGAAATGGATGTACAACAGCACCGCCCCACGCTCCTACATTGCATAAAGAATCCAACGAGAATTTCCAAAACCTGAGACACCTCACAAACGACTCCGAGTATACCATGCCACGACTTGAAGTGCGCTTTAGAACGACTATATTTGCACCACTCTATGATGACGATGCCAACCACGTTCAGCACTTAAACACCATGGCGCGATGCCTATGCGCCTCCAAGGCATCGCGAAATGGAATGCGCCGAGTGTGCAGGTCCCCAACGGTGCATAGTAGCTCCGGCAGCGCGACCATAAAGGCAATCGCCATAAAAATTGGGTGATAAACGAAAATATTGTTCCACAAAGAAGGATTCACTGCGAAAAAATAAGCAACGAAGGAAGCAGCTACCAACAACGAGACCATTAGGCGTACATCCTTGCGACGGAATGCAGCTGATCTTTCTGTTGTTGTTTCGTCAATCATTTCGCCAGATTCACTTTCATCATCGCTGGGAGGGGGATCCTCAATCAAAAGTCCCCCCTTAGTCATAGTGTGGGTTGGTACGCCCTTTGTAAATGTAAATTTCACGGATCTTGTGGACTTCAGCAAAAGAAGAAAAAGCTCCAAGAAACACGGTGGCAAGGAGAAGGTAGCTAAAAAAAAAACAACTATATAGCCAAAATATCCGGCGTTTTGTTAGGGGGAACTAATCTGTTTCCTTTAAAATCCACCGGGTTGTGGAGTGCAGCCACTAAGTGTCCGGCCAAATTCACAGAGAAAGGTCCATAACCTGACGATTAAGATCGAATTCAAAAGGCAACAATTATAATGCACAAACAATACGTGTAAAGGCGCATTTCTTACTCTACATTTTCTTCCCCTCCCTTTTCAACTCCCCTGCCATCCTCCCCCTCCCACAAACATTTCAAATGCATCAGTGTACCGTAGCGTTAGTGTCACATAATCAAGTAAAGAGTCCGGCAGGAAGCATAGGACCGGATAGAACACAACGACGGCACAACCTTACTTTTCTTTGGGGTTGGGTTTCACACAAAGGGGAAAAAGTAAAAAGCACCACGCATGCCGTCACTTTTAAGTGCAAATGTGTATCATCTGCTGCTTTTCTTCATTCTGGAACATGTCCCGTTTACCGCGAATATTCACCGCTCTCCCGCGTAATGTAAAGATATGAAGGATCATTTCGACAACATCTTCAGGGAAAACTCACCGCTTTCAGTGGAGACTGTCAAAGTGCAGGTACCAACTGATCCAGTAGGTTGCAAACACGGGATGACCAGCAGGGAGTCCGTTTGGTGTGTCACGCGTAGCTCGCACTGAACTGTGTGATGCTGTACGTACTGAGAGCGTAACACCACTCGACCAGCAGCAATCTTCCCTTGCATGCACTCCCCTTTGTTGTCGTCATTTTCGACAACAAAGAACACGATAGCCGGATCCCTAGCACTGCAGCTCTCAATTCGCATGGAGATGACAAAAGTATCGAACTGACGATGCGGACAAATCTCCACCTGCGGGTTGTTTGCCACATCATAGAAGGACCCACTTCCTTCTAACCAGGATACTGTGACGCTCTGCCCTTTCCATAAAGGAATGACGGAATGCTCTAACAAGGGAAGCGAGCTCCATAGTGTGTACTCCAGCTTTGCGTGTGAGCCTACCGGATGTACGCAAGTGACAAGTGTGTATGCCTCATCGGCTGAAACCTCGGTCTCAATGCATACCTCATTGCCCATCGCAAGGGTACTGGAAGCCACTATAGAATTATCATCCAATGTACCAATTATTCTGCGTCTCTGTCCATTGGTCATACTCGCTTGAAGAAGGAACATTCCCAGTGCTAAGCGAGGACATTCTGCCGTTGTAACTCTTACCACAAGAGTTCCACGAGTCCCTTCATCACCAAGCATCCCACCTGGACAAAATCGAAGAAGCACCTGTGCACTGTCATCGCCACTGCGGTATTCACCACTTCGTTTTAATTCGTCTGCAAATGTCTTCATATACCAGTATTTGTCCATACTAGCCGTGGATAGTGTGAATGGTGTACATACAAATATGCGCAAAATAAATTTACCTGTAATCCCAATCGTATCAGAACTTGGAATAACCCAATACTTTCCACCTTTGTGAAAATGACCCTCAACGGAAATTGAGTCCGTCTCCACGTAGTTCGTTGCAATGATACAGTCTTTGTCATTGCCGGCGGCTCGCAGGGGATAATTCCTTGAGTTGAACACATGTAGTCCTAGTGCTCCAACGTACGTCGAAGAGAATCGTGAGTCCGGCAGGGAAAGATTGATGAAAAATGGTGTAGCCTCACAGGGTTCTACCTTAAAATGTGGATTCAAGTGCCAAAGATGTTCATGACACGGCCCGCCAGCAGTTTTGCTATCCCATTGGTGCTCAAATATCCGCTGCGCAAAACCATCGAAAACATGACAGGTATGCAGCTGACCGAAACACTTGAGAAAATCTACATAAGAAATCCAGAACCCATGATAATCACAGTTCGTTCTCTTCTTGCGGAGCATCATGCTCACTTCTTGGTGAGACTGCCACATGACAGAATCTTCGGACCAGTCCCCTTTCCATTGTTCTTGCGCCCAAGGGCTGTGGATCTTTATCAGCTTAATGCAACCTATCTGCTGCACATAGTCGACACGATACGCGTGCAGGGGCTCTATACCCGGGAGAATATCGTTACATTCCGTTATGGCTATCATCATCGCCCCTGTTCGGAACACATCCACCAGCACTGACCACAATTCATCCGATTTGGATTCTTTACCATGAAAAAATCTGGTAATACCCACTCCCCCACTCAGATCCTGCAGCGTTCTTGAGCATGACGTGCGTCTTATACTGCTAACGTTGGTACCACCAGAAAGCGATATGGTCTTGAGTAGGCTCACAGTTTGCCCCTTCGGCGACCCAGCATCCGATTTCAAGAATGGTGAATGCGAAACGGAATCCATTAGGACGTCCATATACAAAGCAGAGTAGCTGCCATTCAGCTTTGCAAGCGCCTTCTCGAGAATACAGGGCCAAAAATATTTTCCTCTCACTGGTTTCGTAAAGATAAGCTCATCCTTGTCGTTGACGGGAAGATAGCCATCCACTATTACGTACCGCCACTTGCCATCTACATGTACTCTGAGACTATACACATTGCAATTTATGTCGGGTCCACACTGAAGGGACTGTCGGAGACTTCCCAAGCTTTTGAAACTTGCTCCAACACAAATAAAAATCCATGAGAAGGAGGAGAAGCACTCACTGGGAAGTATCAATTCATCTTCATCTTCATCAGGAAACAGTGTGGCTGACGGGAACAGTTTCTCTACACGCCTCCAAGAAAGGGTATCACAATCGATTTGGCCTCGTTTCCGATGGACGATATCCATGCTGAAGTTCTCATCATGGAAACATTCCTGGCACCTCACACACATCTCCGCAATATCGTTTATGGGATTTTCATCAAACAGATCGTCATGCACACTGTGGGAAAATGTGGCTAAGAGTCCCTTAATGTCATAGGAACGTACGCTAGCAGGTAAACCTCGAAAAACACCAAACGTGCCTGACCGGCACCTAGCTTTTGACATGCTGGATGGTGAATCTGTTCCCTGCGACTGTGCTTCCACTGTTGACAGCCTTTCCATATCTGTGGAATCGAAACCACCCGAAGATAATCTGTTATCTTGACTTTGTGCAATGAGAGCTGCACGCTCACTCGCCGCTGTTTTGGTTGCTCTGTTTCGCTCTAATTGTGCTCAATCGCCTGCATCATCGATGGCCTAATCGTACTCCCATCCAGCGAGATGTGGCGAATAGCGGAGTTGACCCTTGCAAGTTCAAGAAGTGCAGCACATGCAGACATGTCCAATGGATTAGCAGAAAGATTGAGGTGCACCAGCCTGGCATGCCCCTTCACCGCAAGGCAAAGCACGTCGATAGCGTTTTTATCTAACTCCTGCTGACGGAGATCTAATGTGTGAAGATTTTCACAGAACGTACAACTTCAAGCAAGGTAGAACACCTCTGGGCCCAACAAAGTTTTTCGATACGTCGATGGTAGTGATACTTTTAAAGGCATCAGGGGCATCCGAGAGGAAGTTATAAAGCGCGCTATTCTTCTTACATTTTAGTTCCCTACATTTCACCTCGTAAACTTCCCGTGGGGAATAGCCGGAGAAAGTCAGAACCATGACGAAGATGTATCGTGGGCTACTTGGTCACGTCACCCCTTCCCTAAACCCTGCTCCACGTATACGCTTTCCCCCTCCTTCCTTCCTTTTGCTTCGCTACGCTCTCCCGGCTCAAAACTTTGCACCTTATGCCCCGCCTTGTGTCCCTTAATCGGAAGGGGACACACAAAGTAAGATGCAAATAACCAACAGGCGGGGGAAAAAAATGAGTCCTTTCAACAGCATAAGTGACGGGGGTTAGGGAGAAACAGTGATGAAAGCTCGCAGATGATAGCGGAAAGTTAAGCTCTCAACACGAGTGCACAACGTCCACACAATAATGAACGAGGTATTCTTTTAAATGCTAACAAACTTTGCGAGGAGTCCAACAGCACGAGAATTCAACTAAGGTAAACAAAACCGCGTGAAACGCTCACGCTGTGGTAAAGCAATATACACGTTAAGAGTCATTCACTGTTTTTTTTTCATGTTGTTTTCTTCTTAAGATGGTATCATCGTCTTTCATAATAACGTACGGGACTACTCAGCAATATGGGTCCGGGTGTTTCTATTCGCCTGTAAAGAGAAGGTGAACATAATTCGTACACTCGCATGGAAACGCAGCAAAGTAGCGTTTACCGATGTAGCACACCCACATCACAACAGAATTGTGTGGATAAAACACAGTCGATAAAGATTACTTCAGAAAAATAAAAGAAACAAAAATTGTGCCGAATCCTTACATAAGTCACGCGCAACTCAGTCTTTCTGTGAACTGAAAAAAGTACCACACTCACGTGTTAGGGAAGTTTAGAACTCTAACTTCAGTTCTGAAACACAACCATAAAAAATTACGTACAAAAACATTAACAAGAAATGAAGGAAAAGCCAAAGTACCCCTACGAAGAAAGAGGGTTTTTGCGTCAGAGAGGCTTAATAATCTTCCAATCTTCTGCGTACTGGTAAAGTTTCCCAACACATAAGGTCGTTGTACTTTCCCCTGCCAACTCCGCTGGCAATAGCAAACGGAGGTAGCGGGAAAAACTTAGCCACATGGCAAAGATTCCTGCTAAAAGCTTTCCTCTTTTATTTTACCCTTATACCTTGCTTTGTGTGCATATTCTCCACCACAGCGAGGGGTGCCACCAAATGCTCACTGAACAAGTTAACAATTGCGATCCAGAAATTTCAAAATAAAAAGAGTTGCTGATACCAAAAATCATCGATGTGAAAGAAGAAAACATTCGGCAACATTATAGTGGCAATGCAAGCGGTAAATCCAAAACTTATGATATAAAACCAAGCAGCACATTAACGAGGAAAATCATTAGGTGGACACTTTAATGGCACCACACATTCTCATTTCCCCTCGTCATCACGTACCGGTCAACGGAAGGAAGAAAACCAACTGGTATCCCACAGTCAAACATAAAAAACACCAAACTTTCGACCAAACGCTGCAAATCTAAGCAGATTTGATAGCCTTGCGTGTTCCCTCTAAGCGCTGAATACGGTACGCGACGCAAGTCACAAATGAAGCGAGCGCGACCATGCTGAGGAAAAACAAGCAGGACACCAGCCACAGCTTCGCAAAGTCACTATGGCCATGAAACTCCAGCGGCACGGCGGTGGACACCCACAGCGGAATGGTCCCCGCCCACACCAGCACAACAAGAGCGGTCTTGAGCACCGGAAAAACAGCGGATGCATCACCCTGGAGATCACATTCACTTAGCCATCTCGGTTGGCAAAAGAGAAACGCAAGAAAGGGGATAAACCAAACAAAATACTGCACAGTGCAAACCTTATTGAAGGCAATGAAAAGGATGGTTTCCACGCAGCATGCATGAGCTACGTTGCGTCGGAGCTTGTACGATACAAAAATAAGAACCAGTGCTTGCGGCCCGAAGGCGATGAGGCCTGGTGCCATGTTTGCCCCCCATCCAAGATGCTGCTGTGCCATGTTAAGATACATGAGAAGCCAATAAGGCGAAAAGTTGTGGCGGTGATCCTCGCGTTGCACGTGGTACAGAAAGGCCTCATCAATGTACCGCTGCCCGTAAATCAAATAGCACAACGTTGTGGGTACCATGAACGACACAATAGCCGTCACACCGCATCCAATTACTGTTCGTCCTGTATCAACAGCGCGCTTCCAAACTGGAACCTTGCAACTCAACGATTGTTCCCATACGCCGAGTACCAGGGGTAGTATATAAATAACGGGGTATAATTTAAAATGAACAGCAAAACCAAGAACAGCGGCAGCTTGGTAGACATTACCCCGTGTGAACTTACACAGAACCATTAAGTTCATGAAAGTCACGAGCATGTCGCTATTACCTCTAGTGGAAACACTCAGCACGATGGGGTTAAACAAAATGAACAGCATCACAACCCTCCTGGCACTCCTTTCGGTCGCAAAAGTGATTAACGCACTGTAGCAGTAATATGCTGCACCCAAATCGCATAGTGCAAATATAATTTTACCCATCGGGTGCGCAAACCACACACTAGGCAAAACAAGTGCCGCGAGAAGAGGCGTGTATCGGTACGTTGTGCGATCGAAAGGAGACCCACCGGCCCACATATTTCGTGCCCCGTCTACGACTATCATGTAATCGATGTCCGTGTACCTGACGCGAAACCATTGGTCGTGGAAAGCGGCGTATATAATAAGCAGCAAACGCAATACACCCCCACACAACAACAACGCTTTGATACTTATAGAATCTAGCGATGGTTGCTTACATATCTTGACCATTGACGGTATTTCTCTCCTTATGTCACAAGAGATGATTCACACCACACGCAACCCAAAGCTCTGAGGCGCGTAGGACGGATATTTCACAAAGCCCCTATTGGGTAGTAAGACCCCTAAAGAATACACAAAATATGAATGACATACGGAGAGGAAATATGAAGAAAAAGAAGTGATAACGCAATTCACGTTTTTCACGTCGATGAATGATCCAACTTTCTCAGGTTATAGCAAAACCGAAGTGATAGTGGACAACAGCAAGCCAATAATACTGCCTGTTACAGGGGAGATTGATAATCACACACAAGAAAAGGAAAGACAAACGAAAGAAGGGAGATGCTGAATTAAAGAGAAGGCAACCGATAGACACCGGTTTCAGTCGCTGTGTCCAGGCTGAAGGAAGTGTCGAATCGAAATCGACCAACGGAAAAGCGCACAGATGCAAGTGGAGGAAAAGGACGGGAGAAGCAAAAGGAAAAAAAATCATTAGGGCCCCAAGAAAGGACTCCAAGTGATTGCTCCCCTCACTAAATGAAAACGCTTTCATGGCGCAATCCCTCATGGGGTCTGATGGTGCGAATCACCGCACTCTAATCGCGTGCCGAGTGGCTCAAACGCTTGATGTACATCTCCTGTTCTTGCTCTACCTTTTTTAGTGAATCATACTCGGCCACGTACCGGTCCAGTTCCGCCTGTTTCTCGCGCAACCGTACTTGCGCCTCCTGCACCGTGCGAAAGCGTTCCTCTGCCTCACTCTCTACAATATTCCGCGAGCCAATCGCTTTGAGTTTCTCTTCCTCAATAGCATTTCCCAACTGCTCTACAATTGACATGGTTTGGTTAACTATGGTCTTGAACTCATCCATACGCGTGGTGAAACGCTTCTCCACTTCGATTGTCTTCACTAATTGGTCAAACTTTTCGGGGTCGTACATCCGAATAGCGCCATTAGCGTCGAACATAACAAGTTTATCATCATCCATTATTATTATTGCTGGTTTTATATGCTGACAAATTTATAAAAATTCCACCGCACACTTCCCGTGGTCCTCTATTATTCTACGAGCAGTTACAAAAAAATGCTAATAAACTTTCCTTTGTCACTCTAAGCAGCACAACTAGTAATTACGGTGACATACACATATTGTTGTTGAAAATGATGTTTCAATAACAACAATAAGAAAGAGAGAAGGAATGAAACAAACTGTTCTTCTTGAAGAGGTGGAGAAATAGAAGCAATAAAATGGAGCACACCAAGTTATTTCCCTTTGATATGTCCACAATTGAGTTCAACATATCACCTTCGCCGTTATATATATTCTTTCTTGCTTTGAGTTATTGACCAGGGGGAATTAAACAGTCAACCCACATTGGCGGTTTCCTTCTAAATGCTCAAATATATATATATATATATGTCCATTTGAGTAAAGTGATAACGCGACGTCAACTGTAACAGGCATTTCCGTGGCCTATCTGTAAAACTCACTCCACGTAATCCACACAGCGCTCCACCAGATCCTCAAGCACTCTGGGCCGAAGTAAGAGGGATTGGTTCATATTGTAAAGCGCATACATCCTCTTCCCACGTACGCTCAGGAAAGTCCTGTACTTTTCTAGCGCTTGCGACAACGGTTTGGTCCCCCCAATGAGTCCATAAAAATGGAGCGCCTGCACGAGCCAGTGCTTCACAAGGGAGACATCAAAAGGTCCATTCTCACCTGCCACTTCGTTTACATTCGCCTCCCCGAAGGAGAGGAGGGACTGGGCAACGGGGTCGATATCACTCAATGGTTTATTACCTTTAGTCAACACGTCTAGTAATGCAACAGCGGTACTGTGAACTGACTTCTGCTTGATGACGAGGTGAAATAGCGGATGGTTTGCAGAAAACTTTCCTTCACGCCGCAGGAGACCACTGTATCGCTTTTCCAGGGTGCGTCGCACATTCATCACGAAATCAAGGGAAAACTCCCGCTCAGTATCGCGGAAACCATTTAAAAACTTCTCCTGGCAGGTAAGCAGAAGATTCATGTTGTCAATAATTACACCAGCCTCTATAGGTCTCGGGCGTCTCTGCAGTTGATCATGAAAGAGATGCCGTATCCAACTCACAACGAGTTCTTCACCTGGACTGCGTCCACACTTTCCATCCTCTGTGCTTGAAGCATTCTTCTCCAATACGCGGAGCACAATTCCTCCATCGCAAATGACCGTGGGCTCAGCATTGAAAATTGTCATACTGTAATGTTGGGCACTTCGAACTTCGATCTGACTGACAGTACTGACGTCTGGAAGGAGGCAAGGTGTGACCATTCGAACAGCCTGATCCTCCCTCCCCTTCGGTATTGGGGTCCACATTTCCTTCACCACGCTGGACGCTTCATTTTGGCACAACCGCCCACGATTGACAATCACACGAACGGGTATAGATACGGGACGATTAGTAAGAACATCGACAGTTTCAATGAGGCGAGGCACAACCGCAAGACAGTAGAGGTGTCTAAGTGCTTGTAGGTGCATTTTGTTGTCAGACGCCGTCTCTGGCCACACAGGGTAGAAGGCCATTATCAGGGCTGCCACAGAGGGAAGTGTGTTTGAGAGAGTCAACTGACCGCCGCCGAGGAAAAGTAGCCCGGTAGCCATTGAAATAGCAAGGTGGTCGCCATACTTTACATTGGTCCTCCTGTACAACTTCTGCATCACGGAGAGGCACTGAACATCACCTGTACCAGCCGTGATTAACGATAGGGAAACCGCGCACGCAGATATACAAGGGAGAAACGCTCCTGTAGAGCGCTGGATTGCCGTTATATCCGCCTTCGTGGTACCAATGTAACCTTGAAGAAAGCCATTCAGCTCAGCAAGCACAGTTGCCTTCGCGTCAGCATTCAAAGATCCGGCGAAGCGCATACCAAGTGCCAGACGGCACCTGCAAGACAGTACCCAAGGTTCATCGTGAGATACCGTATCTGCGAAGGTACAAGCCCACTCTTCCTGGGTGACTTTGCCAAATTAAGCAAGCACGGTGGAATGCTCCGGTGCACCCATTCCTGAGTGGGCTCCACTTTTGACCACATAACAAGGGAAGACATCATCGTGCGGAGAAGACACAGTTCAGGAAAAACTCCCTGCAAACCCACAAGCCGATTGGGTGGTTTGAGCTTTTCCGCCATCGACGCATCTTCTGTTTGCAAGTAGATGAAGCCAAGAGCTACAACGGCCGCAGGACCAGAGACAGCAATATTGAAGTAGTCGCCCTCATATATGCGTGTGGAATGGTTTCTAAATGATTCCTTCATGCAGTGCGCCATCTGAGCACGGGTCAAAAAGTATCCCCTATCGGGATTAACCTCATTGAAAATTTCAAGACCTTCGCGTGCCGATGGAGCTGCCTCACGGCGGGCCCCTTCCATGAACTTCAGTAAACGGTTCTCGACATTCGGTACACCGTGACCGCTTCCTCTGCCAAGGAGCAACAGTCCAAGCCCAAATGCAGCCCCAAGTGCGTAGCCTTCACGATCTCGGAAATGTTCATCCGATGGAAGCCGTGACATTTGAATCAGTAACATTTCCACCAAGAAAGCATCGGGTGAACCCTGGTAAAGCAAGCCAATTGATACAAATGCTGCTGTTTGAACGTCAAGGGACACTTCAATATCTTCTGTTGCCGGAGTCAAAGACTGCACGTGCATGGAAACACAATTGAACACAACATCGTTAGAGGTACCACGTAAACTACAACTGAGTCCCAACATCACGGCAATGGTAATTGCTTCACGTCCAGAAAACTGAGACTGCGGTGACACAAGAAGAGAATATATGTCTGTACGTTGAAGTACTTTAAGGTGCCCCAGCAATCCAGCAGCGAGCAAAAGGCCTGAGCGTGATGCCGGGCATGCGATGTTGCGTGTCTGGTACAGCACCCAATGGCGCGTCGCCGACTCTTCTTCTTCAGCTGAATGACGCCCTTTAAACCGAGGCAACGAGAGGAACCTTAAGCCTGCGGCACAGCCGTTGTGAAAGAGAGGCCAAATGTTGTTCACGGGTAGAGCCTCTTCAAAGTCATTTTTTATTATGACAGTGTCCCTTGTTCTCCCTTCAAGATTAAGTCGCGGAATGGGCACGCTGTCCCTTCCTCTGAAATTCTGTGTGCACAACGTAAACATCCCGCGGCCAACGGGTAACGCTGTGGCCCTTCTGGACAGATTTCTCAGCGATTGGTAAACGGCATCTCCTCCATCCGCATTGCACGGAATCGGGATGGGTGCCGCAGTGTTAAACATTGTCTGAACTATATCCAACCTCGAGTCACCCCAGTGCTTCGGGAAATCTGGCCGCATGATAACACCATCGTCATCATTTAACGTCGCTCGATATTCTCTGCCAATGGCACGTTCCTGAGCGGCACGGATAACGTCCTCAGCAGGATTTAGGCACTGCTTAAATGTTTGTACGTGTTTCACCCTATCAAGCCGCCCAATGAGTATATTAAAATCATCATCCCACATATCGTCTAGATGATCTTTTGCGATACGCAGAGCCCGTTCAATGGGCTGTCCAACACCAACACAAAGTTGAGATGCGACAAACTTTGGGTCGATATTATATTCCAACAACCCCTTGCACAGCAAAAACCACCAGTTTTCCGAAAGACTTGGATTCGGCTGGACCGCATCAAAACAGTCAACCAAAACGAAAAACAGTCTGTTTGCCGTGGAGAGAGGGCTATGGCTTGAAATGCCACGAATGGCTGGCCAACCACCAGACACCCGTGCCTTTCCTTCGAGCACTCGGTGAAGAATCGTGTAAATTAGTGGCGGTGAGCCATTAAGTACTGCCGCCGTTGAAGAATTAGCATGGAAAATAAACCGCTCGAGAAGTAAAGCTTCCGGTAAAAAGCGACGGAAGACAAAAGAGGTTCTCGTGTGCTGGTTACCCATGCATTTATCGTCATTTTTCACAAAATCATCGGGTTCCATGACGCAGAGGCACGTTGAGTAGTAACGAACATATTCAGACCACTTCATACTCTTACAAAGCTGAAGATTCAAACGAGCTATCGGCTCAAGTAAATTCCAAAACCGCTCCTGCAGTTTTAGGCTTTCGTACAGTAAGTGCATGGTAAACGTGGTCAGGCCACACTGCTGCGGTGTCCATAATTTCCTCGATAAAAGTGTGTAACGTTGCGCTTCAAGCTTATTCTTCCCAGAGCTATCCTGTGAGGATTGAGTGCCTTTCTCTAACACATCAGCAGTCATTAGAAAAGGGTCAGTTATAACATCACAAAGACGAATATTCCTTTCACATAAGACGACTTCTTTAGTCAACGAAGGCACTCCACCTAGCGTGCTGCGAGAACCATCAGAGAGACTAGCATCATTGCACTCTTCACTGATTGCTATGCTGCGGTGGACGATATCCGCGATAAGCTGTAGACAACCAATCCCAATGTCCCACACATGGCCATTACATTTGTTTTCCCATGAGCGACAAAGAAGTTCACACTGAAGGCGTACCACACACTCCTTGTGAAGCACAGGTTCCAGTGCCTCTATAACAAGATGCACCAGTGGATGTTGTTCTTCTAGCAACGAAGGGAACCCAAAGGCGTACTGTTTCGTGGTACCTTCCCTGCGCGTCTTTTCCTTATCGTTGGGCACTGATTCAGACGAAACATGAAAGGCAACTGTTGAACCGTTCTGGTATGCAATACCTTCAACGACAGCGCCCTTCGGAAGATGGCCGATAAGGGACAGTTGAGCCACCGTATGCGAGTGATGCGGTGAGTCCAATAGCAGGGGAACGTAGTAAAGTGACACCTGTTGACAGAAGGTGTGTTGCACACCATAACCGGCTGCAACATAGAGGAGCTCATGCAAGGAAGCACTATCGGTGGACAATTTGTTGATATCGTAAAGAGCAAATCAAGCGTCCCATCACCCGTACGCAAATTTGGAGTTCGTAGCACGTGCAGCGTGTTCTGACGTGCATCAAAGAGAAATAACCCTTGCTCGTCAGCAAAGCAGTTATCCGACACAGTCACGGACACCGATGCGCCTTTCACACGAAGTCCGGAATGTGCACTCGTTGCGGCCACCAAACCCACAACATTATATCAGCATGTTCAACGACAGTGGTCATAGCCAAGCGAACTGCGTCGCCGCAGGCCGCAGCTACCATCATTTTTTCTTCACACACCTGAAACTGCGTTAGTACGGTTGCATCAACCAAGGCGTGCTTACCGAAAGAACCAGTCGTGATATCCTCATGATTGTGGTTAAATTGTATAGGATCCACCGTAACAGAATTTGTTGGAAAGCAAGCAAAAGGTGAATCACAGTGGAGCGCAACGTACACCGACTTAATAGTTAATTGCGAAGCCATCCACCACAAGTCAGCTGCCTGCCAAAATCTGTTGACCCCGAGCTGCAGGTACTGTGGAAACGGACTAACCGACGCCTGTGGCATGCCATGAACAAACACACCACGAGTAGCTGGTACAACACAAGAGGGATTAATGTTGTTCAGGACGAAGTGCGTGACGGCGCCTGGGTCCACGGTGCTGTAAGCTGAGCAAATTGTACACAGCTGGTGAGCAGTGTAGTTGCTGAGACAGTTTCTCGGCTCCTCGAGGTGGAATACGCAAAGGTACTCGTGCATAACCCTTTCCCTGCTCACTCCATAATCCCTGCCCACGTGGGTTTGGTCCTGTAATTTATCGTCGTCCCTAAACCCAGCAGTATCGTCACATCTGTCACCCGGAAGGGAGTCCTCTGCGGAGAGGGATGAGCCACCGTGTTGTGTGGAGGGAGCCGGGAAACGCGTAAGAAATGCCCACTTCATATTTCGGTGAGACGTGGAGAAATGAAGCTCGCCATGATGAAGCACAGCAACATCCCGGACACCGTCGGATTGCCTCTCACTAACCCTTATCGTGTAGGCACTCTGCATGCCCTTATACGCTCTGACGAATACAGTGAATAAGAGTATCATATTTTTAAAATATTTATTTGCACAGAAATAACATGGCACTAAAATACAATAATGCGGTAAATATATCCTTTTATCTTCACTACATGACGTTCAGCGAAGGGTTTTCTTTCCTCAAAGAAACTGCGTTATTTCACTTATTTTTTCCCCAGAGGATAGGGACTTATGGGAGACATCAAATATCGTGAAAGGGGACAGGGAAAACACCAGACACGTACCTTATACCCCTCCGGAGCACCGTACCCAGCAATTAGAAGCAAGAAAAAAAAGTGTTATTGTTCCCCCCCACGGCCTTGAACTCTCAAATGGTCGAGTGACAAAAGATTCATCGAAAACGTAGTTCGCAGCTCTTATCAGATAAATAAGATATCCCAATGGCCGAGAAAGTGAAAAGAAATTACAAATAGCAGCATCTGGAAGGAGAATGCGTGAAACGAGGACTAACTATGCGCTGGTAATCCACAGCACCCATGTTTACGTAGCCAGTGGAAGGCGTTCAATGACTTCTCAATGCATTTTCAAATAATCATTTTTTTTTTAAAAAAAAGAACCGAAGGAATAAACCAATATGGTCGTAGAGCAAAGAAAAGAAATAAATGAAAATAGACAATAACTGATTCAGGAATGAAAAAAAAATCAACATCGAAACGAAACACAAAGCCATGCATAATAATGTTCAAAAAGAATAGCAATGTGAAAAGTTATATTTTAAAACATTTTAAATAAGATATGCGATAATAATAAAAAATAATAGTGAAAAGTAGTATAAGGAAACGAAAGAACAAAAATTCTCATGCAGTAGTTTCTCAGCACCTCAACATCACTGAAAATTTAAGCTTCTTAAGCAACCGGTGATCCCTTTAATTTGATCCATGTTGTACATACAGTCGCAATGAACACGTACACTAAACAAAGGAGACCACACTGCATTGCTGGTGAGAGCAAGTCGATGGGAGAAAACGTTACTTTGACAAACCCAAAAATAATCTGCTTGACGGAAAGTAGCAACGGAGGGAGGAGAAATGAGCTGCTGCACTCTGGTCCTGCCCGCAGCTCCCTGGATTTCGCCTGACTCGACGGAATCAGAGGCAGTGGAGGCTCCATTCCCAGCGCAGCCGGTGCCACGCTGAGATTCTGCTACACTGGGCAATAGCGACGCCCGCCCGTTACGCAACGCACAGTTCACCTGCCCCATGAGCCCTGCAAGTTGGGAATATTTCCCGTGGCGTTCATGAAGTGCCTCCCATTTACAATCAACAAATAACCAATGTGTAGAAGCGCTCAACTTCCTTGTAGGGAGAGGTCGAAGCATAAAAAACAAAAACAAATCAGTTTCCTCCATAAATACTGTGTTCATCAAGTGCAATATACCCTTTCTGTGAAACGTTGTTGTAGGGCAAAATGGGACATCTCCAACGTCCCGCAAGCACAAACACCTGCAACTCCGCTGTACTTCTGACACCCAATAGCAAGACTTGAAACCCATGACACCGCCATATATAATGAGTTCCTTTTCTAGCTCAGGAGAAAAACGCCTCCCTGTTACAGCACACACAGGGACTCGGGAAGAGGCGACTGTCATGTGGAGGAAAACAATCGACTGTGATTAACCCTTACCTTTGTGGCGTTAAAGAGAGAAGAAAATGAGAGAAAAAAATAAGATATCGTGAACGGTGAAAAACAGAAATGTAATGGGGCTAAACACACACAGAATATGAGTGAAACATACAGTAATAGAACCAATCAATAGTAGAGGAGGAAAGGGAGACGTACGCGCTGCTTCAAGCCTTTAACCGCACAACGTTCATTTCTCCTCATTGCGCTCGTCGTCTCTTTACACTTCGAAACACACACCACACACATGAAATACTGCATCCAATCACTGAAAAGCCCCAACGCCACTCGAAACTGCAGATTGCACTGTGCTCTTCAAGCAAAAAAAAAAATAAAGAAAAATGGAAAACCATGGATATTAGTGGTACCTCAGAAAACTCATCAACTAATCATTTTTTTCTTCTTCAAATTAAAAGACGATGAGATAGATAACTAAATCAAAAATAATCGTGGGAAAAAAGTGCTTTATCAAGTGGAAGTCATGGCCACCGGGTTGACCATTTAACTACAACAACATATAAACAAATATGTAAAGATAAGCATGGCAATGCCCATTTCCCCCACACACAAATTCATTGGAGGGGAAGGAAATATAGGCAGCATCAACATGGATGCCACCATCTCTCACCCAACGCACTTCACTTGCAAAACCAACAAGAAGTCCTGGAGGAAAAAAAAGGTAAACAAAACACAACAAGAGCAAAATGTATTCACACGTGCGTAAAGGCTAAAAGAACTTGAAAAAAAAATGAAGAAACACAAAAACACGCATATCAATATCGTGTTCAAAGAAGATAAACAACAAAACGGTGCTTAAGGCCAGTGGATACTGAAAATCCATCATTTAATGACACGCAATTACACTCAAACTGATAAAAGGGAAACTAACCGGTGCACCTGGTAAACAAAATCCGTATAGAGAATCATATTTACAGAAAAGGCTTACCCAAATTTTCTACAACCGATGTTATGCTAATTGGTTGTTCGCTTAACGATACGTTGTCACATATCTCCAGTAACTCCACCAGTTGATCAGAGGCACAGCAACTGTCATTTCCACACTCCTCAGACCAGGAAAAGCCACTGATATCCATAAAGGTTGGAATGGCTGAAAAGCTGTGGTCCGGCACCGCGGGCGTCGCTACCTCACCGCTCAGAATAGCAGCACCGGCTGCTCCTTGTGAAAGGGGTATGATAAATGAAGTATTATTCGCAGTTGTGACCGATGGAGGCATGACAAAGGTATCTAAGGCACCCAATATCGGACTCCTCATTGCGTTGTAAGTGTGACCGAATCGTCCTGAGCCTAGCGAACCCGGAAGCGGCACGGGGGCGAATAGAGGCGTAGGCATCGAACAACCGCTGCCGGCAGAATCCGATCCCACGGTAATACAGCCCCACATCGGGAATCGAGAGCGTTGACCATTTCAATGGGTGCCGTTTGTTTTGTCCGTGGCAACTCGTTGAGAGAACTATCGCAGTATGTCAATACACTCACCAATGGTGGCAGTAATTTGGGAGATAACAGCCTGTGCCACAGTCTGTTATAGGCCACCTTGATACTTACAAGGCCTTCTATCGCCCATACCTTTGTTGAGCTCATGTCGGGTTCCAACGTGGGAACCTCACATGGGTCCGTGAAGACCTTTACACTCACATCAGCTGCTCGCGCTTGGATTATATCAGCATAAAGTTCATGAACACGAAGATAGGCAAAAATTACCCGTGCCAACGTACTTAGCGCCGCCTCCGATTTACCATTTGCTGGAAAACATTGCCGGTTGCAGTCCTGAGACGAAGGGGTGTACATCATGGTCCTAAAGCCTTCAAAATGCCACAACTCCACTACGACATCTCTAATGTACACTGAGAGGAAGGCCTGCAATGATCTGTCACAGTCAGCGGAGTTCTTTAGCCTCGCATAGTCTTCAATGTACGGTCCACAGTCCATCATCCGCAGTCCTCCAAAGTTAAACACTTCACATCCCCTAACGAGGAGTCGCCCGTTGCGCACGAGGCGAATTAAGTTGAGAAGCAAGTTATCGTCCATATTCCTATAACTTATACGGAATGAAAAGGACGAACGAACACCGCGTGTGCCTGATGCCACGCCGCTGCCAACAACCGTAAGTTCAGGCGCTGCGACAGAAAAAAGAAAACACCGAGATTTACTCGTAGGACACGGCAACAATAACAAAGCACTGGTGAGTTATAGAAACAATGAACATTAATACACATAGAAGAGTGAGTCCGAAGTTAATCTTGGCAACAAAAACACTGAAACATGGAACTTTACTGACGTGGAAACAGAGACCTTCAGAAAAACAAAAGCCCTCCAAGTCCCTCCTTAAACGACCATTACCTCTGCCTCGCTATAGCCGCCGACAACGTGCCCGGATAAGCGATGCAGAAATCCAGTGATTTCATGTGACGCATATGCTCAAAGATGCCCACACAAAGAAGGGTAGCATCCAGAGAAGCGATTGCTTTATTTAACGCACCCTAACAAGTTATCACAACGAACAAAAAAAAATAATCGTCAAGAAAAGCTATAGAAATCAAAAGGCAACGGTGGGACATAAACTCACGATTGTTAAAGGTTTCGTAAAGCTGCAGCATATTACAGGGTGTTGGCCGTCATAACATTTTCGTACAATTGCGCAATCCTACAGCGGCCACTGCCTAATGCTGTAATAAGATAAAGAAGCAACTAGTTTCTCACCTCATTTGCATGTTTCTTGGCAATTTCCACGATTGTCGGCACCATCGGATAGTCCTGTTCACCACCAGTACCACCATCTCCCACAAGTTCCACCTCATTGCCCATTACAATGGATGAAATAAACGTGTCTCCAATAATTCGTGGTATGAGCTCACTGTCTCCACTTGGAACAGTACGTGGGATTGCGTGTTCGGGATGGGCCTTCAAGTGTGACAGTAGGGACGACGATCCAATCTCATCCTTGCAGGCTTCGGAATCGCGCTCACCATCTATGTAATGATACGGGCATGTATTGTTTGTCACACACCAGCGAATAACGTTCACAACTCGGATTACATCATACACATCGCGCACGTCCTTACGGTTCCTAATAGCAGTGATGAAGTCAAACGAATGAGTTTCTTTCATGTGGGAAAGGCAGTCGAGAGATGCCACATCGCAGAAAAGGCAAAGGACAGATTCCTCCTCCTCTTCCCACCCATTTTCATTACTTTCGACTTCCAACGCTTCATCGCTTATCTCGTCAACTTCGCCCTTATCGCCAGTAAACGCTTCATCACCGCCTTCCTCACGCACACAAACAGGAACAACGCAAAATGGTGATAATGTTGATATGCACTCCGAGTTCCAGTGCGAATGGCCCGACTGTTGCACATGCGCGTGAAAGCCTGACTCATCGCCGCAGCGTGCACCGCAAACTGGACAGTGCAAGGTCTTCTCATCCGCCGGAAGTAACAATGACCGTAGCTGTGAAAAAAATCCAGAAAGATCAGCTACGTCGTCGAAATGCGTCGTACTAATACCATGTACGATCCTGTAATGTTCCATCGCATTATTTTGCTCACAAAACGTTTGGTGACAAATGGCACACGGCAAGTCGAGGGGGCGGAGGTCTTGGTGCCGCTCTAGTACTGCCCGGCATGAGGCACGCAGCCTCTCAATATCCAACATATCGCGTCGCTACACCCGAGAAAATCAGAAGAAGAAGCAAAAAAAAAAAGCAGACACGGAAGTAATTATTTAAATACCGATCATTACAAAGAAGCGAAGAAGTATGACTTAACGGCCAATGCTATCAATAAATCACACACAACTTACGGAAGAAAACCTACACCCTGACGTGATCACGTGGTAGCACATGCCGAATCATCGAAGATAAAGACAATCGCTTAGAAATGCTGCTGATCAGCGAAAGTACAGACTTTTTTTAAAAAAAAAGTGAATAGAAGGATCATAAAGAAAAAAAACGAACCGAAAAGGGTCAGTAGCATCGACATTATTGTGAAAGGGAAGAAAAAAAATGCGTAGAATTGTACAATAAACATACATGTAGCATTGATGTGCTTCAATAATGACACCAATTAAAACAAACAAAGGAAGAAAAAGAACAGCAATGTCGACAAGAAGGCGGAAATACACCTTACACCACTCCATCTTCCCACAGTCATAGCAGAATAGATGGAAGAAGCACAAACCATAACGGCTCCACTGATAGCGATCACTCACTACGGGATCTCGTTAATGGTAATAACGACGGGAACTTTACAACGGTGGTGGTGGGGAAAAATATGAATAAAACAAAAGTACGCAGCAGACCCATTAACCCGCTCCATCAAACACTCTGATTGTGTGCATATGTAAAAGCAACATAGTTTTTGAAAAGCGAAATGGAAAACGACCTGAGCTAATCTCAATAATCAAGCCTTACAAAAAAGGAAAAGGAAATTGGAGACTGAACTTGTTCTTTCGTTTTCGTTTATAGGCTGATATTCTTTTTCTTAGAAGAAAGAAAAAGGAAAAAAAAACTTAAAGGACGAAAAACATTAAAAAGCAATAAAATCGAAACACCGAGATGTAAATAGTTCCGAGAAAGGTGCATTGCAGTAACCAAAGGGACATAAGAGAAGATCCGGCCTTTATATATAGATATATACATATTATTATTACTATTATTTACTTCTAATACCGCCTTGGACTGGTACTAAACAATGCTGAACAACGAAATAAAATGTGAGAGACGGAGAATAAAAGCCCAGCGAGAACGTGATTTCCTTTTATGCCACCCTTCCGCTATTTAGGAGAAACTGTTACACACCGTCATGTTTCTCGCTTTATTTTTGTTGCGTTGCTATGTGTCTTGTTTTTTTTCCTTTTGATTTGATATTTTGTTTATTTAGCTCTGGTTTTGGTGTTCTCAGTGGTGGAGGAAGTCCACTACACAAAATTAAAAGGGGCTCGTCCACACATCCATGTATAAAATCAATAAAAAGAGTAAATAATTCCGCACGTCTCATCTTGAAAATACCCTCCAAATTCTTTTCCGCTACCTCTATTACCCACAGCATTTCTCACACAACTGTGTCATACTCGCCGTATTGGAGAGCGAATGATACGGTCGATACGTCTTGTCTCTTCCCTCACGGAGTATCGCATATCATCCAGCGGCAGGCTCAACTGGCGGTCAATCTTTTTACGCTCCTCACGTAGAATGCTTACCCCACTGTGATTCACGCTAGAAAATGTGTCGAACCCTCCGCTACCACTTAGCTGATAGAAGTGTGAGCTCTCATCGGAAATCCCAGTGGAGTGGATGTCTCTGCTGTACGAGAAGCTACAGGACCTGCTAAAGCGAGACTTATCGTTCGGAAAGTCTTCAAAGCTAACGTTGCATGGGCGACGCACACCATAAACGTAACTATTTGCTCTTGACCACCGACTTCCAAAAGGAGACGAGGCCCTTCTTCTTTCGTAGCTCTTCACAGGAGAGGAAAATGAATATCTTGGGGAGGAGAAGTGCCGCGGTGTTGTGTGCCTCATAAAGCTAACATAATCTCGCTTCTCCACGTTACTCCCTGATAAGTCGTTGTTGTCTAAGAACTGTTCACTGTCAATCGGCTCAGGTATAGCCGCAGGGACGTCAACTGTGTCTGGCTGAAATAAATACACTTGGCTGTTGGTGAATAGCTGCGTCGTGCGCTCTAACCGATCCCAGGTGCAGTGAGCATCATTAAACACAACAACAGAGTTGGCAGCAAACTCATGTTCTATTCCCTTCCGGCGGAAGTAATTGCTAAAGGCAACCGTTGCCCGACGAAGCATTCGGCTAACGGTGAGTTCAGATGCATCGAACAAGAAACGCAGGTTCACCTTCACACCACCACAGTCTGCGGCAGCACACACGGAGACACTTTTATTCATCAACTCTCCCTTGTCTTTACTCACGCAGCACTCTCTCCTTCGTTCTTGTTTTTATTTATTGAAAGTACCTCAGCACTTCCGAACTGGTTCCCTACGTGCGTCACGGTAGTTTTCCACCTTTATGTGGGAAGCAGTACAATAAACTACCACCTGAATAGCGAGTTGAAAGAAATTATAATTAACCTGCTCGTTCGAATATGTAAATTTTTCAAGGGGAAAATGCTCCTCTAATTCAATCACGTAATTTTGAAAGAAAACACAAAAATAAGCAATGTAGATGGTTGTCAATATGAGAGAACAGAGCAACACATGGGGAGAAAAGGGGAAAACAACCACATATGATCATTCGACAAATTTAGCAAAGAAACGTTATTGTCGCCGTGTACTGATTATGTTTTCTTCATCTTCTTTATTTTTTTAATGTACCTTAAAGAAGTTTAGTCAGGCTCATCAACAAAACCAACGACACTTCACGACTGAGGTTCAAGCATAGCCATGCCTCTCTCCACAAGTGAGTGAAACAGTTCCTTAGCATCACCTAGCGCTTCACGAGACGCTTCCGTTTGCAATATATCTGCTAGGAACCACTCACGCGGCGGGGCATAAAATTCCATTTTCTCTTTCGTGATGGGATGAATGAAGGAGAGTAATGCCGCATGAAGCAAATGACGTCGCACGAACAAGCCGTCAAGACCCCATGACATGCCAAGTCTCTCCTTCGCACGGCGAAGGTACACGTCATCATCAACAGCACGGCACCCACCTGCAACACCGGGCGTAGCAGTTTCGTACAACTTGTCGCCAAGCACAGGATATCCAATCTGGGCACAATGAAGTCTTATTTGGTGTGTTTTCCCAGTCAATATATCAACACGCGCTAAAGATACGCCAAGAATAGCGCAATTGGTGAGGATTCGCACACGCGAACACGCGGGTCGTCCGTGTTGCTGCGGTTTTGTAGGTAGAGATGGATAACACGCCATTTTAAGCTTCTTCAGTTTCACGTGTTTTTCGGATTCCGTAACATTTTCCCGCACTTCGTCCCACAGAAGTCCAATGCGATCGGTAACAACAAAGCAAGAACCCTCAGGTACTTCACCTCGGAGGAGGGCAATGTAAGACTTCACAACCGTCTTATCCATGGCCAGCAACCCCTCAAACCATGATAGCACAGCTGGGGAATCAAAACATTGCGCCCCCATGTCTTTCCCAACCTCGGCGCTGAGAAGCTCTGTCTGTCTCTCAAATAAAAGAGAAAGAAAACGAGCGGCATCCTGAGTCTTGGCAAGCACAACCAACCCCGATGTTTCCTTGTCAAGGCGGTGAACGGGAAAGTAAGCACACGTTGAGTCACTCCCCTCATCTCCTCTTGAGTTCGTAGCAGATACTTCACCGCCACTACCACAACCATCAACTTTCGTTAACAGATTTTTCCTTTGGAGCAGGCCGACGAGCGTATTTAACGAGTACCGTCCACCCTCAGCTACAGGAAGGTTACCATTTTTAATACAAACTACAATCACGTTGTCACTATAAATTGTTACTACGGTTTCATCAACCTCCGGCTCCAACTCCCGTGGGGGATTGAAATGTACTTCATCCTTTTGTTGCAGTTCATAATCACTTGGCATCAATTGGCCACAGTGCATGGGGCCACCACCACCACTGCTAGTGACCATAGCCGTTACAACGGTGACGTAACCATCGTGTATGTGTTCCTCCCATGCTCTACGCGTCAAGTACGGGAAGCGAGAGCAAAGAAAGTCAATCAGCCTCTCGGGGGGAGAAGTTTTGGGACGGTTGTAACGGATTTTCCTACCCATATTGCACTTCAAGACGCTACAACATTCTCCTGTGTCGTGTGTAAGTGCAAAATACCAGAAAAATATATATTAATAATTTAAAGTAGAAATAAAAAGGAATTACCGTAGTCAAAAGAGACAGGCCCAGCAGAACGCTTTACCACAGCGCAAACGGTATCAAAACAGGACAAAAAGTAACAATTAAGAAAAAAGAATTTCTGTGCAACGTAGGACTGGAGTGTGTAGCACAGCAAGCAAACGCCAATAGCTACGAAGGGAAGTCGAAACATAATTAGGAGAGAGGAACGAAAAAAAAAAAAGAAATAAACAAGCGAGGAGCGTGAAATGCATTTTCCACATGTGCTACAACGAAGCAATACTCACCTTTGCATATCATACATTAGCATCTATTCATTTTACCATTTGTGCCTTCCTTTTGTGTGACTGAACCGTTTACCCCAGCTTTCATTCCACAGGTATGCTAAGAGAAACGCTCCAGTATATTGGGCTGGGCAGCACACCACTATAAAATTTTTTGTTCTTCATTTTTTTAAAAAAAAACAAACAAAGGGAAAAGAAGGAAGAGAAATAGGGAAAAAAAGAGCTTTGTTTCCAACCCCCTCAGGCCGCCGTACGCAACAAGGCCGAATGTGACTCATTTACTATTTTGAACGAATAATAAAAGTCTTCGGCATAACAGTCATCATAGTCAACGAGATTGCACCTTTTTCCCTTCTTCCTCTGGTGCACAAGCATCGATGGATCTTTTTTTTTTTGTTCCTTCTCCACTCTACTTTCCTAGCAGACTTCTCTGAATCTTTTCACACCACACCTGACAGAACACGTTTAAGCATTGAAGCACAATTTTTACTGTAACCGGGAAATAAATTCCTTCTTTACTTTCATTATGAACATCAATGAAGTTACAAGGAGTCAGGAACGATGAAGATAAAAAAATATATAACTACGTAAATCTATGGATTCTTCAAGAGTAACAACCATCCGATTGTGATGATGTTTCCTTTTCTCCTTCTTTTCCATTCTTCATGCCCTGTTGATATTCTATTATTGGGGATACACAAAGACAAGACAAAACATATGCGTGTACCCTAGCAACGGAATGTAGAAGGGATCCCAAAGAGATACAAGGGAATGTCTACGAAAGGTGTTCAAAAGGCACGCCTTTGGACTCATCTCCTGTTATTCTAAAATGAACGCGTGGCCCCCGTTCGGCACTCCTCCCACGTTCAATGGAAGGTTGATTCGCTGCCATACTTCTGCTAAAAGCAGATATGAATTCCTTTAATGTGCCCGAAGGAACACGCATACAAAGATCATTGAGACGTCTTTGCATTTCATCGCCACCGGAAGCAATTGTTTCATGGAAAATGTTTGTCAATTCCTTTAGGTGCACGGATTCTATTAGTGGGGGTAGCATCAAGTACACTTCCCCTGTACATATCTTGTCATACTCAGCAGCCGACGCGTACCTACGAAGAAGCACTGTGTGCGGCCCTTCACCGTCAAGCATGAGTGGTCCACTAAGTTCCCTCTCCGCGGCTCTGTTAATTGAGGCAGTGAATGAGGCACCGTTTGCCACACCGCAGGAGTCCACGTGGAGAGAGTTGTTTTCCATGCGTAAGGCCCACTGCATGAGAAGCATAGGTGGGACAACAATTCGATGTTGGAACACAGCATTTCCATCGCTGTCAAGAAGACTCACGTTGACTCGATGACCACATGAGGCGTTCATTCGTGCAACACATTCAGAGTGAGACCCCCACACCCGGTCTTCTCCGCCATCCACATCACATTTGATGCGAAATTTTGGTGAGCACATCAGTTTAAGATGAACCTCTTCCATAACAACCGCCATGTTCGTGTCGAGGAAGGATACTTCCTTCTTTTCAGCGGCTGCTAAGGCCTTGGCCTCCTCACTTTCCTTTAGAGTAACGACTACCTCCCCGCACATGACATTATCCGCCGTGTTGCGTGCGACGAGCTCAACAGAGTGCGACGATCCTTTCGGAAATGTGTAACCCTGCGGTATCTGACCTCCTTGACCCAGAACCAAAAACCCTGTACCATCAACGTTGTAGCTCAACTGCGAGGCCTTCTTACTTCTAATGTTCCGCAAAGAGGTTCCATCGCACTCAAAGTACAGCGTGTCTGGAGCTGACGAAGCAATAATACGATCCCGTTCGTGCCGGAGTGTAACTTCGTGCTCCTTCAGTATGTGAACTAGGAGATCAATCAACGATTTCTCTTCCGCGGCTTCGACAGGTACAGCCATCCAACGATTAATAAGCTCAGAAGGGGGTCCACGGGAGTAGGCGTCAACCATTTTGCTGACGAACTCATTGTGCGGTTGAACTGGTGCTGCCTTTTCTTCGCAATAAGAAATGCGTAGCTTGCAGTTCGGGTCGGTTACCTTCATTGCGCCCCTCCGTGATAAATGCCGTGGGTGTTGATTATTAACAGCTATGAGAATTTGACCCTTTTCTGGTACGTCACCCGACACAATGCTGATTGTTGATGGTGATATTTCCAGAAGTCGGCGAAAAGTGCCTGTAAGCATCGACAAAAGCTGTTGACCACTTGCAGACTGTGGCTGAGAAACATTCTGCAACTCCGTCAACACGACCTCCGGACTGAGCCCGCAGCGCTGGAAAATATCTAGCAAACGAGCTACAAAAACTTCATCAGGATTTCTCTGAGATAACGACGGGTAGTGTGCGCAGCAGGAGGCAACAGCGAGGCCTGTCACTGTTGACACTGCGGAAAGTGTCACCTTATGTCCTGCTGGGATCTGAATGCTTGAAACTCCGCTTAAAACACATGGTGCCCCGTTATCTACAGACGCTGTAACATTGTAACCAGGGCACCGAATATCAGAAACGTTCTCAGCCTCCCTTGAAAAAGATATCGTTGGAGGGGCCCGTAAAAGCTGCTCCGAAACGAAACCCAAAATTGCTGTGACGTCTGGATTACTCGGCACAATGGTCTGGATTTTTTGTCGCATCGTGTCAACATCCGCACACTGCAGGGCACAGGCAAGATCATGAACCCACGCTTCATTCTTCGCTGCTTGGGGAGGAGTCGGAATAGCAGGTTGAGGTACGGCAGTCGCTGCTGCAGAAAGATTTCCATGATCGAAGTTGGTGTCGATGTCAAGAATCAGTGTTGCAGGACCCTCTTTCACCATGACAACGTGGTTCCCACCGGGCACAAGGGAAGCCCCCACAGCACCGTTGACAGGGGCCTGATTATCCACGGTAATCTGCGAAGAGGCACCTCCCTTTACAGTATGTGAACCCATGGCATTTTTTGCAAGACTAAGCCTCATTGGAGGTGAATCAGTCGCAGGAACCATAGTCGTTTGCCGAAGGTAAACACGGCCATTCATGTCACTTACCTTGATCTGGATACGATGCGCCTGTCTGTCGGGAAGTGGAAGCTGCACCCTACCGTAGCCTGATGCAGACATCCCATTGTTGCCTACTAGTTCAATCATAAATCCATCAGCAGTTGTCACAAAAACAGGTGGTGCTTGGGGGCCATCTAGTGACTCTGTCGTCATAGTCTCCAACACCGGTACGGTCGTCGGTGCCTCGTCCAATACTGTTGGTTGAGTCGAAGGCATTGTCACAGCTGGTACAGGTGCAAGCACTGGAGCGGCAGGCACCCGTGGAAGCAGAAACGTATACGGACCACTGTCAACTGAAAGCCTTACAGGCCTGTCTGGGGATAGATGCACCAATTCTCCATTTCCACTGCAAAAAATGGCCGCATTTTCAAGAGTGCCGAGAGTTGTCTGCACCATAATGGTGGCATTCTCATTAGCTCTTTGAAGGGCATGTGGCACGGGGGCAACCATAACAGGATCTTTGCCGACATAGTGCAAGGAGCATTCTTTAGCGTTCGTAGGAATGGTGTACCAGCCCCCAGAAGGGGAAATATGTTCCCCATCAACGATAAGCTTAATATTTTCTACGCCATGTGCATCAACCGGGGCCCGAAGCCGAAAAATATTGTTCCTAGCCATTCCATTGAGAGACATCTTGCAGTAGTGCTTTGAACCAGTGCCCTGCACAATAGCAGTGAGATGATATTCGTGTCCGTCATTGGGTACGGGAACTGTGCCGCTGCCCGTGGGAAAATTAATCGGTTTTTCTGGTCCGTCGTCTATGCCTAGTTCACACTGTAACTTCTGGCCTTTACATGGTTGCAACTTTTCTATAGCAAGATTGGAACCAGTAATGCGGAACATTAGATACGTGTTTTCCTTTCGAATAGCCCCGGCATGACCATGATTCAATGGCGGTTCCAGCTTGTACTCACCCCTGAACGGGTAGCCAGCGTCATTCATCTTTGAACCCACCGGCGGGTACCTGTGTCGTATTGGCATTTCTGAGGGGGAAAACGGTACTCAACTATCAACCCACGAAGCAAACAGAAGCAGAGAATAATACACTCCTTACCTTTCCACAAATTACGAAGGAGGAGAAGAAAAGAAAGAATAATGTCATTAAGGCGCCTGTAAAGACCATTCGGGAGAGATGAAAACTGATGAAAGTGAGAACATACTTTATACACTGACGAAAGGGAATGTGTTCAAACCGCCCTCAATCGCTCTCCTCTCACAAGTTTCAACACGTCCAAATGTCTGTTTGTAATACCTTTGTGCTGCGCAGTTTGCCATCTGCCGGATCTTCTTTCCGACTCAAAACAACCCCAGGTGGCCTGTAAACCCTATCCTCGTATGACTGATCCTACCACGCTGCGCTTCACGCACCAAGGCATCGGAGTGCGCATCGCTCTTCCGCATGGCATGCCTAACTGTCGCGTTATCAACGCATATGCACAAAGAGCCTGAGAGATGTCCCCTCAAACGCCTTAAAGGTCCAGTCCCACAGCTCTTGTCTCCGATTCTGGCATAACGAATAGGGCCCGCACCCAAGCGCCCGCCTGCGGCCCATATACCTCCCACACTTTCCTCAAGTGAAAGAGCGCTTCGTTCGCACATAAAAGCGTCTGCCACCAACGCGCCTGATATTGGCAGACGCGTTTTGGGGATCCCGGCACATTCCTCAGAGGAGTGCAGTGCAAATCCCGGCTAATCCGGTGTGCATAACCAGGCGGAGCCGCTGGATCCTGTGGTTTTGTGGGTCCTCCCATTCAGGCGCGAAAAGCGACAACGCACTATTTCCGGGGGAAAATAGCGTAACAAAAAAGCTCGCACACACACGCTGGGGAAATCATGCGCAATGTGGTGTTTTCCAATTCCTCTATCACCGCCTTCCCTAATGACAGAATCTCTCACAGGTTTTTGAGTGATTTCCCGTTCAAAGAGACAGTTTAGGCCTCATGATCGAACCATGCATCGCTACGCTGATACCTTACGGTTTGAACCCATTGTTTTCCCATTATGGTACCGTACTGTCTCATGTTCCCCACAATCGCAGCCCCACACGTTCCTACGCCTTCACGTGGCCCACTCACCCGGATGTCACCCATCCATGCGCTAGTTCTCAGTTGACGCGGAGCTGCGTATCTGTTTTTCTGCCATCTCAGGGTCCCCAGCCAAAACCCACGGGGAGTCGTGTGAGCTCCACGACCTCTCCCCGTCTTCCGTGCGGCATCGGAGGCCTTTACGAGACTGGCGTTCTGAGGAATAATAAACGAAGCCATCGACTGACGCAAATCAATACACGTTTGCCTTCTCCTTATTGGAAAAAATAATGTGACATCGCCATTCTCCAGCATCGAAAACCATCCACACTATTTGCGTCGCTACTAAACGGTGTACGGGTCTCAAATGTGAAGCGTTTCGGACTGCCGTACTCTGTGAATGCTCTAAGCGCTTTGAGACCAACGGGCCATTCTCCGTCCACGAGCGCTGTTACAGTCGCCACTGAAATTACATACACATTTCCTTGCAGAGCTTACCACTCAGCGACACCTTGTGATAATAAAAATATTTATAAAAAAGCTGAAAATTTATTTGTTGCATTGTTTCTCATTAACGAGTGGAGTTCGGTAAGGCTGAATCATTCCTTTCGCATGTTCACACGGAAGTAAATAGTAAACAAAATAAAATTATGAAATCACATAGCAGCAGTGAGAACTCGTCGGTACACGACGAAAAGGAAAAAAATGAAAGCCACCACATATTATGACTGATTGTCCATAGTTGTTGCTAAATCCTTTCTTTCATCGCCCATTCACCTTAGCTTGTGTTAAACGCTAGTCGAAATAACACGAGATTTTTTTAAAAAAACGTTACTTATTTTACTGTACCAAAAGGGATTCAACATGGGAGCGGATAAGGTCAACTGTTGCTGTTAAATCATCCAGGGTATTGTTATCTCGTACTATAATAATATCAGCATCGTACGCGTCCCTCGCCTCCTCTTCACAAATTCCGTGGATCTCTGCCTCCATGTTCTCGTCTCGCTTAACACTGTTATACTTCCGCTCTGTTAACCGTTCAAAAAGCACCTCGGTGGAGACCCTTAACACAACCACCAGGTGGAACCACCGCTTTGGGAACAACCCGCTAGAGTGGTAGTCCAGAACATGGTTCCCGCCCTCGACCATAATGGGCTCCAGATAGTCCAACAAACGATCCTCGTCGTCGTCTCCAATGACATGTGTGTCGAACTCCTCGTCGTACTCGGAGAAGAACTCGTTCTCCACCACAATGTTTCCCACATCTATGCGTGAGAATCCATCAAGCTCCTCGACGAGAAGTTCCGCCAGTGAAGTTTTCCCAGTCCCTGGAGTACCAGTTATGAGGACATTGACACCTTTCGGTTGCTGCATCGCACACAGCTACGTAAAATAAATAAAGATAAATATGTACAGAACAGTAACCGGACGTGATTGATAAAATAACAGAAGCACAAGATAAAACAATATCGGTGAATGAAACGAGGGAACACATGCTCTGCACCGCATGAGACCAATGAGCAAACAACATCACTTCGATAAAGCAAGGTGCTGGTGAGATCAACATGGCACGCACCACACAACGTTGCACTTGTTCCTGGGCGCAATTCTGCAGGAGCATGGTCCTTGAAACTGATAATTCACCCAATATACGTCGAAATTACAACTGAACAAAATAAGAAAGATCCTCAACATCGTTTGGAAATACTCAAACCAAAGCCACCCACGACAAACAGTAGTGCCGTCAATCTCAACAACAACAAAAATATTATATTCCCATCACTTGAACCCCAAACGACAGCTCAACGGAGGGTCCAAATGATATTACAGTAGAACGATAGCGCCTTGGGTGGTGAGTTTTTCCGGTAATGTACAAGAAAAAAACGCAAAATATAATGAAGCACCGAATAAGAGACAACGCCATCGGTAACGTCACTAAAAGGTAACGAAACTGGTTATCATTCACACCAATAATACAAAAAAAGTCTGCACGTCCTTGCCGCGGCATTGAGGAAGGGCTACTTTTTTTCTCGTTCCCGTTGCTCCGCGCGAAACCGCTCAAACTCTCTTTCAATGCTTCCCTCAAAAGAGCTCTCCTGGTGCAGTGGTGCCGCACGATGCCTAATCCACATATCCAGTGACAATTGTTTCATCTTCTTTATTTTTATAGATGCTAAGACGTGATTGCGAGACTGTTTGTGGCCTACCCAGTTATTTCGCTGCACCGCCATGTGACATGTCGCGCACCACAGTTGCTCCGCTGGGTCCATCAGCTCCTTAGCCAACTGCGACGGCCTTAACTGACGCCCAACATAACCCCTTCTACGAAGCATTTAAAGCAGGTTTCTAGGGGCTTTCGACAAATGCGACCCTAAGCGTCACTACAGCAAGTCAGAAAGTGAAGGAGCGGTGCAAATAAATAAACAAACCGAAAGGCAAACGCAAAAAATAGTAACGGGTACAGTGTAATGTCTTCGCTTATTCCCTTTAGAGTTTTTTCCGTTATTATTATTTTTTTTCTTCAAGAAAAAAAACTAGAGGGGAAAGAGGTAAAACACACGGAGATAAGTAAGCATAGGAAAAACGTGGTAATGCGGCACAAAAAGCGAAAGGTTCCTACGGACCAAACAGCAAACACCACCGAGAAACCGTCTGGACAACGCAAATGAGGCAAACGGGTGGGAAATTCAACTTGGCTTGAAGCAACCATACCTCTCATGGCACGCTCTTTTTCCTTTTCCCAAAACAAAGAATTGGCCAGCAACAAATGCTGCAAAAAGAAAAAAAACATGACAGTCCTTCAACGACTCTCCCGCAAATGAACGAGAATGCCCTGCTGCAAACCCAAACCCTCACCCTAACCCACTACACGATTTCCTCGCATTCATAATAGCTAAACAACAACAAAAGACACTATAACGCTACAGATAGTTTTACATATTGGAAAGAGAAACAACATTGTGTATAGTTCTAACCTAACAAAAACCCAATGTTAAAAATCGTAATTGTTATCATCATTATCATCGTACTCCGCATCAAAATCAACGTATAGATCCTGCTGTGTAGTTACTATAAGCGACTGCAGTAGCTGTCCTGAACCTTCCATAGTCGCCCCATCTTCACCTGCGACCCTGCATTTGTCATTACTGTTATCAGGTGTACTACTCCAATCAGTTTGTTTCTCCGTAGTGGTCTCGCCTTTCGGTGAGCTCACTTGGGTGCCTGATGAGCCACTAGTCGGACACGTGCATTGGGAGCTAACACTCGTGAAAGGGGAATCAACATTACTAGAGGAGGAGATCGTCGTGTTGTTAAACAACACCTCCGGCGACGAGTTGCCAAAACCTGAACCTACAACAACTTCCTCTGAACAAGACAGGCTCCCAGCAGGGAGTGGGCGCACATGGGATGCGGGAGAAGAAAAGCTTTCGTTAATGGCGTGAGACTGTGTTCCCGTGGACCAACCCACATTTGACATCTCAGAGTTAATAATGCTGTCTGTGTCCGAGAAATCTGCTGCATCACATGAGGAGTTAATAGAACTTGTAAAACTTCTAGAACCCTCAAGCAGATCACATTCAGAGGCACTAATCGGTGTTTGTATCTCCATATCATTTTCCCACACACGTACTCGTTTTACACCAAATCCGTTAGCCACTGTTGCGATTCGCTCCGCAGATGTTACGGGGAAAGCGGTGGCACATATGGCCTCGAGTCGGCTACTAAAGTGCATCACAAATTCGCAAGGCAAAATACTGGCGCCGCTGAAACCATCAAAAATGCGCCTCACGTGCATGTTTCTCGTTAACAGACGCTCCACAATGTTCTCAAACCGTAGATCGACACTTTTGGCAATGCGCAGTAAGTATTCGCCGACCTTCACTTCGAGATAATTAAGACCGCCACTGCCTTCATCGCCCACGGCTAGATACGTTTCCTTTGAGGGTTGATCCATATGGTCGTACTCGACAGGTGGACGCATAACATTTCCACTTGCATCGCAATCGGACTGGCTTGGCATTAGTTCATCCTCGAAAGTTACGTAGAAAAAGCAACAAAGATCATTTGTTTCTACTTTCCATTCCCCATTCACGTATTCATAGTCTGTCATACCATAATTGTCGCCGTGGCAGGATCTCGTGAAATTTCGAATAACAATTGTTGGTTTCCTTGTAAATTTTTCGCTGTCCACGGTGTCGTCACTTAACTTTGTACCACCCACATTAGCGCAGCGAGAGCAGAAGTATTCACCAGTGAAACAGGTCCCACAGCCCCCCGTGCCAGCGCCGTCGCACCTCCACGATGGGTCGCCTTCCCGTGCGACGCGGGCCTTGCCTCTTTGCCACGAACCATCTTTAGAATGGACTATAAAATACTTGTTTAGTCGGTATGACAACCCGGCCATTAAACTCTTGTACGTTGTGTTGCCCTTGTAAAATGGCAAAAGAACATTGCCACGATAGTCAACACCCGCGCCACTAAGATGTGGGCCGTACTCGCCCGCTGGTTCCGGTGGTTTACATTCGCTGTCGTTTATGTTCCTCCGCACGGGTGGGGGGCACTGGTAAAGGCCAACATAAACAGTCTCAGTGGGAAACATATACCGACCTTCGGTGATTTCATACGCCTCCTTGGTGCTCCCCGCTAAAAGGGAATTGTGGAGCAGAAAATGCCTTCACTTCTCTGTCACCTCCAACAGCAACTTTACTAACAATAAAAAACAAAGAACGATGGGATGAATGCGGGCCATGAAAAACAAAAAAAAAGAGGCAATCAAATTGTACATAAGTCAGCGGTTGCGCCCTCTCCGTAAACCCGTGCTTTATATCACTCTCACTTCAAATACAAAAAAAACATATACGAAGGGGATTTTCCTTTCAATCGTTGGTACAAAAAATACGAAAGGAAGACAGATAATATATTTGGTACAAAGAAAAACATGATACAAAGAAAGAACGACAGCAATGATAATAATAATAATACGTATAACAAGAAATTATAACCACTTGTTTCAAAAACAAACAAAATCATCATTTCCTTTTACTTCTTAAGTTATTATCATTTCCGCAAATTTAAATATAACCTTCTCATGATCTAATTACCGTGTGTCCATTATTTCTTCATTCATCAGCAATGTAACTATTGCTAGGAGGGGAGAGTGGTGTTTACATCTATGCGTAAGAGGAAAGAAATTCCTTCTCCCCCTTTTCTTTTTTTTCTTCTCTTTTTTTTTGCTTTATGTTCCTCCACTTCATCGCTTAAGATATTTTTCCCGCGTATCTGCTTGGCACCTTCCTACTCTTTCAATTTAATCCTGAAAACTTTATTCCCCAATTTGGCATCAAATCGCATGTTTCTCCGTCGTTTAATCACAATGGAGGGAGCTTAAATAACTAATAACGAGAGGAAAAGTGAACAAGAAAAATATCCAAAGTGTTGCACGAGCTTCACCTAGGATATTTCCTTCTCCTTGTTAAATCTGATGTGCAATATCTTAAAGTATGTTCCTCCCTCCTCTTGCTGTTGCTGCATAAGCCCCCTCCAATAATAATTACGCGATCCCAAGAAACCGTTTCCCCAGCCTTCACGCTTGGGTGCGGGCCTCCAAGAAGAAAAAAATTACTATTGATGTTCTCATATAGGATTCTCCCTGCATAGACACAAAAAGAGGATGTGCTATAAAATGGGTGCTTGGCTGCTCACAGGATGAAGTGTAAGGTTTCATGTAAAAGTGCTTCTTTTTATTTTATTTTTCATTCACTTCTTTGCGCTTTGCATCCCATGCGATGCAGTCCGAAAGCGAAGTGCGCGTGCCCCTAAAACTTGGCGATCAACCCGGCCGGCAAGTAGAGGCGGACCCTTAGTTCTCTGTTAGTGGTTGTTCGATAGCGCGTTGCGAGGACAAATGTGCGCTTCTCGTGCATAGCGGCATTGATAATGCAGCAGGGCTCAACTTTGCCTTGGCAGGATTATCGCAGTAAGTCTCCGGGTCAAAGTAGTCGTAGGCAACCTTACCCCAACTTTCACATTCTTTTCTGGGATGGGCCTTATGTTCAGCATCGCGATCACCCGTAACTTCTGTCGATGACCGAATGCATTGATTCAATGGAGTTTGTGGTACCTCGTCGACATCAAAAAGAAGTTGTCTTTCAACGTCTATTGGATTATCTGCGCACTTACCTTGGGTATCATCAGCATTCGCCTTCGCGCGAGACCCATTGACAGCAGCAGGAAAGGTGCGCGGCTCCTCCATATCATTTGACAGCACAGTTGTTTGCACTGTTCCACTTCTGCGATTTCCAGCTTCATCCACCTCCTTATCTGCACGTGTACTTTGCCTTGCCTTGCGTAAAATACGCCCAATCTTATCAGGAGAGTTTGTGAAATTCGGGGCGAAATTCTTACTTGCTTCAGGGCCCCAATAAAGATAAGTTTTCATTTCAGGTATTGTCGTCACATCATCCCCTCTCCGCCTTCTTGCACGCTCCTCCCTGGTTTCTTTCGATGCAGAACCAGTTCCAGGTAATTTTTTTCCATCACTGCCTCTAACAACCTGCTTTTTAGTTACTTCTTCACGTACACTCCGAGTTGTTTTTCCACCGCGAGTATTGGTGTCTTTCCTGCTGGATAAATTCTTCTCGGCCTCCACGGCACCAGAAGGTTTCTTCGCCACTACCTTTGAAGACTTCTCATCTCGCATCCTGCAATTCCTTCTTTCAACAGCATCGTCGGAACCAGAGCACACGGATTCGGCATTACGCTTCCCCTTCACCAGCGGTGCGGCTCCAGAGCGCCTGGTGGTGGCGCGCTTGTCGGAATAACCCGAATAGCTTTCGTCATTCAATCTATCGCACACCTTTGGCCTCTGCTGCTCTCCACGGTGGGTACCGCCTGCTGAATAAACCTCTTCTGTGGAGGAGGCGATATGACGCTCAGGATCAACATTACCGTCTTTCCCTTCATCTTTTGCTTGAAGCTGCATAAAAATAACTTCCTCATTCACCTTGACAACTTGTGTGACCATGTCACACGAAAATATTTCCGCCCTGCCCGATTCAGATTTCACAAATATTCCTACGACGTGAAATTTATCGGGTAATTGGTTATTGGCTCCACTACGTATACGCAGACGACCAATCACCTTTTTGGCGAGTTGTCTGACGGTAATGTCCTTTTCCAGAGGGACACGCAGGGTTAAATCCTCTGCATTGTCTTGAAACACCGTAACAGTGGCAAACTGCAAGGTCTTGGAGTCCGTCTGCGCATCCATTGTAAGATAAAGTCGGACAGGTCACAGTTGCACGCGACTCGGTATATGCGTGTACAAAAATAAATATCTAAGTTTGTGTAAAAGAAAAAAAAAATGGTGTCTCGTTTTATTTTTGTTATCTCTGTCTTCTTCTGCTAGGCGGTGTTGAGTCGCCCACACTATATCTAATTCCTTTTCACTTTTCTTTTTATATGCTCACTGCGGCTTCTAATAGATAAAAAGATAAAATAAATTCTGTTATCCACCACCGCCGCTGTTTGCTTCAGTTAAATAGCCTTGAAGAATGGAGTAAATACTAATAGTAAGGAAATAAGAGCAGAATGGTTAAGACCGACTCTTACCACTATTGTCCTTATCCTTCTTTTTCTCGTTTTTATTGTTGTACAGTTTCCCCTGCTTCGTGTGTGTGTGTGTCTGTCCGTTTGTATATTTGGACCCAATGGTTAAGCTAACTGGGTAAAAACCCGATTTTCTACGCAAATCCTAATACTTTGTCTTCGTAGAGACAAAATTTGCTTCTGTCAGTACGGAGCGAAGTAGATATGTTTTATTTTTTAAAGAAAAAAAATGAAGAGTAAATGATGATGAACGAAAAGGAAAAACAGAGTGTCAACATTGGTGGTTTTTTTTTAGGGAAGCCAGCGAGAGTTTTCGTAACAAAATCAACGGGCAGCAAGTTTCTAGGGAAAGGGAAAACACTCGCCACGACTCCCCAATCAGTAATGCAAAAAATAAGTAAATATTGCACCCCACTTCCCTCCCATCTTTCACAACGATCTTACCAAGAAAAAAAAAAGAGAGCTCCAGTTGGTTATGCGTTCGCTTCACAAAAAAACGTTTCACCCAGCCAACAGAGAGAGAGAGAAAAAAAGAAATATGGACTGTGTATTACCCTTCCACAGATCCAAATATATCGCGGAAAAATTACAGCTGAGATAAAAAGAAATATTTTACAGTTCACCTATCATCTCATCATATGGAGAGACAAGCAAAAAATACTATGAGCAATGCTTTCACCAGAAACTTTTTCACTGACGTGCTGCCGTCTTCTGCTTTCTAATGTGTTCAAGAAATTCATGCGGTGCAAAACCCCAAAGCATTCGTGCGTACAGTAGGGTGGGATTATCGCGCCAGTCGATCGTTGAGCGAAGCACGTCTTCGTCTGTTGAGAAGGGGGCCTTCGCGAAAAGGTGCGGCATCTTATCCCGAAGCTCACTGTGCACAGCAAATATCGGTGTGTCCTCCGTTATGTCAAGTTTTCGCTTCAAACGGCGACTGCGTCGATAAGGCGGCGGCAACATCGCCTGGGCTGCGGAGAGGACGCCAATGCGATGATGTTCTGTTTCTTGGCCATCCGGATCATCAGGGTCCTTTCGTCTCGGCCTCCTCCTCTTCTTTTCGCACCCAAAACGACTTCTACGACGAGATAACCACCCCACCAAACCCCTACGCCGACGACTCCGAGAAGAGTTCACAGCCGCGGATTTATTTTTCATGTTCCCGTTTTCCTCCCCATCATTAGTCTTCGCTCCACTATTGGATTCCTCATCCTCAGCGGTGTATTGCTCTCTATCATCACTACATTCACCAGAGTCGTCACATAAATCTTCATTCACTTCGACTTCACGCTTCACTCTTTTCGCAACAGTTTCCTTTTCAATCTTCCCTACATGACGCTGTGTGTTGTTTCTAGCTGGTGGAGCTGTGCCACTCTCTCCATTGATACCATCTTCTATACGTGAAGCCGTGTTAGAATCGCTTTTGTTGTCTTCATTTTCTCCTCGCTCTGCTGCGGCAGAGTTCCGAGTATGAACCCTTCGACCCCCTGTAGTCGAGAAGGATGTCAACGGGACTTCCTTTAAAACACTTCGGGGATCACCCCCGGGCGTAACGTTGCTAACAACATGTACATCTTTCTGACCAGTACGCCTAACCTTTATAAGAGGATCGCGCGTGTATACCAAATAACTTGTGGGTGGCGAAACAACGGCCAAGCTTGCCGCAGCACGCCGTGTGCGAACACCACCATCATTGTTGTTAGGAATTAAAGTAACACTTGTCGTGTCATTCAACCACACAACATCTGCAGTCGGAGCGGATGCAAGTGGTATCGCACTGTCCCCATCAGGGGGTTTCACTACGGGCTCCCATCCGCACTTGCCAACAAATGCGCGCTGAGAGAGTTTTTGTACCGAGACGCCACCACCCGTCTCACCAGATGTCGTGGAAGCCATCGATGTCACTGACGGTGGAAACGGTAATGAAGAAGAGGAATCCGGAGTACTTTGGTGTGCGCCTGGCTGTCCTTCATTCACCTCAAGTACCGGAGCTTGGGTGCTCGACTCGCTTTCCCCAGCGGCGGCGGTGGTGCCCTTCACATCCACACCGACAGCCCGAGTAGCCTCGGTTGTCGGACGGTCTGACTCCATCGCTTCACAATTTCCTAGTCAAAACTAAGGCAGCAAAAACCCTTTCCCCCTTTTTTTGTACAATTCCTTTGTTTCCCTAATACTTCAGTACAGGGCCCAGCGATTGCAAGCACCTGTCAGTACTGCACTTCGCAAATATTTTTAAAAGAAAAGAAGAAATATACAACAAACATGTTTAAAACGAAAGAAAAAGAGAAGCGGTCATTGGCAGGCGATCTAACACAGGTCAGCCTAAAAAATAAAAAAAAAGCGAGAAATGCTTCAAGCGACAAATATAACGTGTACGAGTAATTTGGAAAAAAAAATCCAAAGGAAAGTAGTGGAAATAGAGCATCACTTTAAAAACCTAGAGGGTATCTCCTCCCGCAATGCAAAATTCACTACAAGCCAACATCATTGTCAAGGAAAGGGAAGAATACGTCACCACAATTGGTGGGTCTCGACAACAAAAAGTTAAACAGTTTTCCTGGACATTTGGAACCGGCGATATGCCCCGGCAGTAATAACGTTACCTTGCGCGTCCTGCATCTCCTCATCCTCCTGGTCTACGTGAATGCGCTTGCGTAGGCTGCGGCCGCTCCCAACAACACGGTCCCTCATTTCAATTACTTTACGGATCGAAGACAATCCCTCATAACTCCTGAGATTCATTGTCACACCCAACCGTCGGAGCCCCTCTGAGTGCCGCTCGGCACCGAAGTGTTCCTTAAATACCTTTGGCCCAACGTACACAGTGCCACCGCAAACTTCACAATAAAACTTTTTGTGCAGTTGCTGCAAATACACAAGCCACCGCGCTACAGGTTTTCCGTCACTATCCAGAAGCCTTCCAGTGGCATCGTCTTCACCGACCGCTGTGGGCACGACAGCACTTACCTTCTCCTGCTCTCCACTGTTTGGCGGCGCAAGGGCCGCATTAACTTCGTGTACCGCCGCTTGGGCAACACTTCCCTCCACCGTCTTGGCACACCTGCTCCGTGCCTTCTCCACAGAGCCAAGAAAATCTCTTTTCATGTTTTCACGCTCCCACTCGAGCTCCTCAGCTGTCTTGCTGTAATCGCGTAGTAGAGCTTTTTCTGTTTCCTGCCAATAATCAAAAAGCAACGTCTGCAGCAGCGCGACAACTTTCCCTTCAACGTGAACAACCGCTTTGATGTCATCCAAAGACGGAGAGTTTTCTATTTCAGAGTCCGTCAACGTCTCAACATATGTCAAGGGCCACAGTGCAAACGCTTTTGTATACTTCCGGAGTGGTGGAGGTGCATGAACTGATGATGCCGATTTCGTTGTGGTCCCAGACAAAACCAATGCGTTACTTCCTACGCTTACAACAGATTTTTTGTGTTCCACAAGTTTTGACCAGAACTCTTCCGCGTCAACATCACACTTTGAGAATGACGATGTAAGCACTTCATTATCCATAACACAGACACGCTTGTGGAAGTTTGTCAAATACTTGAGTAGTTCCACAACAAATTCCTTATAAGACGCGAACCCATAGACTTTACGGAAGGGATCCACGTCATTCAGTATGATGTCTGTTATTCCCGAAACAAAAGAAAAAAATTCCACGCGGCCCGGCCATGAACTCCCAAGGGCATAGTTCTTCTCCTTTGCACACTTGCTTGTGGAGAGCATAAAGGCGCTATATCGCTGATAATGCGACTCCAAGTCAAGGCAACTGCCGTAACGCTCAGCCAATGTAAAAATATTGTCCAATGCATCAGGATTTGGGAGGTCTAATTCACACCTAACGGGAGGCACATCACGAAACCTGCGATGGTACTCGCGGATATCAGCGATTTCTGCCTCAAACTCTTTCATGGCGGTGTTGATAACCGTTTCACCCTCCGACGGAGCTTCCTGTAACGCAACAATATCGTCGTGGTCGAGGTACAGGTCTAACAACTTCTCCGCAATCGGTCCTATGGCTTCTGCTTGTTCAATGACGAAATAATCACGCAGAAGTTGGTGACGCCTATTTGTAATGTCGCCGAGTAACAGCTGTTGCACAATGTTCTCCACATGGCGTTCAATATCAGCCTCGAAAAGTCGTATCTTCTCCAGCACACCACCGAACATCGTCTGAGTAGAGAAAATAAGAGTGGTGTGAAGAAAGAAAAATAATAATAATAATAATAAACGAACCGAGTTAATTAAATACTTTCTGGCCGCACTTTCCTTAGCCAAGGGACACCTTGAGCGATTCTAAGAAATGACAGCCACCGGTGGGCGTTACTGAACTCCTTTTTCCACTACTTCTGTGAATTGGGCTTTCCTCTTTATACTGCACAGAGAGAGAGAACCGGCGTAAGCTCAAACGAATATCACAATCTAAAGGAAAAGAGAGGCGACAATAAAATCACTATTATCATAGAACTACACAAATATCAACAGCATACCTGTGTGCAAAGAGAACTGAGAAAAAATGCAGCACGGCGATGTTAGAGAATTAAAAAAAAAACAAGAACGACTAAGAAAACAAAGATGAGTTAAATAGTTGTTGTCGTGCAGCAGTTGCCAACCCCAACATATCAACGCCAATAGAACTAAAAAAAAATAATAATCTAATCCTCACCACCTTTATCAAAGGAAAGGGTGACAAACAAAAGAAAAAAAAGTTAAACGAGAATTACACCACATCTTAAATGCAAAGAGTTGCTGAGATCAGCAACTAATTTCAAGAAATCTACAAAAAAAACATGTGAGTGAAAAAGTGTCGCTTGCAAAGAAAAGAGGGGAAAACACCAAAGCAGCCAACCGCATGAGATGATATTAATACTTGAAATAATAGTAAAAAAAACATAATTAAAAAACGCTACTCAACACGTGATAGAACGCGAAGGAGTAAGAGAAAAAAATCAATTTCTTTTTGATTTTTACCGGTGTACTCACAGTGGTGTATATCATCAAAAGAACGACCCGTCACAATGATAAATAAAAACAAAAAAAAAAAAGAAGCAGAAGCATAGCAAAGATCATAGCAGTAGCCGGTAAGCCACACCTCCATGTTCCTGAGTCTGTACGCCTCGCAGCAGTGTTGTTTCTTGACTTACACGTATACCACCGAGAACGTTTGGCTTCAGATTAAGGAATCACTTCGTTGAGAGGAGTGGAGTTTAGGGCTGGGCAACAACTAATGCCGACGGTACCGGGAACGGAAAGCAGATCGACTAAATCTGAAGGAAATTAAAGTGAATAATATATATTCATGCGTATTGTGCCAGTTACACGTCCCATCCAGACTAATATTTACCTTGCGATTACCGCCCTATGATAGTAATAACTAAGAAGCAAAAGAAAAGAAGAAAAGGACGGCGCGGAATACGAAAGCAGCAATGTACGTGGCAGATTTGGCATGAAGAAAATATGACACAACCAGCGGTCCCCTCACACCAAGAGGGAACAAAAAAAAAAAAACGTATTTTTCAAACCGATAGAAAACGAAGAGTCAGGCCTCTAAAGTAAATATGCACCAACTCTAACAAAAGTAAATAGCAGACTATATATATATATATACATGGAAAGGTAAAACAGTTTATTTCCTTTCCATTCGCAGTACCCCTACCCTTCCTCCTCTGTTTAGAAAGGTAAAAGCGCTGTAAATGAACTAATTGCTTCGTAACAAACAGGGATGACACACATCGATTGTTATCGTGTATGTGCGTTCGGTTACAAAAAGAAGCTGTTCAACAAACAAACACACATAAGCGGTACGTTATCCCAAGGGATATATATATATATAAAACAAGATATTCAAAAAATCACGGAAAGCGATAGGAAGTATGCCACTGAGAAAGAAAAAAAAGCAGTACGGACGATATTTGGGTGATCCAAGTGAAACGTGTTAACTCAGAGGGGAAATACGTGGCCCCCGTCTTCCCATGAGATCCACACAAAAACAAACGCGGCAGCACGGTTGCACTATCCGTCACCGACTAATCACCCACAACAACATGCTTCACCACAAAGCAATGTAAATATATATGCATATACATGTACATGTATGTGTAACACTCTATTTAATTACCGCTTCTAATTTCTCCTCAACCATGTGACATACCCTCATCAATATCTAATGCGAGACTTTGACCGTGCCAAACTAATGAATCATACGAGATGTGTAAGTGAAAAACAAAAAAAAACATCCCGTCGAGTTACACTGAGACACATTACGACAATTTCAGATTCATACATCAAGCGGAGAAAAAAGAAAAGAAAACAGTGCAGCCATTTACATACAAATCACTCATAAGCTCCTCCACCCATCGAGAAGCAGCAACAAGAGGAGGCGAGAAACAGACATCAACTCACCACCCCTAACCATTCAGAAAGCGCCTTATCCGAAGAGCAAATATCAATCGTCCACCTTTTTTCTTTTTTCCTTATTTCTTTCCAAAAAAGGGAAATGTGCCACAACCTCCTCCCCAAACACGTATAACCGCACTGTCACTGTCAGTTCATTGCCCCACTCAACTCACCGGCACATTGGTGTCTGCCGAGACGAGTTTCAAGTAGTACAGCCAACTAATGGTCTCACATCTGTGTGTGCCACTAACAGTGAGCTTCGCAGCATGTACGTTGCGCTGCTGATCGTCCTGACGGTATTGTACCCCAATAATGATGGCTTTCTTCGGTGGCACGGTTTCTACAGACTTCGACACAAAGAACGAGGGAGTGTCTGTCGTTATGTTAACCGTTAATGGTTCGTTGAACACATTCTTGAATGTCAGTGGAGTTGTAGCGCCGGGTCGCACAGCAAAGGGTCCTTGTCGTTGTGGTGGCTGACACGAGGCTACAATTGGGAAGGTGTAAACACCTGTATTTGACGAAACTTCAATGATTTGTCGTATATCACCTATTTGTGAGGGTTCGTACAACATATCGACACTCACCTCCTGCCCCTCAGGACGTGAGCAACCCGGCGCTCTGATATTGTTCTGGTTTCCAACTCTCGAGAAGTGACATGCTTTACTCTCATCGCAGTACCGTAGGCTGTATTCACAATTCGATTTGTTGTACGAAGTAAATTTCAACGTGAATTCCACGCTTTGACCGAGGGAGCAACTAATACGAGTGACACCCTCATGTGGCGGCGGAATTGAGTTGAGTTTCATTTTGCATGCAACGACGCCTGCCTCCGAGCTAGTAGCAGTTACAGTTGCAACGGGGTACTCCTTATGTACAAGTGGAAAGAATCTAACGAGAAGTTCAGCAGTGCTGTTCGCTGCAACGGCGATATGTGGATCGACGAAAAGCGCATCGCTCCCATTTTCCACACGTGTCGTGAACGTTGCACTCCGTGGAAGGTTATTTGTAATGGGTATTTTGTACGTTGCCAACGTGCGAACAGCCGCCACGAGCTCTGCTTTCAAAGTCTCCGTTTTTGGTACAACCTTCAATGCCACCTCAAACGATTGAGAATTACCCTCATGGCTGCTGCAGTTGAAAATAAATGTTCCGTGCAGAACACCCTCGACAAAAGGGGTAATATCAACACCAATTTCGCGTTTTTGCCTTGCAGGAACATCTATTGCCATGGGCATCTTAACGCTAACACTGTTTTTGACCGACTCATTGAGCCAACTGACGGAGGAGCGGAAGCGGAGAATGTTGGGCGTATTGTTGACCAGTTCAAATACTTCTTGATGGGTAGTGGTTACCTCGACAGATTTTTCAATGCTTGTGGTTCCGTCAATCATGCTCAACGACGTCCCCTCCAGTAGAATACTGCGGCCATCCCCCGACGGATACGGAATGAACATTGTGGCAACGTCCTTCTCCCCTGTATAAACGAGCGGCGCGTATGTGATGGGAAGCGTTCCGCGACCTTTCGGGTGTACTGTTAAAATCTTGAGAGCGGACCACCCTTTGCTGTTTAGCACTGGGCGCAGTGTCCACACATTATCGGTTGGATTTTCAATTGTAACGGTTTTCGTCACCGTACTCCCCACTTTGCACACAAATTCGAGGACCGTGTCTGGCTTAACTATATCTACACAGTGTGCCTCCACGTTCAGTGTAATGGCGGGGCGTTGTCAAATTCCAGCATGATGGCGGTACGAATGGAGTTGCCCAAGCTGGTAGGACTGTACAGAAACTCGCAGATCTGCTCCCCATGCGCTCGGATAACGCCTCCAGAAGGGGCGATCTTTATTTGTTTGCTTGTGTCAGGCGACAATTCCCAAGAAAATCTTTGTGAAATATCACCACTGTTCATAATGACAACGCGTCTACTAGCAACAGTACCGATCATAACGTTGTTAAAAAGAACATTCTGCACATCTGTATGAACCTCAGCATCTTCACACGCACCTGTAAAAACAACGAAAGGAACAACCTTCCCACACACTATCATGCTTACCTCACGGTGGAATTCCACCATGCGGTTGGGCGGCTTAAACACAGCAGTAACGGTACGGATGTCCCCGGGACGCATAGTAAATGTATTATTTGGAGTAATGGAAACACCTCTCGCCATCAACTCTTCATCAATACATTTTGCCAATGAAACAGTTGTTGGCACACCGCTTCTGCACTCCAGACGCAGCTCAACTGTGCGAGTAACACCGATGCGTGCAATACCAAGTCGTGCTACACGCGGCGATACGTCAATTTTTGGGATGATACCTTCACCTCTAATTGGAACATACGTTGCATGAATTCCGTTTACAAGTAGCTTCAAGTCACACAAGAACTCCCCCACCTCGCTCGGTGTGAAGGATATATTCAGCTGCTGTGTTTCCTCTGGTGAGAGCGCAAGATAATTCGCATCGATTTTGAAGAATTTGTCCTTTGAAAGCAAACATTCCACGGTGAGAGATTCAGCATTCTCCTCATTTTTAATGCAAAGCGTTGCAGGGGCGGGAGATTGGTCCATCATATAATCCGAAATAAAGCACAAACCAAAATCGAACTTGCTAAAACTTAATGATAATTTTGGTATGTAACTAATGGCCGACAAGTGGATGGTGTACACCGTGCGTTTCTCAATCCGAAAAATAAGCGGCAAATTGCGGATAACCTCGGTGGATGTAGGCAAAAACGATAAAGTCAACTCAGCTCGCTGCTTCGCTTGCAGGGTACAGATGTTTCCGCTGAGGCGAAAAAAGCGGTGCTCCGGTGACACAGCCGTGAAGTTCAAGGGACATCTCCCATCATTCTGCAAGTACAATTTCTTCTCTACCGCTGTATTCACCTGAACCCGACCAAGGTTATAGTCAAAGCAATGATACGCTGGGACCTGGACAGGCTCGCTAGCATCTGAGCTGTTCACGTTGTCCATCAGCAGAGAGAAATGAGTTCGAAGCCCTTCTCCTTTAACATTAATTGTCAGCGGATTTGTCGCACGCTTCACACGACAAATTAGTTTGATATTGACTGCAATTTCCTCCTTTGGAGAGAACCATATCGTTAGTGCAAGTGTCGAATTAGGATCAATAACGCCTCGCGATGGCTTTACGCCAACAAAATCTTTCTCCGCACTAGCCGACACAGAATCAAAATTAAATGGAATCGGTGTGTCTTCCCGGTTCTCAAGGTACACGACCCGCTCATTTCTAACCCCGATCAGTGTTCCGCCAAACAACACCTTGTTAACGCTCAAGAAGACGCTCGGTTCATAAACCTTTCCAACAAGCAGGAAAGGTATCGCAATGTGATCAAAAATGTAGAAATTCCAGAGCGACTCCCGTGTAGCGAGTGAAGTTGAAGTGTACTCAAAGGCCATCTCGCACTGCTTACCAGAAGCAATAGAACCAGCCGGTGTTAGGCAGCGAAACGGTGCAAGCTCCGATGTATTCTGATTGCTGATCCACTCAAATCGATGAATATATGCCGTCGGATTAATGACTTTGAAGGTTACAACGCTCTTCGTGTTAAGCCCACATACGTTAAACAGAATGGGTATGGTAGATGGTGGAATAATACTCCTACCTCGCCATCCACACGGGTTTCAAAGTAATCACAGTTTGGTACATTAAAATGTACCAAAGGACATTCTGCAGACCCGTGGAGCGGAACAAGCAACTGTGGCTTAGCGCTGTGATGCATATTAACAACAAGCATGTGCTCTGGAACCCCAACAGATTTCGGTGAAAACGCTAGCTCCACTTCTTCACTCTTTTGAGGTTCTATAAAGCCGCAAGCAGGCGACACAGAAAACGGGCTGAAAACTTCGTTTGAAGACGAAGAATCGCCGCCACATTTTTGAACCTCGAAGGAGAACGGAAGCACATTAGAACCCAAATTCTCAATGCGCAATGTTAAGAACTGCTTCTGGAAGATCTTCGTTGTGGGGAACACAATTCTATCAGCGAGATCCGAGTTGTTATTCATCGGCATCGTGATTTTGTAGTTCGTCTGCTCACACGCGTAGCTTACTAGAAGAGTTTTCTGAAGCTTAACGTAATCCGTTACCTGGTACGGGGGCTCCACTGCCGAATCACCCAGTTTTCGGGCGCTATGACGTGCCTCAACATCCGCCACAACCGATGCCTCTTCGATTTCTGAGGCGTTGCTTTTCCCCAACTGGTCCTTACATCTGTCATCCCATTCAGTTCCCCCAACACTCTCAATCGATGTTACTCTCAGTATGCATGAGACACTTTCCTTGGTAACAGTATTACTGTACAATCGAACCGTGATATCTTTTGAAGAGCCTGACCGCATGCGTCCCACACGAGGACAAAAGGTCAGGTAACGAGAGGGATGCGCCCACTCGAAGCGTACAGGGTGTGGAGTGTTGTTCCTGACAGTGAAGGTGTGTTCCTTCGCCAGAGAGAGGTACCAGTACCCAAGGGTCAGGCGATCCCCGAACAGTGGGTCAGTGTTGTGGAACGAAATCGGCTCAAAAAAGCTTTCACCAACTACCCAAAGCTCACGATCATCGAACGGATTTTCCGTCACTGACACTCTGAGGCGCGCTCTCCACTTATCCACCCTCATCGGTGAAAGTACCACAGCAAAGTTCACCTCACCGGTAGGCGGAATCACAAGCTCCTCTCTGAGACCCTTAACGGACAAACCTTGCGGCAACTCGTCCGGTGCTGTTACTCGGATGTGAACAGCCATTTCTGAGGTATTTCTCACGGTAAACTCCCTGGACACGCTTGTACCTACGAAAGCTAGTGGCATTTGTATGGTGTCTGGTGATGGGTTCAGCATGGCGTCGGAAGTAGAAACCTTCGGTACCACTGCCCTCGCACCTTCTTTTGACTTGCCCTTTGGCCCACCTGTTGATGACGAGTTTACAACAATGGGACAGGACGTCTGCAACGGTGGTGGGAGAATACACTCCACCGCGGGAAGAATGCCCTCTCCGCTAAGGCCAAAGTGAAGTGAATTGGTATTGGGATCGGTTCCGTCTACCGCAACAGCTTCAAAATAACCGTTAAAGACCTGCAGACAATCGGGCGTGAAGCATACCGTCACGAAGCGGCTCTCAAACGATGATAATTGCATCGTGCCTCGATCACAGGTCTCGCCATCAATGAGGAGTGTAAAACCTTCCACTCGGCCAGCAGAACTTCGTTCCCTTCGCTCCTTCTTCTCCTTTTCCCTGGAGTCATATGATGCTTTTGGTAACAACCTAATCTTGACGGTACACGTCAGTGTGGACAAGTTGGCTATCCGAAAACGCTCCTCGATTTTGCCTCCAACCAGCAACTTCCCAAAGGAAAACAAGCGCTCCTTTTTCGCAAAAGCACGCACAGCACCGTTGAAGCATGCCAAACTTGCAACAACCTGTTGCTCCTCAAACACAGTTTCGACATCCTGCGATGATGAAAGGTTGCCCACGATTCCGGGGGTGGTTGGGGACGCGACAATGAGAAAAGGTGTACCATTCTTCTCGAGTTCTTCTTCACAATGATCAACATATATTCCCAATGTCTCCTTCTGATACTCACGCTGAGACAAAACGCTGACCACGTTAAAAACACAACTTTCCCCAACGCCAACAGTGCCAAGGATGGGCGTAATGCTAAACGATCCCAACTGAAAGCCCACGTCGTTCTTCGTTCCCTTGCGGGGCCTCCTGTGAGTAGTCTCTTCCTCCTCACAACTTGCTCCGACACCTTTCTTAAAATTGAACAAGCGAAAGTTCAACGGGAACAACCCCATATTACAAAGCTCAAAAGTAGCCACTTTTTTCTGGTTCAAAACACAGGGCCCAAAGTCGATGAATGAGGGTCTAATGGAGAACTGGTTAAACCACGCCTCAGCTGTCAGAGTTATAGTTTGTACTGGATACAGCAACTCGTTTGATGTGGGATCAAAGAAGGACGCCTCAATAACACCGAGTTCAGATGGGATTTCACCCTCCTTTTCGAATCGAACAGATACCTCCACAGATGCCACAGCAGCATCCTTAAAGCCACACATGCCCCGCACCGTTCCAGAAGCAGGCGAAAGGGTAACAAGACTTTGCAATAACTTTGGCATGCGCAACATGAAGCCGACATCATAAGGGCTCTTATTCAAAATGCGTATACATTCCCTTTTCGTCTCACCGACGTGCATCATCTTGAAATTTACGTGCCGAGTCCACTCAACGACTGCATCGTGCGACTCGGCCTTAACAGTTACAGGAAGTGATTCAAAGAGTACATCATCCGCATCCGTCACCTCAACTTTAAGTGAAAAAGAGTGCAATGCAGGGCGCAAGGGTTTGTAGGTGAGAATAATCGTCTGAGCTCCACCAACCTCAAGAACACCACCGACAACATTGAATGCTAGTTCGCTCGGCAACTTATCAGTCCCTGTCAAGCGCCAGGTAATCGGCATGAAGCTTACATTAGACACAACGAACCGCTGCTCCATAGTGCGGGTAACAAGGCAACGGTCAAACTGTAGCTGCATTTCCTTCTTACCATCCAATGTAACGGCAGGCCGGGTACCAATGCATGATACAAAAACAAACCATGGAGTTGGATTATCACGAACAGTAACAATAAGCCTCGACGTGATTTCTCCAATTGTATCGGGATGCGCTCGCAACGCCACTGTTCCCTTTTCTCCAACAGGAATGGTTAATTTGTTCGGTATCACGGAAAATGTTGTTTCCTTCTCCCTTCCGAACGATATGCTTAGCTCTGCAGGAAATATGCCAGTGTTGGTGAATGTCATTGTTTCCTGTGCCACAAACTCACGTGAGGACGTGACGCTCTTTCCCAAACAAGCGATATCGCCCGTGCGAAGCGTACTTGCCAGTTTGCTGCTCACACCACTGGTACAATTATTACTGTCATTGCTGTAAACAATTAAAGGTCCAAACTCATAAGTTCTCCTAGAGAGTATGAAAACACGACACGGATGACGACCAATGACAGTGCGTGTTCTCACAGCACCAAAGACATTCCTTTCGTCTCTGCAGATCTCTGGTTGCGAGGCACACGTTTCGATCGGCAACAAGAGCCTTTGGTCTGTTCCTGTTATACCAAAGGTAAGACAATAGGTTGTATTGTTTATTTTGTCGCTACAGAACACCATATTGACCTCCATGGACGACTTCGGTTGAATTGTCCAGCGGTAGTTTTCCACCATAGGTGTTACAGGTACTGGTTGCTGAACCTTTGTCCCCTTCTTAACAAATATCTCACGAGAAGGTAGAGAAAACATGCGGAACTCCACATAAGTCTGATACACATCTGCTGCCCGCTCCCCTGTGAAGTACTCCCACATTCCGCACCTTGTGGAACTAAATAAGTCCATGATAGATTTTTTATCATCACATGTTTCCACAGTAGTCGTAAAAAACTTTTCTGCTGATTGATCACCGTGGTTCTGCAGCAACAGGTGATCGGATAAGTTTTCACACTGCTCCCCGTCCACAACGATGTGTTCAAAATCTTTCACACCCCGTAGGATGATGTAAAGCTCCTTGTATTGTTCCATTTCATCCAGACTACTCCACAAGGGTTTGGCCCGCTGGTCTGGCGCATATTTCCTCCCTTTCGTTGCCATACGCGCTTTTTCCTCTTGTTCCTCTCGTGCAGCTATTTCGGCATCCAGCGCTTCCTGCACTGTCATATGATTGTTGTTCTCCTTCTCCGCAACTAAAAGTGCCACCTGCTTCGAGACATCCTTCAGTTTCCTTTTGCACTCATTAAAGAAGATTAGTCGATGGTTGTAATCCTCCCGCTCCTCGTCTGTCAGTTCTTCGTACTGTTCCTCCGTGAGAAGTTCCACACTCGCACTCTCAACCATCCTGCGGCAGCCTTCTTGAATAGTGAGATTTTGGCGAAGTTTAGCCACCACCTCGCTCACTGCAAGAGACACAACCTTCAACGCCATTCCACAACTCTGCACCGCTTTGCTGATAGCAGACAACACGGTTCCCCTATCCTCCACCAAAATACACTTCAAGTCATCGATAACAACAGCCGTGCAATCTACGACTGACTTGAGATACCGCTGAATAAGCGTATTGAGAATTATGAAGGCCTTTGAATCGTTCAAAGCAGCCGGCGGACTATTTTTGTCAGAGTTCTTTCTTGACATTGACGGGACGACTGGCAGTGTTTCATGTTTTTCTCTAGTAAGTAAGCCACGGATAGCTTCTCCCTCAGCCGTATCGTACTCAGCCTCCGAAAGCACCATGGCGTCCAGGTTAAGCCCAATGATACCCGGACTTTCCATCAGCTTCGTTACTTGCGTTGTCTTGCCAGAACAAGGCGGCCCAACAAGAAGGATAACTTTCGCTTTAGCAAAGTCACTGTGGCCCTTTGAATGGAGGAACAGCATTTCATCGGAGGCGCTGAGTTCCTGCCCCTCTGAGAAGAGTCCAATCGATGAGCTTTTCTTTACTCGGCCCAGCCTACGGTGGCTGCTACTTCGTGGGTTCTCAGCTTCTCTGTCAATCGATTCGCCCACCGTAGTCCATTCGAGAGTGCCCTCGCGGGTGAGCAACATCCCATAGGTTGCTTCAACAAGTTCCTCTGGCAGAGCATCTCCCACATCACGAATGGGGAGAAACACTTTCTTCTCGCCGTCCACTGCCTCCACTTGGCTCAAGCAATGCTCCATGATAGAAGCTTCAGTGCGGTATTTTTGATCATAGTTCATGCAAAACACTTCAACAGGACGCTCCTCGTCGTTCCTAATGGTAAACGTGTGATGCACCGCATCAAACGGAATGACCGGCAAAAATACCAAAGGCGCTGGTGAAATGCTCACGTCTAAGCAAACAACATTAGCATGAAATGTCATATGAACATCGTTGGGATTTGATGCAAATCGAAGGCGCATGCGGGCCTTTGCTGGCCCAACGTACCGCGAGATAAAGGTCATTTTGATAGCCATGCATGAACTCGGTGGAAGGGTCCCACGATCCTGACTTAAAATAAATTGCTTTTTCGACGTTTCTCCAACGGAGTACAAACTTGCTGAAGCTCGGTGTCCATCCTTACTTTTCGACTCGGCCAGCTTGAACTTCCACGTACACGGAGCCGCCTCAAGATTGTAGAACAAAATATTTTTCACATGGCAGCGACCAAGCACAAGCGTTCCAAAGTCTATGGTTTGCAGGTGTGGGGTCAAAGCCGGTGTTGCTAGGAAGTAACGCATCTCCAAAACAATTCGCGGACCTTTTACGATGTTGAAGGTCAATTCTTTTTGGTGAGCACCGTTGTTGGCAACTTCTGTTTCACTCAGTTTGAGGGTAACAGTTATTTCCGTGTCCGTGAAAGGTGGTAACACGGGTATCTTCGTCGGCTCCACGATCAGGTCCATGCATCTTTGTGAACGTTTGTCGAGAGCCACATTGGCGCCACAAGTGCTTGTGTTCTTCAGCAGCAGCTTTGCCGTAGGTACTTCGAGACGAGTTATGTAGCCAAAATCAACGACATACCGTGCCAGAAGAGGTAGCTCCTCTTCCTGAGAATTCTCCCCAGGGATGCGTGGTATGCTCGGTGAGGACCCGCGTACGGGCCGATCCGCCTTAAATGAGGGGAGAATCCTTTGGCACAAGGCAAGTCGCTCTGCCTCAATGGCAACTGACTCTGCCGGCGGCCTGCTGTGAGCGGAACCTACCCTGACGTGGTACGGCACCCACTCGCGGTAATTCAGCTCCTCAAAGAATTCACTGTAAATGGGGTCATCAGCTCGGTATAGCTTTAGGTCCTTTCCCACTGGAACAACGGAAACCGTTGGAACCTGTCCCAAACCACGCACGGTAACAACTTGTGGGTCCAAGTGTCCAACTTGAACAGTGAACGTTTCCACTATTTCATCAGGAATTAAGGGCCTAAAAGTGACCGTCAGGTATAGCTTTGTTGTGACTACTCCTTTCATTGGCTTCACGGACACTGATTTGGCCTGCTTGACCCTACTAAGATCTACTGTGAAGGGAACTGCAACACGGGAGGGACTGCTAATACGTATCCTTTTTGTTGCCTGATCCTTGTAGTGTATTGTACCAAAGTCCAGGTCAGTGCAATCAAACTGCACAGTCACGTCACTCCAACCTACTAGGTCTACATCATAACTCGGGCCGCCTTCTAGCTTACAGGTAGCAATAGCCTCGTGTCGTCCTCGCGAGCCGTAGAAGACAGCTTCCACAATTCTTGACTCACCCGGAGGAATTGTTCCACGGAATGGCACAATATCAAAACGCTTCGGTAAGTTCTGCTCCACCAAATCAGCGTTATCATCGGGGAAAGCCTTCGATAAAGACCCTGGTGACGCCGGCTTAGCATTATTAACACTCCACATGAAGTTCGACGAAACAATCCGTGACATGTTGGTCAGTGTGAGCGGTATACGCCTCTCCGTATCGGCAAGAACAGAACCAAAGTTTAAAAATCGTGGTTCCGGTTGAATGGCGATGTTCGGCAGGGCAACGTTCACGACAAGCGCAACAGTTTCGGTAACCGAGTGGTTACTATAGGCCACAAGAACATGTCCCTTTGCACTATGTGCAACGTTATCCCCACGATACAGTGCATTGCAAGTTACACCAACAATATGCGTTTCCCCACTAGCAAGAGCAAATGTTGTGGGGTTTTCTAGCACAAAGGGAGGATTATCTCCCTTGTAAGTGGTAACACATCGGAGCAAAACATGCAGCGTACGACTGCAGGTGTTTTTCATGGTAAATGTTTTTGTCGTAACGGCGCACCCCGTGTCACCTTCAGCACCGTAAATATAGTCGAAGAGAACCTTTTTTGTGCTGTAAGACACTGCCGGTACAATAAAGTTACCTTTTACATCTTTGGAAAGAATAACCCTATACTTTTCCTTGTCTTTTAGGACAAAGTGCTCGACAACCTGTCCTTTCGCCGCACAGGCCCCATGCACCACAAATTTTGCGCAGCCACGAGCAGGAATTAAGCACATTTCGGGAACGATTCTGAATGCTGGAGAAGAAGAGGCTCTCTCGCCGTAACTCCGACCGACTCCACTCCACATCACCTCAATATCGCGTCGCCCTTTATTTAAGATGATCATTTTTTTCTCGACGGCTAATCCCGTGAACGTATCGCCGAAATCTATTGTCTCTTCTTCATCTGCCGAAAGGACTGCAAAGCCCTTCCCACAAGCAACAATATCAACAAAATGAGGTGTGCTTTCCGAGTGCCTAACTAACACCTTCACCTTCTCCTTAAATGTCCGGGCATCGTCCAAATACGCCTTTACTTCGACATCAAAGGTACTCTCCGGTGGAATTTCACCATGAGAGGGATTCAAGAAGAAGACGGGATCTGCACCTTTCCCCTCACGTAAGGCCTCAGTGGTAAAATGCGCCTTGATGGTGCTTGTATTGATGAGTTTGAGAATAGCCACCTTTTCCTGCAGAAGTTCTACGGAACCAAATGAAATGTGCTTGGGCTCCAACAGAACCGTCGGTCCACACGCTGAAGCGGTAACAAGGACAGGCAGAGGCTGCTCTTCGGAGCCCAAGACGCGCACGTAGAGAGTGAGACGAAGCTCGCCAACGATCAAAGGCGTCAGTACAATGGGTACGAGTTTTCGGCCTCGCGCCTCAACTGTCTCCATACCATCCTCACTCTCTTGCGATCCAATGGTTATCATAGCGCCGTTGGCGCGCGCACCACCCAGTTCCTGTAGCAATACCTTAAACTTCCCCAAGAGAGCCGTTTTGTTCACAACCTCAAGGTTCATTGTGTAGTCGCTTCCAACAAAACATTGACCATAGTGAAGCTGGTCTTGCGAAAGCTGTAGCGTGGGGACAAGGCAGCACATCTTTATGGGAAGCGTGTGTACTGCGTCACCTACACCCTCAACATCAACTAGCAGTTTCGTCTCGGACGGTCCTACTATGTTAGCATCAAGGTTTACGTAAACATCGCACACCGCGCCTTCAGGTACAATGCCCTCTGCCGGAGTGACGCTCATGTACTGATAGAGAGGACTAGGATCGAGAATGCGCAGCCGAAACTTGATATCGAATTTTCCAGTGTTCGTCATCTGCACTGCCATGGAATGGCTGGTAGTATATGACACATTGCCGAAGTTAAGCTCTTTCCGGTCAAATTGCAAGGACGGGCATGTGACACGCCCACGGAAAAACAATTTCAAATAATCGAGGGAACCATGAACATAAATGTTAAAGGACTCCAAAATAACACCCAGTAGGTCAGATTCCAAGCGAATGGAGAGCACCTGCACAGCACCCGGAGCAAGCACGCCTTCAGAAGGATCAAATGTGAATTTCCTTCCCATTAAGGTGTCTTGAGGCATAACACGGTAGCGGGCCTCAATAAAACCTTTGTTCACTATCTCCACTTGATACACATGAACAGCACCCACGACAATATCACCAATATCAAGGGTGCTGAACTCCAGTTCACATTGTGGAGCGAGAGCCTTACCCTTCATTTGCAACGGGAGCCGTTTGCTTTTGCCGTCGATCTCAAGATACGCCGTTGAGAAATGTTCAGCGGCCAGCTGAGGATTAAAAGTAACAAGGAATTCCTTCACTCCCCTTCCGTATATGACCCCCTTAGCCGGCTCAATTGTAAAACTGTCGTCATCAAACATGCGGCCTTCCTTAGTAAGATAATTAACATGACTCACTGCGAGTCTCTGCTGAGTGGAGGCACAGTCCGTTAGGGTTTGTATGGCATAAGCGACAGACTCCGTTGCCTGCATCACAGTACTATTTAATGCACTGTTTTCATGGCATTCTCTTTCATCACACTTCCACTTGAAATTCACCGTGTGGTTGCTTTCATTTGTAACACGAACGATCAGCTGGTTCTCCATCGTCACAAAGGTATCGGGGAACTCGATCTCACTTGCATCTTGAGTGATTGGAAGCTCCATCCCACACCCAAATACCGGCAACTCCTGCACCACATCTTCCTCCGGGCCAAGAAGAAAAGATATGACTCCATCGTATCTCTGAAGCAGAGGTGGGGTAAAAGCAACACTAACAGGAAGTATGCCTCCCTCGGGAGGAACAACTCCGGAAGTGGGCGACACGGCAAAAGGTGGGTGACACACAGCTCGCCAAATACAATTCAACTGTCCACTATTCCGGAGAAAAAGTGTTGTCGTTCCAGAGCCCCTCACAGGAGAAGGACTTAACTCCAACGAGCTCGGTAGGTCTAGTCGTCCACGATTTGTCACTGCGTACAGCGGAATACTGAATTCCTCAAAGTTGGTGGACACGATGATTTCACTGTTATAGTTCCGCTCCTCCTCTGCTCTGAAGACAACCTTATAAACAACGGTAAGCCCTGGTGCTACTTTTGCGGTTTTTGCATGTGATTTTGGTGGGATGATCGTCACAAATCGGTCATGTAGCTGTTGAACACATACATTCTGCGCCTCGTTTGACACATTTTTCAAGCTTAATGGTATTTCATAGCTTTCATGCATTACAAAATTATCGAACCGAATCTCCGTTGGGCTAATTTCAAATGTGGCATCGGGAGATCTACAAGAAAGTACATTGGCTGCTTCTGTAGACTTCTCCACTGTAGCTAACACGTCCACTGGTACAGAACTGGTGGTGATTGTAGCCCTCCTCTTGGTCTGTGTCTTATTTTCCAGCACCATATTGTGTTGCACTCTAGAAGAGGAAAAGAGGCGGCTACCTCCCGTCTAGTTAACCAGAAAGGCACAAAGCTCTTGGCACAATTCCAACTTGTTGTCTTACGGCTAACCTCTCAAAAAGTCACACCAAACAAAACAAAAGGAATAACCCGTTCTACCTCCCGGGATCCCCTAACACAGTAAGTTTGGCTACGCCGACGTATACTACCCTTTAATTTTATCCCTGTTTATTTTTTCCTCTCTTTTCCCCACCGTTACACACGTTAAATCGCCGTGTTGGGGGAAAAGCGCGAAAACAAATACTGAGTTAAAGAAAGAAGAAACAACAGAAAGTGTGAAGGACACATTGAACATAGTGGCTGATGGTACAGCGCACAATAGTGTTAGTAAAAGTGAAGGACATAGGGTAAGAGAACAATCAATCATATGGTCATTTTGTCGCAATCACAACAAAAAAAATGACTATATAATTTAAGAGATGAACACCTTAAATACATATGAACCTTAGAATATTATTCGGCCGTATGATAGACAAGAAAAGCGCTGCTCAGTCCGACATATCCAAGCGCTGCGAAGAAGAATAAAAACATGAATAATACAAAAAGGAGCACAAACACGCGGACATATCAATAGGTAAAGAAAACGGAGGGATAAAAAAAACCTCTACGCATCTTCTTCATTTTTTTCAGGATTTGCTGCAGGGCAGCAGGCCTTCCTTACAAGTACCAGCACGCTATCCTCTTCTACTCCTGCTGCCTGAAGAGTGATATTAGCATCAAGTAGGAGTTTGCCCCTGTGATTGACTACATAGTCCTCCATGACGATCTGCTTTAGGGAAGCCACCTCACGCTTGAACTGACGCAAGGTATCGCGAATACTTTGCTGTAGGTCGACTAGGGTCTCAAATCGTCCCATACAACACTGCAAGGATATAGTTATAGTGTCAGCCATTATGCAGCAATCACACCCAGGCACAACGTCGTGTCACTGCTAAGGATTCTACGAAGTTTCAAGTTCTTTTCTTTTGGTAAAGTAAATATACAACAAAATTTACATGTACACAGCAGCCTTTGAGCAAGAATGAAAGAAAATTTCAGAAAAAAAAACAAAATGGATATACAACAGCAGCAAGATTTACCAAGGGGGAAGGATATCATAATTAACCGGACGGCACTCAGGTGTTGCTATAATATGGCTTTTTTTAAAACCATATGTAAGCAAAGTCGTTAACAAGACAACCAAAAAGAAACGAATTTATAATTCCCAGTTGGACGGGCTCACCCTCCTAACCACGGAAAAATAAAAGAAAACAAACAAAAATACAAAGAGAAACATGGGCCTAACATAGTTAACAAAACGCACTCCTCTTGTGTCACCTGTGACGCCAGCTTGAATTTCCCAACACACACACACACCCTTATTCATTATCGTTAAGCGATAATATACTCAGTACTTAATGCACGAGCTCAATACCAACGGAATGAAGAGCGTTGATAATCCACTGAGGGTAGTTACGCTCGGGGTAATAACCCAAAAAGAAGTCCTGCACGTACTTCTCAAAAACACCATTTGTAATAGCTACCCCCGCCCCACGCGTAAGGTTAATTAAATACGCAACGTTATGGTAAGAAAGGAGCGTCGCTCCCACAGACTCTTTGGCCGCAACAATATGCAAATACGCACGAGTAAATGTTTTGCACGTATAACAACTACATGTTGGATCCAAAGGACGCATATCATTGGCGTACGCCTTCTTTCCTATTTGTATTTTACCACAAGAAGTGAGCGCCGAACCGAATCGTGCGGTCCTGCATGCGTACACACAGTCGAACATATCAACACCCAATGCAATGCAAACAATAATATCCTCCGGGTAGCCCACACCCATACAGTAACGTGGTTTATCATCAGGCAAAGACATACAACACTGAGCAACAATTCTCCAAAATTCTTCCTTTGCCTCGCCACCGCTCAGCCCTCCTATTGCGTAGCCTTTGCACGCTGTGCGCTTCACCATCTCCTTCAAGCATATATCACGCAACACGGGATCAAGTCCACCTTGTACAATACCAAAAATCCCCTGCTTTTCTGGATTCATGTTTGCCGCAAGACTTCGATCCAACCAACGGATCGATCGTCGCATCGCCTCCTCCACGCGGGGCCCTGTTGTGAGAACGTGAACGACATCATCCAATTGCATCATGATATCGCCACCAATGGCATTTTGAATGCGAATGCTGTCCTCCGGCTTCAGGAGAAAAGTGAACTCGCCCTCCTCCTGCCCCTCCCCTGAATCAGCAGAACCCTCCATCCCGCTGTTATTGGCTGTAGATTTCCTACCACCACCGCCGTGAGTAGACTGAAACCGGACACCCTCTTCCGTAATGGTAGCGAGCCTAAGCAAACTTACCATCTGAAAGCCACCGCTGTCAGTAAGAATATTCCTCCTCCAACCCTGCAAGAAGTGTATTCCATCCATATTGTCCCGAATCCGTGTCGGGTCGTTTGCGGTGGGACTACTGGAGTGATCGGATAAAGCATTTTTCCGCCGGGTGATTTCATTCAAAACGTCCTCCCCGGGTCGCAGACCCAAGTGATACGTGTTACCGAGAATTATCTCAACATCTAGCGCTTCCAACTGCTCCACAGTCACCCTTTAAGCGCTGCTTGCGTCGCCACAGGCATGAAAATGGGCGTACGCAGAGGTCCGTGAGGAAGGTGAAACACGCCACTCCGCGCTCGCTGAAGCTTGATAGGCCCAGGATTTGTGACAAAGCTAAAGAACTGCTCCTTTTCCATTATTAATAATTATATCAACAACAAACTAACGTTACAATGTGGTATATGATGGAGGATGAGCCTCACCCTTTTCTTCTTCTTCTTCAAGGTTTAGTCTTAAAGTACAATAAAATATAAAATAAAAAGGCACAGACACACATGTTTGGTTGTGGGGACACTTCTCATCGTGAGAAAGCAAGACAGATCAACAAAAACCAGTAAAAAAAAAATAGACGGGCATTGTATAGGGAACATGGGGAGGTTTACAGTTATCCTATCGACTCACGGTGGATGAGAAAAACAAGATACAATACAATATATAACATGGTGATAATAACAACAAAATAATTATCTTTATTATCATCACTACCATTATAAGAGCCGTGAAATCAATAGAAGTGTACCTCTGGGAGTAAAACACCACTTAAACACCCTAACGACGCCGTTTCAAGTTAAAATTCCTCAACGATAATTAAGGGAAAATAAAAATCCCCTGAAAGCACACGGCGGCAATTGATATCGACAAAAAAATGCCAAAACACACTTTCACAAGACACAACCACCAGAAAAAGAAAAGGGGACGAGAAAAAATCGATCTCCTTCGATAATATAAATCATCGCATCAAATATACTCAGGGCTCTACTCTCCCCCCTCTCTATGTTGTCCAGCAATTATTTTCTCAAGTAAATGAGTAAACAGATAATAAGAGGAGGCGTAGGCTTTATATCACTCGTGTGAACACTAAACACGACTTTGAAAAATAAAAACCTCTTCATTTCCAAAGAAGTGAAGCTCATTTTCCCCCCTCCTTCACCAATTTCACAAGACAGGCAAAAAAGAAACAAAACGCCGTACAGTACAACCCAAAATAATAACCGCACCACATCAGCGAAAGAAAAAAAACGCTTCTTTTTAAATTTGCTGTTGTGGTTCCCTCCATTTAATCTAAGCAGGATTCATAACTTTGCCATTTCCTCCTCCAGAATGCCGGTCGTCACACTGAACTCGCATTGCGAAGAGAAGGACAAGACACCTTACTCCGGGCTAAAGGAATTTTTATCATCTTTAGTGGGAAAAAAGAAGCCACGCACAGCAGTGCGGTGAAGAACGAGCGAAAAACAACTGCGCATCATAAGGAGATCGAACAGGTATTTGCATATGATTTTTCTCTTCCACTCTATTAAATCGGTTGTTACTTTTGGACTGGGTGGTGCACTGCAATATCGCTGTGTATCAATTTTGTCTATATTTTTAGGAACACAGCATAATACACGGAAACATTTTCTCCTTCGCTCGGACCGCTGGGCTGATAAACCATCATTCCTTTTCACTACAGCAGAGGTGGTGTAAAGAAGACGCCATAAATTTCAATCATTGTTACCTTCATTTACATTTATATATATATATATATATGTATCCTTGTTCGTCAACGATTGTTGCTGTCATACGTATCTCCTCATGGATCAGTTAAGGCTGCCAAAGGAATGTACTCAATCTTCGTACACATCCACAACAAGGGGTTCACTCTTAGAAGATTATCAAATTCAACACGAAGGTCCTCCATTTCAGCCATGTACTCCTCCATAACATATTCACGATCAGCTGCCTCCTCCTTGATAGTGTGAGTGATGCGCTTGGTAATACGGCGAAGTGTGTCCTCACGAATGATAGCGAGGCGCAGTAGTTCCGACTCTGTTCGATTGTCAGGCCCTTTGCTCCATTCCCTGGCTTCTTAGCGTCAACACTGGAGGAAAATGTTCCACTGCCGCTAGTGCTAAGCGATTTAGGTCCTGATGCCCATGGAGGGGAACCCTGCATATTTTGGTATTTCTTTGAGATTCTGGGAGCATCTGCGAGGGTTCTCAGGTTAGACATACTGTAAGTTTTGAAGTTAGCCCTCACCAAAACCTCCACAGATCCGACGCCGAAACTTCCTCTCTGGCAAAGCTTCGTTGCGTGCTTATGCCCGTCGCGGCACCAGTAGTAAAAATCGTCACCTGCTAGTCCAACAAAGCAGCCCGGGACACCTTTAAATGAGATAATATCTCCGTGCCTGAATGTGCAACCTATTTGACTGACGGAGGACTCAAATGTGTAAAGCTCTCCGTCGGCGAGTTTATAGTACACTGGAGAAACCACGTTGCACAAGTCTGGAGGTCGCTTAAAGCTCAGTCTTCTACTTTTCCGTCTCTCACATTCAGCATCGTAATCAGCACGTAAAACCTCATTGCTCAGCACTTCGTATGCCTTTTGAACACAATCGAATTTCTCGCGGTTCCCGCCCGGCCTGTCTGGATGCAGTTGCATTGCCAGGGAGCGATAGGCTCTACTTATTTCCTCGCGAGTGGCATCCCGGTTAACACCAAGTGTGCTGTACAAAGGCAACGATTTTTTTGACATTGTTAAACCCACTTTAATTATCTTTACCAAATTAGAAAAAAAAAAAAGAAATTAGAGTTCAAAATAAGCCAACACGTATGACACACGCAAAAAAAAATAATGAAAGAAAAGATAACGAGTTAGCAGAGATGTTGTGGTGCGCTTCACCATTAGAAATGAAATGACACAAACACGAAAAAAGACGAAGAATCTGTAGGAAAACGCTACAAAATTCACACAAAAAAAGGACGTTATTTCTCTCCTTTTTTTAGCTACTTCTATACTTATCCACTTATTATATGAGTTGTGTAGCACCTCACCTCGCAGAAATTTAATGTTGTACTACGCAAACAGTTGCAGCATTACAGGAATACCACCAACGCGGGTAAGAGGATCGTTTTTTTTTTCCCTTTTCATGGGGAAAAAATACGAAAACGAACTAATTAAAGAAATGTACAGCGCGGCATTCCCCGACTACAACATGTCCCTAAACACTAAGCTTTAGCCTCCAAATCCCAATATTCACTGCAAAAACAGCATTTTTTTCTTTTTTTTCCCATCCCGTTGATCACTATCCACAAACTCCCGTCAACAAAGACTGTTGGGTGGAACGAAATATTATGAGCTCCCGAGTGCCGGAATTTGTGGCACCAACGGTAACAGAGGCGCAACAATCTAAAAAAGACACACATCAACACCCTCATCGTCGTCATCGTCATCATCCTCATCCTCCAGACCGTTTTGAACAAGAACAGCAAAAGGCCCCCCTATTGGAATGGGCTTCGTTACCTCCTCCTGGCACTGCCGAATCTTTTCCCTCCACATTTTGCGAACGTCATCCAAACTTAGACCCGCACCTTGACTATTCAAAAATGGGTGTTGAAGGGCATCGGAAGCGGTGATACGCTTCTTCGGGTCCACTTCTAGCATTTTCTTAAGCAGATCCAGCCCATCAGCACACAAAATATTATTGGAAAATTTCAAATCGATAGTTGGTTCAGTGCGCGCCACAAATGATAGACCTGCGGCGCCACGGTTATTTGAACATATATCATCTGACGACGAGGTACCGAGAAGCTTCCAAATATCTGATATGAGCGACAATTCGCTTGCTGAGTGAAATAAATGTTGTTGAAGCACCAACTCGGCAAATACAACGCCAGCAGCCCACATATCCACTCCTGTCGAGTAAGAGCGCTCGCCAAGGAGGCACTCGGGTGACTGATAAATCATAGTTGTGCGCTGCGCAACCGGAGTATACCCCACATACTCTTGATTGGATATGCTACCACACTCACTCGTTTGGCCGTCATATGAGGGATTCGCCTTGCACTCAGTCGCTTCCCTTTCTTCAACATCTTCGCGCAGTATGCGGGCACTTCCAAAGTCGCTCAGCCGAACCCCACCATCTTCTCGAACAAGAAAATTACTAAGTTTTACATCGCGATGAACAATGCGACACTCGTCGTGAAGGTGTTGTAGAATTTCGATAATTCCACGCACAAGATATCGAATAACGTCAACGTTAGCAAGAATCGGGCACCGCTTCGAAGCCGTTTCGGCGACTAGTTGACCTCCTTGTGGACGACCTCCTCTCTTTATAACAACACGCGAAAGGTCAAGAGGGCACATTTCCAAAATAAGACACAGCTCCTTGTATGGGGCTTCAACCACGCCGTGAAGGGTGACCACACCAAAATCTCTCTGCACCCGCGTTCCGCTGCTCTTTGTGTCACAAGTGTCAACAATGTCGCCTCTCTAAGGGCACCTTCGGAGACACCACGAATACCAAAGTCACTACGTTGTGTGAACAAGCGCTTCACAGCAAAGCGATTGCCACTGGCATCGTTCGCAGAGTAAACAGCTCCTTGTGCGCCGCGGACCAATAGCGCGAAGTTCTTCAGACCGCATCCGCGGATTGTAAGCTCTGGGAGCAACGGCTCGTCGTGCACCTGCCCATCGCCCCACTCTGTGTCGCATGAGGACCAGCCCGGTGACGTCATACACGCTAGGTATAAAAAAGAAGTAAGTGAGACGCGCGACGCCCCACACGAATTATATGTGCTAAAAATAACCAACCTACGTAGCTACCACCCAATATTCAAGCACAAATAAAGGAGGAAAAAGAACAAGCGAGAACAATAACACATAAATAGTAGCAATAATAGCAACCGACACGGCATGAGTGTCCATGATACGCATAATAACTGTGCATAAACGAGTAGATAACACGCATATTAAAAGCAACCTCTATTAAGTCGTACTCAAACATTGTCCACCCCCCTCCCTAAGAAAAAGAGGGAAAATCCACCATTGTTGTCCTATCACTCCCCTCTCTATCAACGACTATCACTCATTCACCATTTTGCTTCATTTCATATCCTACCCATTCTACTCTTGAACTCATCATTTCTTTTTTTCCTCAAATATATATATATAATATATATATGTATATGTATATGTATATATCTTGATTTTCGCAGTCGCACCAAACTCGCCATCTCAGCTTAGACCACGTCACTCTTTTTCACCTTTTCTTTTCCTAAAAATCCAATGGAACTCTACTCGTGTTGGAAGTGCTGATTGGCTCTGAACTCCTGGTACAGTGTAAACATCACATGAAGCGAATCGATGAGGGAGTTGTACGTGGGGATGTCAAGAATACAGCACAGCATTCTCACGTACTGATCCAAGTCGAGGTCGATTTGGCAAGGTGGAAATTGCACACCGGAATTGAGAAACTCCTCAAATTCCTGCGGCCACACTTGTAAAAGGTAGTCTATCTCTGGCATGGGCTTCTGATAGTTTATGGTTGGCAATGGCTTCTTGTAGTGAACCTTCTTGACATCGTTGATCCAACGGTCAATGACTTCGGGTCTATTTGCTGCGTCCTCGAAGGAGTCAACTGCCTCTGCTAAGCCACACATCGAGTGAATATTGGTTGCACGCAATTCTAAAAGTACAACAGCAGGGTTTGACTGCGGCACGGATGGCTCATCCAGCACATAAACACCCAACCCATCTGGCTTACCATCTGGTCGCGGGATCTTACAGAAGGGGTCAAGGTCTCCAATTGAAGGAACGTAATCAGGAATGAATGGTCGCAGTTTAGCGGGGAGATCTGGCATCTGCGGTTGATAGTCTAAGATGCGCTTAAACAAATCCTGTATTTCTCGACTGGCGCTGGCGTTTATCATCGCATACTCTTGCGGCTTGTATCCAAGGTTTTGTGTACTGGTTTCCGGCACCTCTGCTTCCAGGTTGATCGCTTCCGGCCGTTGGCTGCCATACCCCCTTGTTCTTTCCGTCGGCACGCTTTCCTCCTCTGTGCTTTTCATCTCTTCTTCCTCCGTGTTTCTTATCGACGGTGGGTTGCGTTCAACCATTTTCTTCGGTGTTTCCATTGTGATAGCATGCGCTCCAACGGAGATAGCCTCGTCATGAGGAGCATTCCGCAGCATGGTGCCTTTCACATTCTCACCTGCGGCGAGGGTTGAGCGCGGGGTGGTGACGGTGTGCATATCCTCGACCGGGACAACCTCATCGTTGGGATTATTCTTTAACAGTCTACTTCCCTCTTTAACATCTTGGCCGTCCTTCTTCTCGATGTCCTCTTTAGAGGGAAGCGTCACCCAATTTGTCCGTGCACCGTGGTCAGATGGGGTTTGCACGCTCCTTGCCTCTTCTACGGTGTGCTTCTCATCATTTGGCTGATTAACTAACATTTTTTTCGATCCCATAACCCTTTGACAATTAAGAAAGTTCTCTAGCCCCTCTGTTGCCAACTAAGCCAATAGAGTGCTAAAACAAATTCTTACTAGTTGGTAACGCTTTTACTTCCCTTTCAATCAGTCATAAAACGCCTTAATGATTTAAAAATACAAAAAGGTAAAAGCTCCCAGTCGCAAGTTCCTTTAAGTTTCCCAAATCATTCGAGCGAGTAAAGGGATAGCAAACAATTGAACAGGTTGCATAATGCACATGTGTGTATATATCCAGCATACTCCACCAACCATCTTTCTCTGATGTAACAGTCCAAGAAATGAGTTCGGCGTAATGATAATGGCACAGAGGTATGTGTCCAAAAAAGCAGTTACAGAATTTGTATTAACGACCACTGTAAGACAAAAAAGAAAATATCAGGAAGTCAAAATACAAGTTAAAAAAATTCTCAAGGAAGTTCGAGAATAAAAAACATTATTTGAGAGCACCGTATTATTCTTGACCTTTCTCACAGAGCGGGATGGAGAAAAGGGGGAAACAAGGTATAAAACAATTTATATGGCGTGTGGGGCGAGAGAAAGAGTTAAAAGGTCAAGGGGGAGGGAGGAAAAGAAGTAAAGAGTTATTCCTTTCTTTTTTTCTAAAAAAAAAAGAACAACATGTCTGCACAATTCGTTAAAATAAAAACACATGCACAGAAATGTAAAGTGAACGGAAAGGTTACTCCTTTCGTGAATAAAAACGCCAGTCAAAAGGGAAGAAATGATCGAAATACTGCGCATCGAAGAGACACGTCCGCTGTCCCTTTCATCGTTACGTTGCGCACCACAACGCAAGCGCAAATATGTATACAAACATATACATATGTCATAGCAACAACACTAGCAATGCCTAGGCGTAACAAAGTAAGCGAAGCAAAGGACGCACGTTTCACATACTTCTGTCTTAAGAATGGTTACAAACACAGCGAGAACGGTGTCTGCAGTGGTCATATACACTCTTTCAGAACATATCTTTCCCCCACACACTTCCTCCTACTTTCCCTCTTTCTATGTTAGCTCTGTTACTTTTGTCTTTCCTCCTTCCCCGCACACACTCCTTAAGGTTTACTCTCATTGGTTCCGCCACACTGCCATAGAGGAGGTGCTTCTCCTGCTGACGCTAAAACCTCCCTACCTGACTCAATTAACTGCTCCATCCCAATTAGGACACGTACAATATAAGGTGTAGAAAACTAAGAAAAAAAAAAGACAGGTAGGCCCATGTACGCGCAAAACTCTTCGGTACATGCAACAGTAATAAAAGTTTTCTGTCCTGAAACCGTAAATTTTCTTATGTTTCATCACATTTTTTTTATATAAAAAAATCTGTTTGCCACAACACGTACACGATAGTGTTGACATGTGTAAATGTAACTTGATACGCACAAAAAGAAGATGAATTGCATCACTACTAAAGTTTGTGTCTCTAGTCTAAGAAAAACAACATTGTACACCATCTCTCCTGTCGTATAAATACTTTACCGTCCTCCTCCACCACCTCGTGGATACCTGTTCCCTTTGTTCTACCGGTTTACCTCTCGCTGCCTCATCCTCCTGCCATCCACCTCTGTAGCCATTTGTATAATCCTTACAAGTGTCTGAACGTTCAGCCGATCCACCGCAGAAAGAAGAAAACAGAAGAAATAATGAAAAGTGTAGCAAACACAGGCCAGTAAGCACTCGTAACATTTAAGGTGTAAGCCGAATAATTTCAGGTAGTTCAAACCCTTGGGGTATCGTGGAGTCTTCTGCCATCCGGCGTTCCATCTTCCTTCTAATGTAAGAGCGAAAGGCATCGGAGCACCGTTTGAACTGCTGCTCAAAGATAGCACTATGTGGGTGCTTTTTAATGAACGCATATAATTCCTCAATACCGGCGGCTGTGGTCTCATGGTTGCGAATGCGGCTAAATATCGCGACCACAGAGCCTTCCTCCGCTGTCGTAACGTTACACCCTGCACTGAAGGACGCACGGACTGCAGGCATCTGTGGATCCACATGACGAGTTCCTGCGACAAACCCTTCCGCCGCCCCACTTCGGGTGGGAGTTATGACCTCGTGTGAGGGCATCTGCTGCTTCCCCAAGTGCTCAACAGTGCCGTAACCAACGTTCAAACCGCTCTGTGGTGACCCCTGTTTTTCCGCATCTAAACAGGACCGGATAAAGTGCGACACGAGGTTCTGCGTCCCAACAAGCGCGTGTGTTGTTTCAAGAAGCGATACCCCGCAGCGGCGAGAGAACTCTTGCAAAATAGTTTTCACTGTTCTGATAGAAATATCGTCAATATTACGAAATGCACTAGGTGGATGCTGTACCAAATACTCGTTGCAACAAATGATAACATTTTCCGGTGAAATGTCATTGAACCCTAATTTTATTAGACACTTTACGGTGACCTGGATGTATTTCAGGTCAGGTTTTGTGCCGCTCTCTATATACGCTGAAGAGTACTTAGTCATACGAGACATCAACGCGCAGAACACCTCATTAGGAGGACATCGCTCCAATAAAGTAAGGGTCACATTATTGAGGGCCTTTATGACATTTGAGTGGAGCGAGAAAGACTCGGACAAGAGACACTCAAAGATCATACCTAGCAGGCGGAAGAGAAGATTTGTATGGCACTGCTGCGCAGAGTACTGCGTTTCGAACGCCGCTTTCAAGCAGCTGACGATTCTAAGAGCGAGCTCAACATTTAGTTGCTTGATGTTGTCGTGCAATCGCTCCACTAAGGCGTAAATCATGTCCGGTGTACCACATTTTTCGCCTCTCTCAAGGCGCTGCAAAAACTCCGCACAAGCATTCATTGCCCCCGAGGTAGAGCCGGAGCGTAGTCCTAACATTATCTCCTGAATGGACAGCATATCGTCGTTGCGCACGATCGCAGCAGAAGTGCCTTGCACAGGCAAATCGGACATGGACCCTGCTCGTGAGGCAGCAAACGTTGACTGAAGAGTCCTACTAGTATGTAAAGAAGCAACCGTACTGTCTAAACTTCTTGGATGGCCACCATTTTCCCTTGTTCCGACTCTCGGGGAACACTGTGAGCGTGGTGTGGAGTTAGAGAACCGTGTGTTTGAATCATGAAAACAATTCGCAGTAAAGCGTGCATTTTCCTCACCTCCGTTGCGATATACATTCTGTAGCTGACGTTCGATCAAAGCCATAACACTGTTCTGCTCAGCTGGGCGTAGGCTTTTCACTGAACGCAACACTAATTCCTCGCCCACAATCGGGATGAGGTAACCGACCACACGCTCAGCCGCAGACCTGACGTCAAGAATGCGACTCATGCACAGCCGGATCACAGAGGGAACTAGATAATTCGCGACGTGTCGCGACACATTAACCTCTGCACTTTGAAGTAGGCCCTTTTCGATAAGCTCTAATGCCACAAGGTTGCTTGTATGTGACTCTGCGGTCAGAGGTTTTTGCATATACTGAAGAACGGGTTCAAGGCCTAAAGAGTCAATTGAAAGACTAGCAAGGCGTGCTGCCTCCTCACGCAGTGCAGCCTTCTGATCGCCAAGCATCCCTAATACCCGCTGCATGATACCTTTAAGGCCAGCTCGTGACGCTTTCAAGCCAACCGACTCAACGACTAAAGTAACGGTGCGCAGCACGTCAACTACAAAATTTTTGTTGGCTTCATCGAACCGTGTACAAAGCGCAGCCATGATCTCGGTTGCACCATTTGAAGATACGCACTTGTCATTCGCACACAGAAGTTCCTCCACCTTCTTCACACCTTCCAACCTGACTCGCCAATCAGATGAGTCCACAATTTGTCTCGCAAGGGCCATGAGCTGCAATCCAACATCCGCAGCTCCTGGGTTTTCCTCGTTGTCGTGAGATGACTGCGTCCTTCTGCCATTATCAGTTGAACTCGCTCTCCCGATATTCGTGTTGTTTTTTACCAGATGAGCTGCGTGCCTCGGCTGAGCAAAACCAGCATGTGACAAATTTCCAATCGGTATTCCTTCATTTTCCTTAGATCCGCGGGGCGAACGTGCCTCGGTGAATGGCCGTGTTACTTCTGCACTATTTGAAGATCTAGAAAACTTCGCTGTCACTGTGGTAGTTCTCTCCTCATTGGGCATCACATGCATTTGAGCAAAATTCGCCATGGCGTGCTCCTCATCCACAGTTGTCGAGCCATCAACAGCAGACAAAAGTGCCATACCGCTCGTTCTAACAGCGGGGAAAGAATGCTCAACACATGATTGTTTACGTAGTCGATGATATATTTCGTATCAACTTGATTCGGCAAGCCATTTCGGAGCAAATGACACATAAATACGTTGGCCTCGTGCATCAGCTTCGGTGTCTTCAGGTGTACAAGCGTTCCAATAATGTGCCGCAAGATAAACCCCACATCAAGGCTCTTGGTTAAGGACATTATTAGGCTACATACTGGAGACTTACTCTTCTGCTCAGTCAATTTGCTCAGGCATCCTGATATAATAGCATAGCCAGCACCGCCGCTGACAGTTGTTGCTCTATTAACTAGCTCCTGAATCACGTCAATCATTCCGTTGAATACTTGAAAGATAGATTCCCGCCACCCAGGATCGATACGCAAGTAGACAATCACATGATTAATGTACCGTGTGCACTCCTTCTCCGACCAAGTGTCTACCACGGCACGAAGCCTCTGTATGCCACTGTACCGAGTTGACCAATCCTTCGCCCTTAGCAGCGTCGCAAGATCTAACTCCGTCCCCATCAATCCTAACATGTGCCTGCACGCTTCATCCCTCGACGGAAGTGTGGATTCAAGAAACACTGAATCTTCTACGAAAGACATCCGTGTTGACTCGGTGGTTAACTGAGCATTGGGAAGGGTACGCCCAGGCTGACTGCTCCGAGTCGTATTTACCGCTAGTGCTGAACTGGAAGACAGACAGATGGAGCCTTTTGGTTTTTGTCCACATGAGTCGGCGCACCTTTCCAAACGTGGCGCTTTTCTCGCAGGTGAGCAGGATGTAGTGCACTGCAGGTTGGCTGTTGTGTTTAATATCATCGATAGCTTTGCTCGCTGCTTCTCATCTAGCGAAGAAAGCAATTGCTGAAACGTTTCTTCTCCAAGAAGCGCTATTAGCCTCCCCACAAAGACATAAGCGGCCTCTCGTATTTCCACCTTCTCATCATTAAGAAGACGACAAAGCATATTTTGTGAACGACATAAACGGTTAAAGCAAATAGGCTCTAGTTTGTCTGTAAGACGAGTAAGCCACGAAATAAGAGCTAAGCGTTGATTGGGAACACGACTTTGAAGAGTATTTTCAATCTCCTCGTGGCACTGCTCCAGTGTAACACAGTGATACCGCAGAAGTGCATCAAGCAGTGTCGTGATATGCTCAATGACACTAGTCTTTTTATCCTTCATCTTGTCAAAGAGAGGATTCAAATACCCACGAGCATATGGAGCAAATGCTGCCCGTAGCGATCGCGCCATCTCTTGTATGCACTTAAATCCCAGCAGCATCAGCGGTGCCTGCGGATCAATTAAGAGCTCTCGTATCATCGTACAGAGTTCGTGGTAGTCATCCTTCTGCCGTATTTTTTGCGCCCCTATGAGGGGGAGGAGGTGGTCTTGGACCATCGAGACGCGTTCCTGCCACTTGGCAGTTTTGTCCAACGCAACCCAATAAAAGTTACGGGGTAGTCTAGAGAGTACAGTTTCCTCCGCACATGCTGCGTATTCGTCGTCCTCCAGCTCACCACAGCGCCCTCCATGACTAGATATCCCAACTAAAGGAGCAGTGGCGTTTGACTCAGCAGGAGCCTCTACGCCCTGTATGCACCTTTGAGGGGTTCTTCCTAAAACAATACCCTCAAACTGCTTCTCCAGCTCCTGCAGCTGCACCTCTCGGATGTCTGTCAGGCAACCTTTAATACCCATTCCAATGTAGCTATAACACTGGCAGCAAAGATTGGCTGCTTCCTTCCGTACTTGTGGATTGGCGTCATTGAACAGTGGTTGAATAGCCTTAAAGAGTGCCTTGGTTGGCAGACCCCGAACACCAAACTGGTCGACAATGTGACCACACAACTGAGTAACAGCGGCGCGGACCTTGGGTGACCTATGCGCAAGGAACGGAAGAATTATGTTAAAGACCTGCATCTGCTTGCCGGCAGCTACCAGATCCGCAATGAAAGCGTAGCTCACCTCCAGTGCCCTGCTACGGCCTGTCAAGCCTTTTTCAACAACAGCCCGCAGTGGTTCCCCTGCAAGTATATCCAGCTCGTCACTATCACAGAAGGGTACAAGTGCCGCTAGCGCCTCAAAAAGGGCTTCCTGTGCTGCAGTATTGGGTTCTGCATATATTTTCTTGGGCTTTTCCATCAGACTTGCTTTCATTTCCATCGGACTGTTACGCACCTGCTCGAACCCCAACTTGCGGGCCTTCCAATTTTTGTGTGTGAGCAACACATGCAGCGGAAGAGTGGAGAAATCCTCTTCGACGGAATGAGCCTCAGCGGTGTCCTCCATCATCTTCCCACGAGAAGAAAGTAAACGCTTCTATAAAAGATGCGAACTTTTCCGAAGGGGGATTTATAACGTGAGTCCGTTCCACTACTTACCCAGAGAAAAGGTATTTTTCTCTCTTTTTTTTTCGCGCAAAACCTTAGCAGCTAGCCTCCCGTGTGTACTTTTCTACTTAATTCTCCTAATACTTTGATGTTCTTGTACTCTGTGCGATGTTTTTTTGGATTATTCTTATTATTGTTGTTTTTCTCCTTTAGAAAAAGAGAATTATTCCCCCTTGCAGAGCCTCCCCAGTTACTTTACAGTCGCCTCAATGCCACGGACACTGGCGTCCGCTTCTACTTTCCACAAAAAATGCTCACCTTTTCCTTCGGCACGACTTGAAGTGTGGCGCTTCTTCCACTCCGCCTTACGCCAGCCGTGCCAACGCCACACGCCTGTCACAAAAACAACGGCAGCAACAGTGCCCCCCCTTGTCTTACGCCACTATATCCCTTCACACAAAACAGAGGAATGAGAGTCTGCAAAAAAAAAAACTAGCTAACCAACTAACAGTGAGTTTACGAATAATTTTATTACTGTATGAGTGTAGACTCCCCTACACAAGTTCAACGTATTATTATCTCACCCTATCCGTACACCTATAGCTCAAGTTTACAACATCAAAGAAAGGACAGAGATGAGTTATTAAGGGAAAATATGTGCACCATTGTCACGGGAGAAGACGTTTGCAAAAGACATGGAGGTCTCTACAGAGACTTCGACCATGGCAGAAGAAGAAAAAGGAAAAACAAATTAAAGTGTGTGTTGTGACGAACCTCTATTGTCCATTTACTCTCACGCCATTCGATACAACCTCACCAATACCGAGAGTAACGGGAAGCGACAACAAGCCAACGTGTTATGATAACAACATTGCGACGCAAAAGGCATCCCTACTCCTCTGGCCCTAAAGGATAATTATACAAGAAACACTTTCCCTCCCATCCGTTATCAACAAATATAAGCGAAGGAGGCTTTTCCGTCAAGTAATACGGGTGAAAGTTTACAAAACAGTTAATAACACCTTTCTCCAGCTAAGCAAACTAAACTACACGACAGAAAAGAGAGTTTTTTTGTTATTTATCTATTTATTTCTTTATTTTAATGTACTACCGAAGACATTCCTTTTGAAAAATAAACATTTAAAACTGCAAGAACGTCAGAAAAGAATTCCTGTGCTATAGCACGACAACACACACTCTTCGCCGCACCTTCTTTCTATTGATTCAGGAAGAAATCTATTATGCCCAGTAGTTTTCCAAATGCACCGAACCCCAACCCCGTCCTACCGAGTGCCAGCCTTCAGTTACGGGCCATAGCTGCGTACCCATCGCAGGGTAAACACCTAAACAAGTGAAGAAAAGGACATACTTTTTTTTATAATAAAAAAAAGAATCCTACATTATAAATAGCTCACGGAAGGAGAAAATAAGTACAGAAGAACGGCCGCCATAAAAAACAAATAAAAACAAAACGTTCAGACAATCCTCAACGACGAGAGCGTTCCGGTACGTAAAAAAAAGGTTTCCTTTCTTTTTTTTTTGTTTTGAGTCTAGTAGCATAGACCATTAGTGAGTTGTTACAGCGCACCATCACCATTGGGGAGCGCAGAATCACAATTTTCCTTCATTTCCTCACAGTCGTTTTCTGTCTCGTTCCTCTGAAGGGACAAAAAATGCCTAAAAACACTACAGAACTGTACTTTCAGGTCAAAGTCCTCTCCAAATATTAACTTTGACTTTTCACGGGAGGGGGAGCTTTCAAAGCGCGATAGAAACTCGTTTTTCGATTGTTGCAGCGCACCACTCCTCTCTTTATCAGCAGGTTCCACATCTGCCTCACGCGCGGAGAGGAATCAGCCTCCATCGCCACCCCACTAATTCTCAGGCGCACGGCTTCCCTCAGTCGCTGCACCACTAACGGCCACAAACGAAAGATGAAACCCGCTACCAAAATAACGAGGGAGAGCGTAATTGTGAAATGCTTTTTTTGTGTAGTGCATCTTTCAAATGAGAAAAGAGACGTTGTAATTAGTTGTCGTTTCCCCACACTGCTCGTCACCTTACACGCACAAAGTAAGAACGCGGCAACAATCTCGTCGATTAAGGAATGGTGTGCGTCCGGATACATGCTGGTGAGAAAGAAAAAGCCGGTTGATGCCTCAGTACCTCTGTGCCCCTACGCATGCCTTTGTCATATCACAATGCAGTTTACGTACAGAAAAGGAGCACAAGTGGAAGGGGAAGAGAAAAAAGGAAAGAAAAAAGAAATTAAGCAGAAGTTCAAGGGGAAAAAAAGGGACAAATGTTAATTTCATGTCGAAAAAGGTAAAGAAGAAGAAAGCACAGAGATATGTAGCGAGAAACTACATGAAATTTTGAGGTGAAGTGCACTGTCACAAAGCAAAACAAAAGCATCGACTTGTGACACCAATAAGGTAGGAAAGCTATCGCGTGGGAGGGGGAACTGAAGTAATGGGAGCAATCGGAATAAAAGAGAACAGGACGCGGAAGGCAATAAAAACAAACCGAAAAAGAACAATAAAATGGAAACAATAAGAAAGGAAAAAGAAACAACTAATGCTACTTTACAGCTTACTTGTATGAGTTTTACATTTATTTCTGGAATGATAATAATAATAATAATAATAACACTTCTATTGCCTTCCTCTTCCCTGCCTCTCTCACTCCCATGTGCACCACATCACTCACATGGAAAAAGAAGTGAAACTACAACACAGCAATAAACTTGACCAAACACATCACATGATGAAAGAAAGGGGGAAATTTGATACTTTCAATGGAAAATGAAGTCAACGAAGATATCTCATCAGCTGACACCTCTATATGCCCCGAGGAAAAAAAGGGCTGTAGTTATAACTACCGCCAAATATTATTTTGCCGGAAAATAATATTAAGCAACCTCCAAGGTATTAAAAAATACCTTGCATATACCCGTTGCCCTCAAATGCAACACGCAATGAGACATGGGAGAAAATATATATGGTAACACGCCGCGATTGAAGAAAGACAAACACCAAAAGTAGGAAATTAAAAGAGCCCTTTTCCTCCCTGAATAAATAGAAGGCGGGATCTTTTAACTCCTCCAATCTTTCCTTTAGCCAGTTGTCCAACAAACAAAAAACTTCCATGCGGAATAAATTAGTGTGGTCCATCGATGACTACATTTTGCCCCAATTTCCGTAAATGCTCAGTAAAATGTGAATATGATAACAGCAGTGGCCGTTATTGTATATAGCGGACAACTCACAAAATCGAAAAAAAAAAAAAAGAATAAGCGCCACGTGTGTGAAAGGAGGATTAATGCCACATTATCGACACTTGTTTTTTCTTTAGTAAAAGAAAAACTGAAGAAAACACAGAAAAAAGCAGGGACAAAATAAGCTATATAGTTCAAATCACACAAACAGTATACGCAGCCCTAACAAAAGCAACAAACAATATTGAAAAACTATCGATCAAGAGCCGACATCGATCGCAAAGACATTTTAATATCGCTTATTTCCTTTTGAAAAGTAGCTAATTCCCTTTCCATAGAAATCTTCCTCGCCCGCTCTGCTCCAGAACGGATTCGCACTGTTTCCACTTTCCTCAACTTCGCCTCTAACACATCCCTACGTTGGCACGCCACTTGAAGCTTCTTCTCGAGTTTATCAACCACTTCAGACAATTCCTCACCTTTCCTAAGCCCGGGATACGCTCCGATACCAGACCTTACGTCTTCCACTACTCCGCGGGAGGAAGGGCTCAGGGACGGCTGCTGTCGCTGCGGGTGCAAACCCAACCGTGCCTGCCCCTGAGAGAATTCTTCCCCTTCTGCGCTGCTGCACGGACGGGGATCATAATATCTGGGCTGCGATTGTCTCTCCGTGGCAATCGATCCTTGTTGCGTTCGTTGAGCGTGCGCCGCCTCGGGTGGCTGCTGCGCAACCTCCACCCCCCCTCTGTTGTACGTTGTGGCTAGGTATCGTGCTCGTTCGTCCACTGAGTCGAGTTCACTACGCAATGCCGTGATCGTTGCTTCGAGTGCAGCATTTCTCTCGAACTCTCTCTTGTATGCCATAGCTGCACAATCCTTTTCCAGCGTGACAGACCGAAGTTGGGATTCCAGCATAGCAACCCTCATTTGCAAGTCGTTGTTCTGCCGATCGAGGTGGTCAATTTCCTGACGTTGTGCTTCAATATGGCTGGTGTACATATCACACGTTGCCGCGTTCGCCTTTACCGTTTCTTCCAGTTTGTGTTGCAATCGATTGGAGGAAGCCTGGCCTTGATATTGCACGTCGCCCATGATCTGTGAAGGGGGAATGTTATTCGATATGTCAGCGTACGGTGTGATTGCTGGACTCACAACCGGAGTGAGTTCCGTGGTGGACTCTGATGCTACGGAAAGCAGTGGTGCAAAACAAATATCATCTATTTCATGGTTATTTTTGAAGGGATTATTGTAAAATTCTTCCATCTTACCTTACAACAACAACTTTTTGCCTGAGAATAACGCCCACTGCCGCTACTCTGAGTAACAGAAAAAGAGAAAAAGGAGAAATTTCAAATCAAAAAAATCAGAAAGATATGGTAGTAGTTTAACCATGTCTGACAACACAACAAAATGAGCTTAACAATGATGCAACTGTGTATGTATGTATATATGAACGACGTAACTGAACAAAGTCACACATATGAAATAAATTCTAAAAATGAAAGAAAAAGGTAGCTATAACAATGCTAAAGCAATGTGAAGGGGAGAAAAAAAAAACATCCCTGGGTGAAAATTTGCTTCGCAACCAACAAAGATATTAATACACACCTACCTAAAAGCAATGAGTCCTAAGCGTATTGCTGCGTGAGTGAAAAGTGCGTCATCTGCGATAATAATATAAATGGTCTCTAAGCGTGTACTCATCTTCATCTAAAATCCAGCCAACGGGGGCGGCGGCAGATTATAGCGGGCAATTAGCATGTCTATTGACTTTTGGATCGTTTCCAGTTCTTGATTAAAGCGTGATGGTAAGTTCTCGTCGTACTGTGGTCTCCGCGGAAGGAGACCTCGCAGACCACCAGTGTGGCAACATGAGCAGCAGTGACAACAAGCGCCACGAAACGGTGAACCGCTTTCCATGAACATTGAAGGTATATCTGTCTCTGTCTGGCAGCCGACTGTGGTTGTCGTCTGCGTTCCTCGATCCACAACCATCACCTCAACGCTACGATACTGGATCTCTTTGGGTTTTTGCTGAGGACTTGCGCCACCAAGATCACCATCGGCCCGCATAATAACCTTACTGCCAGTAGAGGCCAGGTCACCGCCGTCACTACTGCAGCGCACCAATGAAGGTGCAGGAGGCACACTGTCGCCAGTCGTTCTCATACTCTCCTCCGTTACAACCGAAGTGACGGCGCTCTCGCCCAAGAGGGTACGCATGCGGTTTCGGAGCTCGTCTTTCCGTTCACGAACGTTGCTCTGCGTTATCTTTCTGTCTACATCTTTTTCATTCACCGCACTAGTTTTGGTACTGGAAACCTTTGGATTGGGTGAGGATGAGGAAGAAGACGACGCCAGCCAGTCCTCAAGCCTTTTCATTAGTTTTCCGGGATCACTTCCTCCTTGTGTGTGAACTTGGTTTATTTGTCTTTCTTTCCTTTTTGATAAATAACAAAGTGTGCGTCAGCGTATACGTAGAGAAAACGAAAACGAGCAGTCTGGATGCGCATTTAATCACCTAATTTTAGGCGCAACAATGAGAAAATAAAATGGAAACAGTGGCGCACAATGGTAACGACCCTTCGAAACAGAGGCTCATAAGGGGACGGATAAAGGAGCCTGCCCGGAGCACTGCTGCTAACTAAAATGATACAAAAATAACGACATCGCAGCATCACTAAAATATTTATTTGACAGAGTTGCTCGTTACCATTAAAAAAAATATATATGCCTCTTTTCCCTATAAAGCCAATGTGCACACAGTTAGTATGACTTTAAAAGAAAATATCATTCAAAATAAGTATTCCCTTCCACCTATTAGTTTCATGCAGAGTTAACGGGGCCCTGTGGTACGTGTTGTCTCATTAGCGTTTTGGGAAAGTAGGAAACGGGCGTAATGGTAGCCGACCTCTGCGATCCGGACCACCGTTGCCAAGCCCCACACACGACGTCCGACGGTTCCTACAACTTCCGCTGAGGGTTTCAAAAAACTCTCAAGCACACGGGACTTGGCCCTGCTGTATGGTGGAAATCGGACCGCGTCCAATGAGGAGAACGTGAAGCAGCGCCGCATAATGGGTCGAAGGTGCGAAAACGTCTGAAAACTGTATTTGCCGTGATAGGCACCCATTCCGCTTCGTCCTACACCACCAAAGGGAAGCCCCATGGCCCCCGCATGCATAATAACATCATTCACCAAGACAGCACCAGAGGAAGTGTGTCGCTCCACTTCCGAAATGAATTTTTTGTTTTTCGAGAAGATATAAAGCGCCAACGGTTTTTCTCCCCCGTTTATGATCTTCAGAACTTCGGCCGGGGTCTCATATGGTATGATGGGCAAAATCGGTCCAAATATCTCTTCCTTCATCACAGGATGATCGAGTTGAACATCGGTGAGGATAGTTGGAGCGATCGTGAGACTTTCCTCGTCCACTTCACCTCCTACCGCAACTTTCCCCCCTTCCATGAACTTCACGAGGCGTTGTAAATGAGAAGCATGTACAAGCCGAGGATACGCACAATCCCGTAAATACTTTTGCTTCTCATCAGATCCAGTGTCATTCTTGCCCTGCTTGAGTATTTCAAGAAGTTCGTCCCCCATCATCTTCCTTCGAGCTTCGGCAAGCGCCTCGACGAGAGCGGATGCCATGTCTTTTGAAACAAGGACATAATCTGGCGCGATGCATGTCTGCCCCGCGTTAACAATCTTCCCCCACATGATGCGCTCCGCTGCGACATTAACATCGCTACCACACAAACTATCAACAATGACAGGTGACTTTCCACCCAGCTCAAGAGTAACCGGGGTTAGGTGCTTTGCTGCAGCGGCCATAACAACCTCTGCAACACGTGAGCCACCGGTGTATAAGATGTAATCGAAGCGTTCCTGAAGAAGCGTTGTCGCCTCATTCACTCCACCGTTCACAATGCCAACGACCTCCTTCGGGATATATTTCGGTGTCAGCCTTGCCAACAATGCTGCAGTAGCAGGGGCAAGTTCACTTGGTTTAATCACCGCAGTGTTTCCAGCAGCGAGGGCCCCCACCAGAGGTTGCAACACCAAGAGCAATGGGTAGTTCCACGGACCAATGATGAGCACAACACCAAGTGGTTCGTATTGCATTTCGCAGTCATCCAGAGCAGCTGCACCCTCAACAGAAGGCGCAATTGGTTTAACATATTCGTGTAAATGATCAATAAAATGCCACACCTCACTGCGCAATGGAGCCATTTCCATGAACATTGTCTCCTCCCGATGGCGACGCCGGTCCTGGTGAATAGCCGTACAAAATTCATCGACATTTTCCTCCACCAGGGCAAGTAGCGCGTATAAATGCTTCTTTCTCTTCTCTACCTCGCGGTTAATGCCCTCATTGTAGGCTGTGCGGCAAACAGATACGATATTCGGTATTTCCTGCAATGGCGTGCACTCAAGGATGCCCTCTGACATCATTACAACCGAACAAAGAAAAATAAAATTAACAGGAGTACCGGGGGCGATGCAACAACACTATATAGTTTAATGCTACCTTATGCAAAAATGTATTCGTGTCACTGTACCACACCTGTCTAAATACTGGCGAATACGATCCACACAATGTAACAACCATAGCACACACACACACAAAGAAGAAAGTGTAATAGAAGGAGGTCATTGTCAAACAGAATAAAAACAGAAAAAGGCGGTGAGATGAAAGCTTATTTAGACGAACTTAGTACACACACATAAAACACCGACATGTGTAGAAATCAACATCACAAAAGAGACGAAATCAGACAATAAGAAAAGCAAACGACAGGAAAATAAAAATAGAGTAGGACCAAATTGTACAAAACAAAATATAGGCACTACCAGTGTGGGATTTTGGTACCCTTTTCAACAACACGTATATTTGAAAAAGGGCGAAAACCATCGCAGACAGGAAGAGAAAGATTCACTGAGCCACAAAGGCATATAAAGGACGACCACTGCGTAATCAACGTCAGTATAGAAGCAACACTCATCGCCAAACTAATAAGGCCCAACGCTACATAATCTTACAATGGCGCTTTTTCTTTGCCACGCACGCCGAATTTTTTCCTGTCGCGGCGGGCGTAACATCAAGACCAACACCAACATTAGCAACGATGGGATCTTCTGCGCAAAAAACTTCTTCAGGGAGCCGCACGCCACACAGCATTGCTGCTAAGTGCATGAAGAGTTTTTTCACGCGCTCCCCTGAGAGGGCGGATACGATGCACGATTCCATTTGGTGTGAATCTGCAACATTTCTATGTTCTGCAGAAGAAATCTGACGGCCCGGTAGATCAGACTTATTGCCTACTAACACAATAAGTGGCACCAATGGCTCACCTTCACCTTCTACATGTTCCTTTGCTTGCCTCGCCAGCGACTCGTTGACACACGCGTTCCAGTGCTCGATACCATTGAACGATTCCCTGCTGGTCACGTCATACACTAGGAAAATTGCGCTTGCACCCATAACGTAGCTGTCAATCATGGCGCCACCAGTCTGCTGGCCACCAACGTCCCATATCTCCAACGTCACTTCACGCCTCCCCGGCAGCTCGACCTTGTTGGAAAAGAAATCCACGCCAATTGTCTGCTTGTAAGTCCCTGCGAATTCAGCAGAGCAGTAGCGGCGAATAAGCGATGTCTTCCCAACACCGCCATTGCCGAGAACGAGTATCTTAAACACCGAAGTGGATACATCCGAATCTGAGCTCTCACTCCCCATAATTATTGTCTCAGCGTCACCACCGCGGAAAGTCACTGGCACTTGTGGAATGTGTTTCAGGGTTGCGCTCTCCTTTCTCTTCCCCTGAAGTACAAAAACCGATACCAACAAGAAAAAGCTTCAAATGTACACCACCAATATTCCTGCTTTTCTGTCAAACGACTGTAAATAAATGGACTTTAATGCTGTGCTGCCTAACCCTATGTGCAGTGCGAGACGATAATCTCACCCATCCACTTTCTAAGTAATATATGCAGTCAAATTTTCTTTGAAAAGCATGAGGAGCAGGACTGTTACAGCCGGGGCATCGTGCAGTATCTCCAAAAAACAATAATCAGCGTTACTGCATTCCCTAAAACATGTTTTTGTACAATGCGACAATTTTTTTTAAATAAATAAAAAAGATGGATTCTCTGCCTCACAGTACTTTAGCTGGGGGAATATAAGTAATCCAACGAGGTGATGCTCAAACTCGTTTCGAGCAGTCAGGGGATGTGGTTGGGTTAGTAAGTACGGACAACGAAACTAAAGGAAAACTTTCTTATTGATAAAGGATTATTTTTACAAAAAAAAGAACCAAAATAATTGGAAAAGATATAGTGCGATATGACATCGAGTTGGAAGCGCAATGCTCCAGTAAAAAGGAAAAAAATGAGTCAAATTTTCTTATTCACAATATATTGCTCATGCATGTTATTATAAGTCAATAGAACCCGTGAATATATACGAATCCCAGTGGTAGTGGGAGCAACTCGCAAAACGAAAAAAAACAGTTCCTGAGAGAAGCCACATCGAACACATTAATCGCACACTAAAGAAAAGAACTGAAACACATACCAACGTGCAGACACACACGTATATATACAGCGGCAAGAGCAATAGTGCTACTCCTGATATTAGGCTTCCCTAAACCAAACCCAATGGGTTCCACCACTCTTAGAAAACGTCACTAGCAAGACCTCCATTACATCAATAAATAAATTTAATTTTTTTTCCTTTTATTCCCCTCTCAAAAACAAATAAATAAAAACACAATGATGGGGCAATATACCATTAGATAAATGGGGGAAATACTTCGCACAATATAGGTGACTGACATACTGCATCTGGAGAGTTAGTTACAAATCTAAGGAACAACACACAAACAAAGAAACACCACCCACTGACGTCAGTGAAAGGGAGAAGAAAAAAAACACCGTACACCAAAAGGGGGAGAGAGAGAGTTAAAAAAAAGCTTATACGAATACAAAGAAAGATGAAGTTAAATATTTCAAGGTGTGACAAAGTATTTTACACGTTGTTGCGATAGCCATCACAGTTATACGGCAATAATAATTAATTGGTGATTCTCATAGTCACCAACCATGGTGTCATTCGCACTCAACAGTAAGCCGCACTGCGTGCGGTACTTATTAACCACACGGACACCACACCCACTCCCGCCGCGGAACCATAAGGACCAAGAATACCATAAAGAACACTCAGAGAAGAAATCAGTAACTTAAAGGGCATCCCAACTAGAAGTGTCATGGACACTAGAAGAGCTACACTAATGATGAGAACCGTCTTCATACCAACAATCATAGAGAGGAGAAACGCAAAACACAGAACATTCGCCAACAAAACAGCGACAATCTTCTCCAACCGTAGTACCTTTTCCTTTAGATACGATATCTCAAGATCCTTCTCCACCAGCAGTGCTTCGGCCTTCTCCAAATCTAACCGAAGCTTACGTTCAAGTTCCGTTTCCAGCGACATCAAACAGTCTAATTCCTTCTTCGAGTGAGAAACTCGCCGCACATCCACTGAAAGAGACTTATTTCGAGCTTTAAAGCTACTTCTATCGGTGAAGCTACTATACCCATCACTGTTCTTGCCTACTCCCGACATTAGTGACACCTCTGTGGATTCAAGTGGCGTATGCTTCACAGGATCAACAATCGCGCCCTCTGTGGCTCCAGGGGCTTCAGAGTTTGGCGTCAAAGTGATATTTTTCGGCTTCTCATACACAGCCAACGAAGCCAAACCACGGTGCAATGTTTCCCACGCTTCCTCACCATCACATCCTTCCGTCACTGGAACTACAACGTACAACTGACCGCAAACACGCTCCTCACTGGTGAGAACGGCGCGACCCCACTTTCTTTGATGGACTTTCATTAACAACGGCATCAGCTTCCCCTCAACGTGAGATGAATGAAAGGTTTTTAACTGTGATGATAATACCTTTAATAGGTTTGGTGTTACGCACAACTGTATCCCCCTTCTCTGTTGATCAAGCATTATACGGGACAGCTGCAGCTTAACAAATTTCTCTTTCTCCTTCGCCGTGTATGGCGCGAAGGGAAGAAAGTAATCTACCCGATTGACAAAAGGCTCATGCATGACGTCACGACACACAGCACGGCATAATTCAACCCATTCATCACGTATGGCTCTGCGCTCCTCTTCCGTTGAAGCACCTAAATATCTTCCCTCATCCCGTTGAATGACCTCAGCCGCTATGTTACATGTGAGGACGAAGGTCACCCGGTCCGTCGACACAGTCCTCGATGCGTCCTTCAACGACCGGAGCGTGCCATGCTTCTGGAAAGCCGAGAGCCATAAATGCTGAATGGCCTCAGCAGCACCTTTTTCAAACTCATCAAGCACCACGACAGCTTCATTGTTCCTTCGCAACGCAGAAAGAAGCAAACCTTCTCCAACATGCGCAGCGGGAGGGTCTACCAATGAATAAATGGAATCCTTTGTACAAAACGAGGGTAGATGAATATGCACGAGATAACCATCTGTTTCAGCCCTGCTTGGCTTGCAACCGTGAAGAGCACAGGCAATAAGACGTGCAGCCTCCGATTTACCGTAACCAGATGGGCCAAAAAGCACGATGACAGTAGGTTTTTCAACGTTGAAGATGCTCACGTTGAGAAAATGTCTTGTGAGCGAGTCCCATACGTGATCCTGCCCAACGTACCTCTTGCGCGCAGCAGCCCACCGCATCTTCACATCACCTGAATGGAGTGCATCACCATTGAGGTCAGTCTCGCCGCCGTCTGATTCTTCCCACCATCGGTCACTAACTGCAAAAAGGTCTTCAATGTCTTGAGAACGCTGGCGGCGTACCAGTTCTTCTTCAAGACGCAGCCCTACGCGCCACCCAGTGATATTGCACGAGGTACAAGCCGCATCATCCGTTGTCTCAAACGACCTCACCAACTCCGCGTATAAATCGTTGAGCCGTTTTTGTGATTTTCGTAGTACCTCAACTGCAGAAGCAGCAAAGCGTGGGCGGGGAAACATCCACGCCATGACACCTAAAGTAACTGCATGCGCTAACTGCACTAAGGACCTCTTCGCGCCACTCCACTGCATCAAATCTTCAATGGCCCTTTCGATAGCACACTCAGTGCGAATAGTGCTTTCCTTTTCGCTGCTACTCTTTAAAGAAAGCAGATCAATAAATACCTTCACAAAGAAGGACGTAACCCTAAGAGCGTCCTTCCCCTCATTTGGCACACTATGCCTTTCCGAGTGCAACTGCAATTCCCCAACATATTTCTCCATGCTTGACAAGCGCTCACGAAACACCGCGTCGTTAATTCCCCCATCAAACCAACAGCACACATGAACCATGAGCGCAAAAAGTGGATTAACAGCATCATCACTACAGGCATCCGCATAAAGCCGCGAGGGTAGTTCTGTGGGCTTTTTACTCTCAAGCAAAGTGAGTAATGCCTGCCACTCTTTAAAGGGGAGGCTGAATACCGGACCCAAATTAAAGGCCCTTCCTATTCTGTTTGCCTTGTCCGTTGCTTCATCGCTGCTTCTCTTGGAAACAGCAGATTGGCTCTCTGCGTCAATCGCATCCTCCAACAACTGCGACCAGCGCCCAAGCAGAAAAAGGCCCTCCTGCTTCGAAAATTTTCGGTTCATTTGTCAGAAATGTACTCTTTCAGCTGTACGCAATTTTGATTACAAATATTTAGTATGTGCACAACGCGTAACTAAACATGAGAACAAAAGAAAGGCAAAGAATTCGACACCAGTTTCCTTTGAGTTCACCGCAGCCAAGAGTGACAGAATTACAACACTGTCAAACGCACAACAATTTGAACAACAACAACAAATAGAGAGAATATTTTTGTACATAACTGCAGCCATCGGGACATGGTCGCTAATAGTGTGTAACGGCTCCAACATGGGAAGAAGAAAAAAGCACGTACTATTCGCTATTCTCGCGAAAGTGTCAAAATATCCCCAGGGAATGGGCAAATAATAAAAGCTGCACGTAACTAACGCTTTTTCTTCCGTACAAATCCTCCACTTGGTAAAACACCGTCCGTCACATACTGTCCGATCGCTTGTATCTGCATAAGGCAATGAAAACGTTCAGTCTGAGCATCAATACTAGTGACCAGAGACGCAATCTGCTCCTCTAGATATAACCGTTTCAGACGCAACTTCACCATTTCCTCCCATATTTCTGGCGGCACGTCGCGATGGCGACGCTGCGAATTAGGATTGTGATCAGTAAAAGAGGAGCATAAGTCTCGCGTATTCGCTCCTGACGAAGAAAAGAGCTTTGAAGAGTCATTTGCAGGGGCGGTGGGGCGCGGTTCTACTGCCTGCGCTGTTGTTGCGAGCACCTGCATCGCCGGAGAAGGTAAGCACTGAGCAGATGGTGGTTGGGGGGTGTAACATGCGGACCCTCCCTGATCGTGTATTTCGCGTTTGAAAAAGTTCCCCAGTATTGTAGACACTTTTGCACGCTTTTTTTCATCCATGGCGGCTATTAAAGCTTCCGTGCAATTACTGTCTGGTTGTAATCGATTTGCAGCGCGAGAGGTCGTCGAACGCTTTGAACGCATTTTCTTAGCAGGGGGCGGCGCCATCGCGCTGCCGATCTTTTGCCTGTACTCAGCTATGCGCAGTGTAATTAGCAGGTCGGCATTGATATACACAATAGCAAGTTCCTTGTTGTACTCATCCAGCTGCTTTGACAGTGATCCCAGCGCAGCCTGCACTTGGATCAATTTTTTATTGTTGTCGTGGAGTCGATCTACCCATCTTGCCGTAACCCTCGTGCAGGAAAACCCCCGTGAGTCTAAAAAACGTGGCGAATCAGCGGCATTGATTTTCGAAGAGTCCCTGGACATTGGACCTTCACGGATCTACAGAAGTTATTACACCCCCCTTTTTTCCCTTTTTACTCTTTCTTTGTTGTGATCAACGGAGGCAGAAACCTTATCAATTTTACCCACGAGAACAGTGCGGAAAAGGAGCAAAATCACATCGCAACCAAACCTCCAACAACAAAATAGAAAAACGCACAACATTAATGACAAAGTACAAAAAAAAAATGGTGGTAAAAAAAAAAGAAGTAGCGTGTATTCAACGTCCGAGAATCAGCCCCAGTAAGCTAACTGCTATTTAATTCATGAATTAATGAATTTTGTTTTCTCCACATCTACCTTCCACTACTACATAGGGCGAGTTAAAAACTACAAGAAGCAAACACTGCTGGCAGACAGACAACAACCCTCAGAAGCCTTTGAGTAATCACCAGTGACCCCTCAACGTCAAATGACTCCTCCCTTTTGTTGTCCCTTTCAGTCGCACGGCTTATAATTTTCATATCATATAAAGTAAGGCCATGTAACGCACTTTTTCTTCCCTTCTCACAGGACCAAGGGAGAATGTCTTCAGGTGTGACTGTAAGAACAATGAAAGCCATATACGCAACAAAACAAATTTTAATCCACTCAAAGTCATACAACGCCCTTATGCAACCGCAGTTTCTTCAGCGACTCCCACATATAACGGTGTCACTGTCATACGCAGTTGCAGCAGCGCTTCGTCACACTCACACGGAAAACACGGTTTAGTAAAGATGTGGGTAGGCAAGATGGTTAAAGGAGCAGAAAACATGAAAATTAAAATTAAAAAAGGTGGACGACAAGTCCACAAAAAAATTATGAAAAAGAAAGCAAAAAAGAACTCCCAATGCGATAGAATTGAAGGGATAAAAAAAAAGACACGAGCAGTTCCCCTGGCAGTACATCTGTGAGCTGACAAAATTCGACATATAGGCTGTGGCTTTTTTATAATTAAATTTATGAAAAAAGAACCCGTGTGTCACAGCGGAAAAAAAAACAATAAAAAAAACTATATGGAAATATGGAAGCTTTGGCTATTGTCTCTGTTGGAGACACGAATATACACAACCACCGCGAAGGAGAAAAGAAGGAATTGAAAATGCAACTTTGTTATGTTCAAGAGAAGTGGCACATGTTAAGCTTTATGGAAAAAGGATATATTGTTAACTCTTCATTTACATAGAGCAATACAAGAGAAGTACCAAAAATAAACACTCTCAAATATCGATAGCTGCATTTAACATGCAACGAAACGACGCTGAAAGAAAAAAAAAGAAAAAAAAGCGCAGGAAAAATATAGACCTCACCATTTTATTCTTCCTTATCAGAACCCGTATTGTCCTCGTCAATACCAATCAACGCCCTCACTGGCTCGTTCAACAAGAGATTGAAACTATAATCCTTATCAATGGGGCAACAAACTCTTCCACCGATGACGTAGAGAAAGTCGTCGGATATGTGCATTGATACCCCATAGGTACACTGCGGTGCGAACTCATTACTAAATGGAATTTCCGTCAAAAATCCACTAGTTGATTCCGTTAAAACTATTTTGAATAACTTCAGCGCTCGATGGGTCATCCGCAGCTCGCCCAACACGAACACACACTCCACTCCACTAACAGTGGCTACTTTCGCTGTGGTATTATACATGGAAGGCAGCGGCGGCTTCAAAACTATATCTTCCCACTGCGAGCCAACATCCACCAGCCGTAAGACACGACTACAGGACGGTGAATTTTCACCTATCGCATAGCTGGTGCCCAGTACAAGCAGGGAGCTGTCCTTAAGGCAGACGCAGGCGTGAAATGCAAGGGGACACGGCAGTGCACTAATAGGCTCAACAACGGGCACTAGGTTCAAAAAGGAAGCTTTGTCGCCTGTAGTGGCGTCAGTGGACCAGGATATGGAAAAACATTCGTCACGCGGCTGGTTATTGTCATCTATCCCTCCTGTAAGAACGGCCTGTGATAAATTTATCGTCGTCAACGTATGAAACGTACGGCTCGGGAGGATTGAGCTGCTGCACGAGGAACGAAACCACCTTGGCTGAGGCCGCAGAAGAGCACACCACCAAATCTCCGTGGTTGATCCACGGATCATGCTCGTCTCACTACGACCTCCTACAGTAACTAATACGTCTAAATTGTCTGTCGTAGAAACGTCACGTCGCAGCGGCACTTGAACAGCACACATAGCCGCACCAAACAATGGAGGTGGAAGCACTTTGGCATGCTTACTTTCTTCAAAGGGCAGCGCATTCACCTCGGTAAGAGTATGATTACCACCGAGTTGAAGTCGCACAAAGTCACGTCTTATATTCTCCCGCTGCGGCGTAGGAAGGTAGGAATCGGTCACGGGGGAGTACCTAAGAAAAACTGAATGAGAAGAACCACCGTAGCAGTAAACGTCCGATGACCGTGTCGCGGGGCTCGCGGAGGCATGAAACTGCATTCGAACGTTACATTTCGACGACTGTAACGGAACAACAGTTGTCCAATACCACGACCATGCGCGACGTAAGCCTCGAAGGATAACGTTTCTCCACTCATGACATTGCTCCGGTGTAAGAAACTTCAGCCAAAAGGACTCCCCTGACATTGTTGTTACTTTTAATTCATCATCTTCATCAACATCTCTACCCACATCAGCCGAAATTATTTCGTGCCGCTGCTTAACAGGACCTTTCATCACCTCGCGATAAACCATCCTACACCTCTCCAGCTCCACATACCGCTGCTGCCATTTTCCGGTCCACTCAGCTTTCTTGAGCACCTCGCCTCGGCATATATTTTTCGTATTGGAGGAGGGCACCTTTAAAAGGGCGTTGACGATGCTGTTAACCCACATATGATGAACATCAACGGATTCTGCACGAAGTGTCCAGCACTCACCCTCGCTGAACCACACACGAAACGTCATCGATTCAGGGGTGTCCACGTAACGTAAAATGGAGGTGACGGTGCCAATCTTCTTGGCGGGAGAATCCTTTTCCACGTGATTTGAGAGCTCCAAACCATCAAGAGCGAGGTACCGGCGATCCCACGCAAACCGCCACTCCGCCTGCTTTTGTAAGTACCCCGCAACCTTTCCGGGACTATCAGCATCTTCTGGCATCGATAGTTTAGCAGACAACTTTATAATTCACAATGAGTGAACGGAATACGGTGGGGGAAAGCGTACGTTATGACTGTTCATTTTATTTTTATTTTTGTATGGTATGTAACATAATTTTGTAAAAATGAAGTGAGGCACAGGATTGGAAGGCTCAACACAGACAAGGTGAGAGGGATGTCATAAGAATAATGAGAGCAAGGAAAAGTGTGAGTTTGTGTGTGTGGCGGAGATGTGCTCAGTGAAAGAAGGGAACCAACCCAGCCAGAAAGACGAACAACATGTCGAACGTGTATTCGACAAACAGAAGACACTGTACGCATAACAACACCTTAATAACCACACCCCAACTGAGGAATCTTTTGCGGGAATATCATTACCCACCCAATGGTTCAATTATTACACCTCCTAACACCTACTCCATCTTTACTCGTTTTCCCCGAATCTCGATGCTATTTTTTTTTCCTTTTCTCACCCAATCTCACCACTTACCCAAAGAAGGTTTTTCGTTTTTCTTTTCTTGTTTAACTTTTTCCTGAACACCCTCTCCATGTACTGCACCACATCTGCAGCACGTGAAAAGATTCAAGCACAGGCGAGATATTTATCCACGTATCTCGCTCGTTCTTCTGTTCTGCCCCACTCCCACTCTGCATCTCGCATGACCCTAACAAAACGTCCACAGAATCCCCTCTTACCCAGTGCTGGATGGGTTACTGAAAACAGCAAACAGAACCATCTCAATTTGTCACCGAGATTATCCTTAAGGGGAAAATACTTAGTCAATGAATTATTGTTTCTTAAAAGTTGACACAACAGGAAATGCACACATCTAAAAGTTGAAGGAACCCTCAAATACAACTGAAACACAAGAAGCTTGTGAAAAATTGGGAATACAGTTGAGGAGGAAACGAGAAACAAAAAGATAACGAGTGTGTAGGGCAAGCAGAAGGGAACATCGACACTCAACACAACAGTAGAACAAAAGAGCGAGGGAAGCGTTGATCCCGATTCACCTCAAGTCTCCTATTCTGTTTCATTGTCACTAAACAATGTCACTTTCACTTAACCTTACGTCGATACTATTTCTTTTCTCTTCATCACTCGCCACCTTAACCATCCGACTATTGCCTTATCGTTTCGCCCAACCCCTTTCAGCAGGGAAAGGGAAAAACAGAAGGAATCCTCAACGTATTGATAAAATGGATTAGTTTTCTTAATTCCCTCCCAAGCCAAAACATCCAATTCAAGAACAAAGAAAAACAAACGACAAACAGGGGGAAAAAATAAGCACCCAAAAGAAAGAAAGAAAGAACAACAAAGGCGTTGACAACAACAATAAAGCAAAAGAAAAATTCAATTACCCACAAAAATAATTGTGTGGCAAAGACAAGAACAATTAAAGAAGATACGCAACGAACACACGAACAATTAAAAAAAAACAGCAAACAGCCACGCTGAATATGGGCACAGGGTGGAGGCGGCAAAAAGGAGTGAGTACTCCTCACGACCGCACAACTACATCGGCCTCTCAAGCCTGCAGAAGAAAAAAAGAAAAAGAACACACCACCGGAATGTAAAATCTAATAACAACACAAGACGACCACAATAATTTATTAATATGAGAACAAAACTTATCGCCACAGACAATAATAATAGTAAAAAAAACATAAAAGAGAAACAATGGAAATATATATATATATATATATATCTGGGCAAACGACTTATAGGCACGGCGAGAAACAGCTACGACCATAAGACAAAGTACCACAATAAATCTTTTTTTTTTAACAGCCTTCCCGAAATAAAGCAAAGAAACACAGAAAAATAGTGTTCCACGCAGACAACAAACACGGTGGAAAGGGAAACAAATGGAGACGAACAAAAAGAGAGATAATAAAAAGTAAATATACTTCACCTTTCGTACGCACCCATACCCGAGAAACAAAACCTTTTTTTTTGAGGTGTTATGTCTGACGAATTAAAATGGAGGGATAATCCAACACCTCAAAGTACACAAGGGGGCCATTCATTCACCGCGTGAACCTTTTCCCGCTGACCAAACCGATGATCAAATTAGGTTCACCTGTAAGACATAACACGAAATAACTAAAATAAAGGTGTTACGGCTGGAAGCACCTTGCTAACAAGATACGGCCACCACAAGAGAAAAAAACAGAGGAAGTATAAACATATGCGTCACTCAATAACAGTCAAACATAATTAATATTCCTTTATCAACTCCCTATTCATCTCTTTCTTTTTTGTTTTGTAGTTCTCTCTTAAACGTCTTCCTGTTACTGCGAAGAGGAAAAATAAAACCTTCAGTCATGAAGGTTTTATTTTGGTGTTTCTGTTGTTTCTTCGTGCCATCCCTGTTTCATCGTGGAAATAATAACGGTAACAATAAGCCGTTGGACGATATTAAAGATGGCCAATAGCACCGCAAAGCAACGAGTGCGCCCATGTGTGGATCAATACGAAAAAAAATGCCAAAAAAAAGTGAAAAAAAAAAACACAACAAATAATGCTAGTGGCTGATAACTCCTCTAGACGTTCGCAACATTGTCCTCCTGTTTCTATTTAAGTCCTTCCCTCCAACGCTCTCAGGTGAGGAAAAGCAGGCCACGGAAAAATACAACTCGAATAGAAAGGAGAGGGGCAAATTGAAGATATTAATGAGCCCAGTTAAAGAAACACGCACACAGAGAGAGATGAAATGAGCAGTGAAGTCGCGAGAGAAATTTGATGTGAATCTCTCTTTTTTCCCTCTTTGTCACCGCCATACATATACCTTCAAGACAAAAGCCGCATGTCTTCGCAGTTGCAGCGACGCACGTCGCCTCCTTCAGTCTATTTTTATTACACGAAGCCAAAGAAATCAATAGAGATGTGTCACTGACTAAATTTGTCGTCTCTTTTATGTCATAATTACCCCCTCTTTTCATTTTAACTTTTAGCAGAAAAAAAGTTTTTTCCTCGTAATTTCATTATTATTAATGTTTATCCCCCAGAGTTTCTCCTGTCACAAGCCTAAACAAAACAAGCAAATACATAACTAAAGCCAAGTAAAATAGCAAAATCTTCACCGCTCCTTGTTGCTGCATTTAATTTAACCACAGTACTCGTAAGTTAACCTATATCGCCTTTTCAGACACACTTATGGACCGAAGTTGCACAGCCACTGACAACTGGGGACCCTTCTTCTCCACTTCACTACCAACTTATTTGTTCTCATTGCCCTCGTCACCGTCAGCGAGGCGGGGGTTTACTCTCTTGTAAGCACCCTTCTCTCGCATCACACGGGAGAACTGATTCACATTGGGATCAACGATGAAGTTGTACAACGTAAGCGGCCACGAGGACGTGACCTCAAGTTTGTCATAAAACTCTGGCGCGATCTCCCGGAGTCTGTGCAGGCGGGTCCATGGAATGTAGGGAAAGTCATGGTGCTCCACATGATACCCCACATTCCAACCAAACCAATTGAGTGGTCCGTAGTACGAAAAAGTTTCTTGCGTACCATTACCCGAAAAAATAAAGTGCTCCGAGATAAAGTGCCCAGCCATCGGGTGCAAACCTGTACCAAATAATATAGACAGAAAAAAGTAGAAGAGACACCACCCACCAAGGAACTTCCAAATAAGAATGTTGGACACTATGGACGCAACGGCGTTCACCACGTGCATCTTCTCGATTTTCATTGGATATGTAAAAACGGGCCTCAGAACATAAAAGAAAACTTGGAAAGCAATAAAGAAAAACTTCCCAATTGTGCTAGAGAGTAGGGTGGCCTCTAAAGCTGTAGGAATATCTGTATCAATTTTCTCCCATCCTAGAAAGTTATGATGCATTTTGTGATACGACTTAAATGACATTGCGTACGGGAGAGGAACAATCACATTTATAAATATCGCAAAGAGATTATTGTGTATGGCCTTACGAAACACCAAGTTGTGGGTAATTTCATGGACAGCCAAGAAGCTATTGTGGGATATTGTGCCCCCCACAATATAAGCAGTGAGCAAAAGCACCGACCAACTCATGTTAGCTGCCATCGCACCAATACACAGTTGCAGAAACACGAGCGGTGTTGCAATCTTCCATATCAGTGGATCCGGCCCGTACAGCTTCCTGATTTCCTTCCCGTACTTCTCGAGCATCATCTTACGCCTTTCAATGTGTGCTTCATCGCTTGTCGACCAGTAGTAGTCATGGCGGCCGCGGTGAGTGGTCAGTGACTTTGTTGTGGATTTGATGGAATCAATCATTTTGCAGTAATAAAATAAATTGAAAAACACGTATTCAGTTCAATCGGTTGTTGTTTCTTTCCTAGGGATCTCCTTGATGTTAGTCGAATGTATATTAATGAAAAGAGAATATATATATATATATATTATAACATATGACGTATTGAAAAAAAAAGCACGCATAGACGTTAATCAAAATGTAAAAAAAAAGAGGATGACAAAATAAAGTAAAGCGGTGAAAAAAGGGGTCGTTAACTTGTGAATAAACAAAAATTGGCATAAAAAGGCCACAAATTCCACGACAAAGGCATCATTGGCATTCGTTTTTTTTGTGTGTGAAATACACCTGCATTTGATAGAAAAATAAAAGGAAAACGTACCACGCAAAAAAAAAAAGAGAACGACAATGAATGTCAGCGTAGAGACAATAAAAACATAAACTCACAAAATAAATCAAGCGGCCTGAAGGCTGCGCAGGCGAAGCAACACCTCATTAGCTCCCCGCCCCAACTCCAACGCGGCGGCCTCAACGGCAGCAACTTCGTCTCCATGTGCTCCGTACAACTTTTCAAGCAACGTCACCTCCTCTGCTTCCTGCCAGGGCCTTTTCGTGTCAAAGGCATCCTGCGACACCGCGTGACCAGTGGTGGAGCCACATTGAGGACATTTGCCAAGTCGCATAGCTTGAGTTGTGCCAAATCCTGTGCAGGAGCCCCGCAACGCCGGTACCCCTTCAACTAAACAAAGTTCTCGATATGGCTTTGGGGTGGGAGCACTGTAGGTCTTAGTAGATAGTTCCCACGCATGCTCTTGATTCATTTCGCGGATTATCGTTGCGTACCCGTCGTGGCAACGATCAAACAATGAGGCTGTGCTCGGTAAACTGTGGTCCAATGCCAGGTTCCACACCACACAGGGGTGACCCGCCGCGTCTTTAGGGTGAAACTCAGCAACCCGAGAAGTCGTTGGACCCTGGTCATGAACAACTAGAACAGTGCGAAAATTAAATTTTCCACCACTTTCACTGTAAAGTGTTTCGTGGAACTTCGGGATGAGCTCCACCTCCTCCCGTGCGTCCTCGGCTATGCAGGTTCGAAGAAACGTCACGGGATGGGTAGGGCTCTGGAGCATATTTTCCCACGCCGCGAACCGCTGCAAAAAAGCATCGATAACATCGTCTCTATTAAGGTTGAAGTGCGTGATACATGTGTGTTGGCTTCTAAACAGCAACCAAATCGAGGCAGCATCGGGTGTGAAAGGCCGGGCATCGAGCGGTGCGGGGAAAAAACCCTCGGAGAAGCCGTGTGTCGTAAGATGTAGCAAGCCATCGAAGCTACAACGTGCGATTTCAAACGGTAGTTGTTGCCCCACAACAGGCATTCCTAGCTTGGCAAGCATCAACCCCGGGCCACACCATCCGCCCAGAGAAGCCCATCGCCACATGATCTTCAGGGAAAATATGTGCCAAGCCTTACGCCACTTCACGGGTCTCTGAGAGAGTTAGGAGCCGCACAGATCGCAAGAACGATAATAGATATATGAGAAAGAAAAAAAAATCAAGAAAATAATAATAATAATAAAAAAAAAAAAAAAAAAAAAAAAAAAATAATAATAATAATAATAATAATAATAATAATAAAGGGCACTAAACAATGATAAGTAATAAATGACGAATACAACATCTCTTCACCCGTCAAATCGGTCCCTGCCCATCGCACAACTGTAGTTGTTACGGAACCACCGAAAGCTCGCGTATATGAAACATAATGGCGTCATACAGGAATAGGCGCAGGCGCGGTGGTGAGCAAAAATAAGAAGTTGTGCACGACCCTACCTAAGGGAAGTAAACCGTTTACCAAGCGTGTATCCGATGACAATAGAAAATCCACTTCCACAAAAAAACCTTAATGGGCGTCTTACAACACTATAGAAATGCAACCGTACGCCGCCACTAACGGAAAAAAAAAGAGAAGAAAAAGGGAAGAGAAAGGAAGAGGGTACGCACACAAACACACATACAGCTATATATAAAAAATATATATATCTTTTCTTGGTCGTTAATAACTTTTCTGAGCTTTATTTCTTTATATAAACATAGAGGCGAACGATAACGAAACTGCCTGAATAAATAGTACTGAAAGTGTGATTAAACAGCGCACTGCAATACCAAACTGCAATAATGAACCGTTACACAAAAAGAAAAGTCAATGCGTTGTCCTTTCCTGTCAACACGAGAAGAAAACGAGGCTACGCTTCAGAAAAGAAAGAGAGAAGAATACTGCACATGGTTCGTCGCAATGTGCGCCTGGCTTCACTAATCGACATGCGCTGCGATGCATTGCTTCTCGTAAGTCCACGTACCACACAAAGTTCCGGATACTTCAAGAGAATACTAGGCTCCGGAAACACACTCTTCCTTATATCATTTAGCACGCTGAGCCTTTCCGACACGGTCTTCGGTTGGATGTACATTTCAGCGAACACAACACCAACCGAATACGCGTCAGATGCACTTGTGCAAAGCTCACCTTCCAACTGCTCGGGACTCGAGTACAGCGAGGAACCAATACCCATCGTATTCATCGCTGTACGCCCAAAATTTCCTGCAAGGTCCACGTGCTGAGCTAAGAAAGACTTGGAAATGCTAAAATCTCCCAATCGCAACCGCAGAAAGTTGTTACAAACCCACCGGCCAATACGGCCTATCATTGTTCTCCTCTCAAAGTCATGCTGTGCGCATTTCACCCTGTTTAGGTATGTTGACAGCGGAGGTTTGGAGGCGTGGTGGAGCAGAAACTCGAAAACGGAACGAATTATTTGTTGCTGACGGGAAACATTACACGAGTCAACAAAGTCCAACGACCCAGACCACGTCCGAGTGCTAACTCCTCCATCCTGCACATCACAACACGTCCAACCATTTTTATCTTCTACTTCCACACTGTAGTCCTCGTCATCTTCCTCGTCGCTAACGTTGTCAACAACCGCCAATTGCGCCCTGTAATCAATAAAAATATTCTGAGGTTTCACATCACGGTGAAGGAAGCCGACCCGATGAACATATCGGACTGCGGAAAGCAGCTGCAGCCCAATGAAAATATTCTCTAGTCGGTCAATGCAACTACGCGATCCCAACATACTCGCCAGAGTCGTTTGATAATACTCCAACTGAATAAAAACAACACGTCGGCTTAATACATCGAGGGATCGCTCAGAAGATGATTTATCACTAAACCCCGAATCCGACCCTTCCTTATCGTCACGCGTCGTTGCAGTAGTGCTGTTCATGGAAGATTCCGATTCCCCGTCCATCGTGTCGTAGCCCTCCATATACGCTCCGCCACCTTCCCCACACCGTGCCTGCAGTAGCAAGCGTGGGGCCAAAATCCATTGTAACCTCGCATTAAAGACTCGACATCATACTTATGGTCCTTGTCATTGGCGTAGTAAGCCATTATAGAGTTAAAGGCATACTTCACTTCCTCCCCACTGCAGAGTCCAACACTTGCAAGCTGTTGCAGCCTACCAGGAGTTGCTACCTCCGACCAACAAGTGTAATACCGTACAATATGTTCATTGTCAAGCATGGCATGCAGTCGGACCTCCTGAAGCACCGCCTCCTCCGATAACTTGTCTCTTACTAGCACTACCTTCACAGCGTAAAGAACGGCACTCACCCGATGACGAGTGAGGAGCGCAACACCGGAAGCGCCACGGCCTAAAATAAATAATACTTCGAAATTTTCATCGAAGAATGAAGGTTTAGCTTCTAAGAAGGTCTCTGGTGCTTTGTCTTGGTCTGTTTCTGCATTGCCACATGCCAAACAGCTTCTGTCCACAACTAAAACAGCACTGGAGTCCCCTTCCAGAGAGTCATTCATTTTCTTGTCGGTCCTCTCCTCTAAAAGGTCTCCCTCCTTTTCACAAGTGTCGCATTCGCCCTCCACAATGCAATGGTTGCCACCATTGGAGACCGTTGTTATTGTCCAGTCACCCTGTTGATCCGTCAAACATGGAAAGAATGCATGACTTGCAGCATCTGCCCAGCCAGAGATTGACACCTCCTGAGAGCCACTAAGAAGTAATACGGTGAGTTTGATCACTTTTTCCGACGCAGGTGTTGTCAAGTTCTTCACTGGAATCTCCACACAGCCGGCACTACGCAAAACATTGACGTCCGAATCATTAGTTGCGCATTCGTTTGTATCTGTGATATGGGCCTGACAAGGCTGTAAAATGAATGCAGAGACAATAGGGCGCTTTTCCCTTACTACTACCTCGTGCGGAAATGACAAACATACTGATTCAGCAAAACCTTCGGCCATCCGAAAGCGAGCATCCACTCCATCTTCTATAAATGTTTGCTCAATATAACACGGTTTGCTCAGTGTAAATTGCTTAGCACAACCCTCGCCTAATAGGTCAGTAAGGTTCACGCAAAGCACGGATGATTTTGCGTAGAACGTATTTCCAGTGAGAGAAGACCGTTTCTCATTTTTTGAAAATTTTCTGAGAGAATGATCACATGGTGGCAAAACCAAGTTCCTAACTGTTGTTGTACGTCCCACTGTGATTCGCGCTTGTGGAGAGGCAGGGAAGTGCGGCTCCCGCTCAGTATCATTCGTGTTGCTGGAGTCCATACACACAAAACGGTCGGGTGACGCATCGGACGAGGAAAGGCTGAAGTTACCACCAAAGGGAGATCGTTCTTCGCCGACGTATAGTAGCTCTTCACCGGAATAAAAATCAAGCTCCATGTAAGAACTTTCCTTTCGTTCCACAATCTGTGACCGGTGCGCAGGACAGCAAAGCGAGTTCCAACGCCCTATTAACATTTCGGCAGAAGAGCACACTTTTTCACCTAAATCTGGATTTCTGTGCGATCCCAAGAACCATTCACACGATGGTGAGTTACAAATATGTGAGCAGCCGCAGGAAGGGGGTAAAAGATACAGCTCCATCTCGTCCGCGTCACCAAGAGGACTATAAAACTCATTTTCAGAGTATTTCATATCCTTGGAATTTTGTGCAGCGCCTGAGCTGCTCCCAAGATATGTGCTGTACCCACCGCCATTAGACAAACTACGGCGTTGTGAACACTGCACGCAATCGGTCAATGGGGAAACCCACGAACCTCGCACATTAACACTCTTCAGCCCACTACCACATCGGAACAAATCCCCGCCTGGAAGCTGTGCACACCACCGATCGACTCCAGTTCTCAACGAAACGCAGCGCATTCTTCCGTCTAACGTCACCAACAAAAGTGACACCTCAGTCGAGGCATCATCCATTCTCCTTTTACCCCAAAATCAGAACTACTGGGTTGGTTCTACAAAGTCTCAACCAGGAACAATGTGCGCTCCTAAAAAAAAAAACCATCTGTCGAAATAAGTAATAGAAGAAAAAGAGTAATTACAGCACTTGATGAAGCAACTATTACTTGTTCGTAGTCAAAAAAGAATAAATGGACAAAAGTTGTGAAACACCGCCGTACGTTGCGGAGTATAAGGGTAGAGCACATGTGAAAGGGTGCAATGGAAGAAAGCAGACAACCGTAGAAAACTAAGCAGAGGTTCCTCTCTGCTGCAAGTCATGCCATTTCTTCTTTTCCATGTTGACTTCGAAGCGTGCACGTTTCTTACTACTTAATAGTTGCACCTCTTCCTCGAATGTGCGCTCGGTTTGACGATCAAGAAGTTTTGTGTATGGTCTGCTGGTAAGTACTCCCTTTGCGTTATCCCTCATTTGTTTGGAAAGGGCAAAAATGTCCGACTTGCGGACACGGAGGTTCGAATGCGTTCGGCTGTCTGTCCAGTCACAACCGACGATGGACCACTCATCCACAGGGAAGTTCGCTTCCTCCGCCTTCTGCTGAAGCGAATTTTCCCCGGCTTCCTCTGCACGCTCGTCATACCATGAAAATAGTTGCGCTCTCATGGATGAGGCCACAGACGCCCGAATCATCAAGGCTGTTGCAATGTCCAGCATTTCCTCTCCGCAGACAACAGAGCGCGTCTTGATATGTTCCACTGCACATTCTCGAAGTGGCATTCCCACAGCACCAGGGGCGTAGGATCCACAAGAGGGTACACCGGTTTGCAATCACCGCGCTCTAGGAGCTTCAACACAACATCCGGTTCCTCCAGGCACCGCCCAACAAGAAAGAGAACTTCCATGGTACATCGGATTTGATTGTACAAGAAGGAGTTCGCTTCGATTTCAAAATACGACACAACATCAGGTAACAAGTCACTAGTAACGATACTAGCGTGACGCACGTGGCGCTCATAGTTGCTAACGTTCACGACATCTGTTTTACAAAAACTACGAAAGTTATGGCCCCTTTCAAATAACCAACCGCCTCACGCATCGCCTCAAGATTTAACCCTTGGTGGCAGAAATAATATCGATAGGTCCGCCCTACACATGAAAACCGAGCATCAAAGCAATCCTCCACATATGCCCACCCAACGATGCGGATGGTCGGTGGTAGGACATTGTTGAGCATGGCACAGTAATCGAGTGGTTGTTTCTGATTCTCATCCGCTGGCCAGGAAGAAGATCGCGCAGTAAATGACAGGGCATTGCCCAGTGCACTGACACCTTTGTCCGTCCGGCCGCAACGAGAAAGATCCTTTGGCCCCGAGGGATCAACCAGATTTAGTCGCCGCAGTGCGTCAACCACAAAAGCCTCCACAGTGTTCGGCGTCTCTGCCTGTCTTACCAACCCGTTATACACATGACCGTGGTACGCTAAGCGCAGAGCGATTTTGCGAGAAGGATAATTCTCAAAAGCAAATGTTCTTTTTTGTAATTGAGAGCCTGTCTCCTCCTCAAGAGCCGCCAACTTATCTGAAGAATCACAGCTACATTTCTCAGTTTCATTAACAACACTGGCCATAACACTTCACAAACGTTTATCCGTTAGGAGCTGTTAGTCAACTTTGTGGCAATGTCCAGAGTGGGAACCTTCTGGGTTTTTTTCACTACAGATATATATATATATATATATATGCATATATCAATGAAAATACAATCAGTTTTGTTATCGATAACAGTCCACCAGAAGATACATACATACAACAGGTCAACAAACATGAAGAAAAATAAACAAACGGCGTGAAGGGGGCGCAATAACGGTACTCCAAAGTAACAATAACAGCAATGATAATAATAATAATTTTATGAGAAAGAAATCCACACGTAGTATTGAAAACCACCAAAAAAAAAAATGGGTCTCTTAGTTTTCACGCACTATACATGAAGAAATTCAAGCATAAAAACAACATTATTCTCCACTATTCTTCCATCTGGGCATAGAGCCACCACGTTGTCCGACATGGGGCTAAGCTAACATCCTCAAGCCGGAGTGAAAAATAAATTAGTCGTGTTTAGTAAAGGTGCACGAGCAACGAAGAAACGACCGTACAGTGTTTTTAACACTCCATCCATAAAAAAGAATCTGATACAACTTTCAAAAATAGACACACACACACACATATATATACATATATAGGATTATCACATCAAACTCTCTTTTGTTCCATGTATACGCACACCATTTTAAAAAGAAGAAAAAAATAATGTTGCAGTTAGTCGAAGGCCGTAAAATAATAATAATAATAATAATGCGTTATGGTTCCATCAAATGTCGTCACTTATGGGGAGGGGGGTGTTGGGAACTCGCTCTGCGCAGATGTGTGGGAGAACACTGCTCATCCATATAGCGTAATCAAAGTGTCAATGCATCACCTTCGCCGGATTACAACGGTGTTTCCAGGAACTATAAACACCAACACCAACAACAAAAGGAACAGCACCAGCTGTGGTGGGTGTACTGAGACACACTCCTGGAACACCGCAGCACAAGTGCATGCAAGCACTTTCATTTTGCTCTCACAGGCATAATGTACATGACGCGTTGCGACAAGCGAATCATGCGTTGCACTGAAGACACAAGGGGCAATGTCTCATATGTTTGATGGGTCCCCAATGACGAAACGGTTCGTTTTTGCGTGCCGCGGAGAAACGTAGCTGAGGCTATTTTATAAAATACTACACCTCCAATTACCAGGCAATCAACTCAAAATACGAAATGCACAGCCACCACTTTTTCAAAGGACAACTGTATTAAATTGTGAAGGATGTCCGGTTGCGTATCGCCTATCAAATAGCGCAGCTCCATTCCACACACACAGAGCGGTCAGTCCCGTATCATTCAATGACATGAAGAGATGTGTCACCACGGGATTTCTGTTTCATTACCTTTTGCCCCACTACGTGAATAAGACACAAAGCAAGACTGCAAAAGGAAAAATACTTTAAGAACAATTAGAAAACAGTAGGCGAAAGAATCGTCTTTAACGGTATGCATAGAAAACTCGTCGCACGCATTAAAGGTACTATTTAGGAAAGGTTACATACCTAAACACTGGTCATAACAGGTTAAAAAAAAAAACATGCTCTCCACTGCCTTAAATAGATTGAAATCAGAAGGCACAGACCACGCAAAGTCAGTGATATTCAGGATATAAAAAGACGCACAAACACCATCAGCAAGTGTCAAGAAATACCTCAAACAATGCATCATTCTGTGTATCACAGAGCGAATCAAAACAAAATGTTGCAGTGCTAGTGAATAACAACAACAATAATAAAAGAAACAGCAACAAACAGATGCGTCCATTACTACCCATAAAGGGATCAGCAGAGTGAAAAATATGTTACGGCTGCTCCTTCTTTACTAACTCTTTGTATGTTAGGGAGCGCACACATTGTTACACTTCATGTGAAATGGGAAACATAGGTACAAAAAAATGAGAAAAATATTTGAAAACGGGATGCCTAACAATTCTTTCCGCATATTCAACACACAAATCGAAGCAGGCGAAAGAGAAGGGATAAAAAAAAGCAAGCGCGGATTTTCATGTGTGCTTTCCTGTGAGGGAGACATAAAAAAAATGTTAGCGAAATATGAAATGGATAAATCATACAAATGGGACAAACCCCATGCTGATACAGTCCCTACTAGCTGCAGGGAAGCAAGATGAGTAATCGCAAAGTTGTTATCAGGCTTCATTGATAAGGAAAAACACAACACCCCAAATGTGTACCCCCTCCTCGGGGAGCACAGCAACAGCCTCAAGAGTATTGATGTGCATTAGCACTCTCTTCAAGGAATATCTTTAGTTTAACTCAGTTTTTTTTTCTTTACGTCTCTCTCATTCCGTACACTTCTCCTCCCCGCATCCCTATGAAGCAGAAAAGAAAAACAGACAAAGGCCAAGCTATTCCCCATCCCTTTCCTCCGATTGCCCCCCACTCCGCCGTGAACGTCATAAAGCACTCCCGGCATTGTCTCCTACGCCAAACAACCACACTAGTGAAACGGCCAACGGTCCTTCGGGTCTACAGGTATATGTCTTCCCGATGAGCGAATGTATAAATAATCTATGGGGCACTGTTCCTCACTTTCACTCTCATTGACCCGAAACCGGGACCCGCTGGTACGGACATCAAACAGATCTGGATAGGAATACTCATCGAACGACAAACTGTCCTCGCGTGATGCCGCCCAATATCTGCTATCAGCCGCAAAATTTGTGCAATGACTTTCCCGTCCATAGGAGTTAACGCTGCATCCGGTACTACCTCTCGTCCTGGCATAATTCTCACAATACGCGTTCCCATAATCCTGGTAACAGGAACCGTAATACGGGTGCTGATCCCTCATCGCTGCATTATCAAACTGCATTGGCTGTTGGTAATGAGGAGTTTTCATTCCGCAGTATACCCCACTGTCTGTCGTCGATGGCGCACGGGAAATGTAAGAACAACTTGTAACATCTCCCGTGCAGTTTGCGCTCGTTTCATCAGATGCACCTCGGTACTTATCAGACATGCTGGGGGCAAAAGAAAGCTGCCGCGAGGTCTCTCGCGCGCCACAGAATTTGCAGAATCTTGCGCAGGTAGAAATTGTTTCTGGAGGCGTGATGTTATTAAGTTCCTGAAGAAGAAGATCCAGGAGTTCAATATGCATCGGGTTCCCCTCCAAAGCTCCTGCCACCCACCCCAACACCTCCGCGACCGTCGTCTCCCACGCTTCATTACGAAGCCTTAGTTGGTTCAGTTCACTTTGAAGGCTAAGGAGCTCACCGCTCTTAAACTTGCACGGTGGTTCAGCGTTAGGGCTATGAACACCAAGCCCAACATCTTCACTGCCCATAACTTATCATTACAATTCGACAATGCGCAGATATTTCTTTCTGCGAGGTGCCCGACTATCGCTGGTTGGAAATTTTAGAAGAAAGGTTCAATGAATAGACATGAGAAAAAACATAATCGAGTTTAGCTGGTTCGATACGTAAACACAGGGAATTATGTGGGGAAAAAAACGCACGACAAGCGATTCAAAGAAGAATCTCGAATAAGGAAATGGACAAAACGCGCGCGCATGCACAGAACTTTATTTTTAAACGACTGTCATTTTATATCAAAGAAAGAAGCTGTCTCCGCATCAACCTCCGGGAGCTGAGAACAGTATCAATCGGGGAATAATTCAAAATAATAAACATGCACCACTGCTACATAAGTACAACTCCAAACGCCATAGAATAACATAATAGTAAAAGGTGAAGCGATAAAATAACTTGATATTTCGCTCTTAGAAACGAAATAAACAAAAGAAATACCGAAGGTATATTTTGTATGCACGTCATGAGAGCTGACATTTTCCCCATGCTGAAAAAGTTGGCATATTTTTTATTTTCTTTCTCACAGAGTGCTTTACCCGGTGTTAAGAAATTCAACAATAAGAATAATTCCTTTTGCCTCACATCCAGTAAATTGCTAAAGACATAACGGCAAAGGCAGCATTTCCAAGCTACCTAACAAGTTGAACCCTCACCGTCTACATTTACACTGGTGCACGCTCCAGCAGCCCAAGACGCTCTGATCAGGTCCGCCGTATTGCGAATCACCCGCACCACTTCCTCCACAGATGCCATACCGCCAATGCCAACGTCCCCGCAGGCCAGACGCTTCTTCACAGGGCCTACAATTTGAAACATGGCGCTTTCTAGTGTCCCTGGTAATGTAGAAGAGTTTTCCTCACCAATGTCCGCAGCATCGAGCGCAACCTTGCAAGGGTCCCCACCATACCACTCACACAGCGTCCTCAACTGCATTTTAGTAACGGGATGGGTCCACATGGCAGTGTTCATCGCAGGACACAGCAACACCGGTTTCTTCATAACTTCCCATGCACGCATCACACACGTCACCAGGTTATCGCACAGGCCACCTGCTAGTTTTGCGAGTGTGTTGGCATCTAATGGTGCAATAAGAACAACATCGGCCCAACGGCGCAGTTCAATGTGCATCACCGCGTCATTCATCCCCTGCCACTCCTTCCACTCATCATCGTCAGTAAGAATATGGTTCAGCGGAATATCTCTCTTAGACCTCTGCGCCCGCGTAAGAAAATGAAAGGCTGACTTAGTGGCGGCAATGCGAACGTTGCAAGGTTCGTCTGCAAGCTGGTCCAAAAGGAGTCCCACTTTCACTGCAGCTATGCTACCTGTCACTAATAGAAGTATGTTTACCTGCGGCTTCTCTGCTTCCATTACTACCAAAAGCAAAAAAAAAAACGAATGCGGTAGATACCTCTTACAAACACGTTAAATGTTTTTTTCTATTATTGTCACTGCTTACTTTTGTTGCTGGTTAACAAAAGATGAGGTGCAGTGTCTTGAATCGGGTACAGATGCTTGTTATGTATTCTTTTCCCCCCGTTTACCGGTTGTGGTATCGACACGGACATGTGTATAGGCATGCGTTAAGTTTAATTGTGTAGTGCATGCGGCAGGAGAAGGGGGAGGAGAACGAAAAACAAATAATAATGAGAGGATGGTTAAATCAACAGAGCCAAGATGAATGTGGGAAAATCAATTAAACCTCATACAACAATGAAACTATTTAAATAAAAAAGCAAACACTGTGATAAACTGTAATATCCGTTGAAACCGGAGCGCCGCAATTCTTAACGTATCCTACTGACCGGCAACGAAAATATCAAAGGCTCCCTCTTTTACATATTTCCGTTAAAGCAAGACAGTTTCGCATCAACAGTCTTATGGGCAGTGTGGTCGGTCAGAAAATAGTCTGCCTGCTTCCTTTGAAGCATGCCTCAACGAGTTCCTCAACCGTGTCGTACTCAGCGCAGAACTGCTCCATCTCCGATGGACTAAATCGTGTGCCATTCGCGGCCGCGGCTTGTAAGGTATTTTTCAACATTTCCAATCTTCCGTCATTTGCGTCTTCAATTGCGTAATAATGACGGACCATTTGAAGCGCGTAATCCTCCGTAAACTCCCCGAGGTAGAGCTGCATGGTAATAAGACCCGGGCGCACCAGCGAGCTATGAAGTCGTTCAATGTGGTTGGTCGTCATCACAATTATGCGGCCAGGTGAACTTAATATCCCACCAAAGGCTTCAATGATCCCTTCCACACTAAGAACATCGAAGGACTTTAATGGTTTCACCATCTCATTTCCCGTTGGACAATTGGCTGGGCGGTCACCTTGCTTTCCTTTTAGGATCACATCAGTGGTGGCATCGATATCCTCAAGCAAATAAATAACCTTTTCCGCACGAAGACTAACGATCGTTGTATTGCCCTCTGGGTTGGTGACATCGAACTTCTCATCGTTCATATAAGCAATAAGCTCGCGATTTGTGTGAATTTGCGAAAGGGGCACTGCCACAATATGACGTCGTGTGTGCTGCGCGATGGCCTTCACAAGGCTTGTCTTCCCTGTCCCTGGGGGACCGTGCAGGAGAAGTGTTAGTTTGTGTGGAAAACCAGGCACAGCAAACTTTCCCGTCCTATGTTCAAATTGATTAATTAATTCTATCAGCCTCTCCTTATTGGGGAAGAACAACGATTTAAAGGACTTCACGTCGTACAAAGGATATCGCATAAATTTTATTAGCTTCTGCCTGCCTTCCGAATTATCCTCATTCGCTCGACCAGCGTGATAAAGATATCGCTGCGAGCTAGAGGCAATGTCTCTCTTTTTCACATATACGTCAAAGGCCTTGCGAGCGAGATCCATTACATAGTCGTTACTGCCATCTCGTTTTCCATCCATGATCAAGATGAGTTCCCGCATGGTTTTGCTCTTTTTGTCCGAGCCACTACCGTCTCCATCCGTTTGATCCACATTTGTCTTTCCCTTCTCCACTTTTTTACTACTCTCCTTTGGTGCATCCTCCTCTTCATGAATCTGCAGCGTGACGCCTTTTGCAAGTTCCGTCTTCTCTTTAAATGGTCGTGACACTAACTTAAAATCCCGCCTCAAAATCTCAGAGAGGCTCTCCCCACAGGTGGTATTGTTCCGTACACCCGCATAGGTGTACACGAACTCACCACTGGTGTAAAAGGGTTTGATGTATTCGCACACGTACTGTTCAACCGCTTCCTGTAAAACGCTGCCCTCGGTTAAATCCAATGCCCGCATATACTTGTCAGAGAGCCCATGTTGAATCCTCACCTCACTCTTACCGGCGCTAAAGTTTTTGATTATTTTCTCTACGAGGCGAGGCCACTGGACGACAAAGAAATCGGATAACACCTGCGTGACCAATGGAAGAACCATGGCAGTGAGCGTGTCTACAAAAACATCCCCGGTCCTCCATGAGGCCATCAAGTTGAAACTCAGCAATGTTGTGAAAGGGTCCATGTTCCTTTTGGTTTCACCGGTGTACTTTATATTCCTTTAATTTAACCGGAAGAGGGGGAGAAAACCAACTAGTCTTTGGCACTATTGGAGAACTGCATCTCGTGTACCAACAACAGAAGATGTCACCGCCTTGAAGACATAACTGGGGGAAAGAGAAGAGAAAGCGAAAAAAAAAAACACGAAGGAACATCCCACCAAAAAAAAAGAAAAAAAAAACATATACAATGAA